>JAPFRF010000013.1:16483626-16997837 GCA_029282475.1 Phrynocephalus forsythii
GACCATTTTTATGTTGTATGGATTTGCCCCATAGGTAATTTTGTTAAGCAAATTTCCCCTTTCTCCGGAATTTTTTATGTTGTACAGATTTTATGTTATACAAACCATTTGTTATGTGAGGGTTCACTGTATTATCACATAATTGTATGATGACAAGATGGGTACAATAGGCACCAAAGCTCTGCTAACATCAGGTAAGATCATCTCCAGTGATAAAGACCCCCCCCCAATAAATTTTACAGCTTAAACAGCTTTTTTACAGCTTTTTTAAAACATTTGAACACTGTGAAACAGAATGCCCTTTTAATGCTTGTTTGGCCTGGAAGGAGTTCAACAGATGTCAACTTTATAATTGTTCCCCTAAATGAATGTGGAGTGAATCAAACTGGTTTTGCCCAGAGATTTTAGAAGAGGTGACCCGAACTTACTGGTCTCATTCAAGTTTGGGATGCAAGGAATCTCAAGGGATATAAAAATCCATCATTGAGGTTTTGATGATGATGGTGATGATGATGACGATGATGATATTTAGTTATCTTAGAGCTCTGGAGCTGGAAGGAATCCTAAAGATCATCAAGTTCATCCCCTGTCAAGGAGGCACAGTGTGGACCTGAGGCCCCAACCTCCGTTTCCACAGCCAGATGTTCAGTCAGCCTAAACAGACAAGCAGGAGGAATATATATTGCTCAATATATCCCTAATGTCAGTTCTTTTTACCTTTCTGATGTATGGTTCTCCATTCCAGAGAAGATGTCCTTACTAAAAGGTTAAAGAGGTATGACCACTTCCTTAAAGAAGTTCCTTCCTTTCTATAGCGTCACGGTGGGGGAGGTTGGTTTCATTGCATTTTTTCCACTTTATGCAATTTGCATAGTTTTGGAAGTTATGCCCCCCCCCCCAAATATACCTGTTTTCTAGTTAGCACAACTCCCAAGTTCTTCAGTAATGGTTGGGAAAGAGGTGGGTGGAGATTAAAAGCCACTCCCCACTGGAGTGATTGCCTGTATTCCAACCGAGACCTTAAAGGCAGTTGAAAGTCACATTGCAGAAGAAAGGAGACATTTCTAGCTTGGACGCTTGGCTAGTTTCCCTGGGCTCCTCCAGCCTTATTCATTTGGAAAGAAATAAAATTACAAGAGTGCTCGGCAACGGCTGTTAGTGTACCACTGCTCAAGCAATCACTTGGTCCTCAGCCAAAACAGGTGCTTTTTCTGCTATAGGTCAACAAAGCAACATTCTGCTCTGCAAACTTAGCCCTCACTCTGGACAGGTTTTGAAATGCTGGAATTTGAAGAGCAGTCATAAAGCAGGATTGAGGGGAGGAAGCAGGAATTATTCAAGAACACAGAAAATTGTTTCAGTGTGCATTAAAGGGAAGAAGATGGAATGTATAGGGTCCCATACTGAACCGGGAGCTTAAAGAGGGAGGACATTACAGTTACAATAACATATGTTTACCGTGGCCATATGACCCATTAAAAATCAGGACCAATTAGTACAAAAGAGAGAAATACAAAACAGAAAGCATGACAAAGAGCACATACAATATTCAAAACTTTTGCAACTGTCACAGCCCTGCTATGACTTGCAGCCAGGAAGAGGTTAGCAACCCAGGCACTTCTGCGAGTGTTTTGGTCTGACAGACAGTTCAAAACCAGCCACTTAACTGAGCAACTTTGATATGTACTAGAGACGGGCAAGAAATGAACTTTTAATTTGTTTTGTTATTCATTATTCTTTTTGTTAGCTAACGAAACAAATAATGAACCAACCCATCAAAGAAAAACGAAATGAATCAAAATGGAAATTTTCATTTCGTTCACTTCATTTTACGTTCCCCCCCCTCTTACCTTGTCCTCACTCTAGTTCTCCTGGTCCTGGAACTCAGAGGGGGAAGGTAGGCCTGTAGAGGTACTGGCCCAAGTCAGTGCCACAAAAAGCCCCCGGCTAAATAAACAAATAAACAAATAAATAAATAAATAAATAAATAAATAAATGAAAAAGGAGCACCGTCCTGGCCCCAGGGCCTGTGTGTTCAGTGCTCTAAAATAAAGGAAATATATATATAAAAAATAAAAATAAAATAAAAGAAGTGCTGACCCGGCTCCAGAAGCCGCACGGTCGGCGCTTTAGAAATGAAACAAAAACCAATAATAATAATAATACAAAAAAGGGGAACTGACCCACCCCCAGGAGCCATGCAGATGGCACTTTAAAAACAAAACAAAACAAAACAAAACAAAACAAAACAAAACAAAACAAACAAAACAAAGAAATATTTTTTTAAAAAAGAGTGCCAACCTGGCACCTGGGGCCATGTGGTTGGCACTAAAAAAAAAAAAGGAGCACCAACCCGGCCCCTGGGACTGCGCAGTCTCAAAAATAATAATAAAAAAATGTGGAGGAAATGGGTGTCTCTTCTTCTGGCTGCTAAACAGAGAGCCCCATGCAAACACAAGTTCTGGTGAAGCAAGTCCTGGATCAAATCAATTCAAAGTGCTTGTTTTGGCATATAAAGCCCTAAATGGCTTAGGACCTTGATATCTGAAGGACTGTCTCCTTCCATATGAAACTATCTGGCAATTAAGATCTAGCCAGGGAGCCCTCCTGAGAGAGCCATCCCTGAAGGAGGAGAAAGGGATGGCTTGTAGGTCGAGGGCCGTTTCGGCAACTGCCCCCAGGTTATGTAATGCCCTCCCAAGTGACGTCTGCCTGGCACCAACACAGATGACATTTCGGTGCCAGGTAAAAACCTTCCTGTTTCTGAAGTTTTTTAACTGACATAACATAGATTGTTTGTGGGTCCTGGGGGCAATTTTAATGTTTTGTGTTTAAATGTCTTCATTGTTTTAATTGTCCATTGCCTTTTTAACATTTTAACTGCTATAACTGTTCATTTTAATTGTAAGCCACCCAGAGACCTTTGGATAGTGGGTGACATATAAGTTGTATTAATAAATAAATAAAATAAATAAAAAAGTAGAACCTTATTAAGGTTTATAGAAGTTTGCTTTGCAATGCAGAGCAAGGTCCACAGTGCTGTAGCATAGGTACTTACGTCCCATTGGTTGCCAAGATTTTTAGGGACAGCCATTCACTCTATTGAGACTCATTCTCTTTCTTCTTTGAAGTCTATCCCCCTCTTTCCTCCTCCTTAATTTTTGTATTTTGCTTTCATTGATCCTACTCAGCTTAAAGTAAGTTGCCCCTGTGATTCCCTCTCTCCTTTTCCTCTGATTGTGAGGAGTTCTGTGCTTCAGTTTAGACCTTTGACTATGTGCTGGGTTTCCAGATCAATAGAATAATGCATTTCAGTGCACTACCAGTCACACTCTCCTGGGAGCCAACAGCCCAGAATCTTTGCTCTCCAAAATGTTTCTTGCCATCACAAAGACACGTGTACACTCACAGACTCTCTCTCTCTCTCTCTCTCTCTCTCTCTCTCTCTCTCTCTCTCTCTCTCTCTCTCTCTCTCTCTCACACACACACACACACACACACACACACACACACACACACACACACACACACACAAATACACACAAAGAGAATGCTACAAAGAGAATGCTAGAAAACAACCACTTTGGTCAGAAGAGCAAAGGTATCCTATTCATCTTCCAATTGTCACAGGCTTCACAAAATACAAAAATATCAAAAGGGGAGAAAAATAGATTGCCCTCTCAAATGTATTGATCTGCAAGTGCTCTGAAAGAACAAAGACATGATCCAGTAATGGAGCATGGAGTACTGTATGTGTAAGAGTAAGAGAACATGTTGGCGCAATCGAGAGACAGTGAAGCATAGCTAAAGACCACTGAAATCAATGAGGCTTCAATGCCAGGTTAAATTAATGTTGCTGGCTTCCAAAATGTATGTATAAACCCCCTTGACAACTGCAAAACATGGTTTCAGGTAATTACACTTAGAATGGTTAAATTCCATTGAAAACCAATAAAAACATATTCTTTACTATAGGGAATTCACAGGACCCGAATGATACTGTCTGCTTATGTAGATTGTAACTCTCTTAATCTCCCAACAGTCTCACAAAGTGGAAGGAATGTGCATGGTACGTGTACAGTGGTTCAACTATTGTACTGCAGCTACAACTGTGCTCACGATCTGGGGTTCAATTCCAGGTAGCTGGCTCATGGTTCAATCAGCCTCCCATCCTTCTGAGGTCCGTAAAATGAATACCCAGCTTGCTGGGGCAGTGGGAGGGCAATGTGTAGCATGCACAATTACTTGCAAACCACACAGAGTGCTTTAAGAATATAAGAACATAAGAACAGCCTTGCTGGAACAGGCCACAGCCCTTCCAGTGCAGCATTCTGTCTCACAGGGTATTTGCTTCAGGGTATTCCCAAGCAGATGTCTTCACCTGCTTATGATTCCCTGCAAATGGCATTGAGAGATATCCTGCCTATCTCTCCAACCCAGAGATTGTCTTTAGGCATCCAGAATGATAGCCATTGATACCCTTCTTCTCCATGAACTTGTCAGAACCTTTCTTAAAGCTGTCAATTCTAACAGCTGTCACCACTTCTTCTGGCAGGGAATTCCATAAAGCAGTGATCCAGGGGCCGGGTAGGCACTCTTTGTATTTTTTTGTATATATTATTTTATTTTTCCAGTGCCGACCACGCAGCCCCAGGGGCCGGGTTGGCACTTTTTTATAATTTTATATTTTTATATTTATTTTATTTTAAAAAGTCTCCAATGTTGGGGCTCCCCCCCCACATCGAGGATGATGCACCCCTTTTTAAATTTTATTTTTAAAAGTCCTCGACACCAGGGGTTATTTGTTTCCCCACAAATCAGGGGCGTAGGCTTGGGGCATGCCCCAGTTTTCATTTTTTATATTTTAATTTTTTTTCCAGTGCTGACCACATGGCTCCAGGGGCTGGGTCAGAGCTTTTTATTTATTTATTTATTTATTTATTTATTTATTTATTTATTTATTTATTTAAAGTCCCTGATGCTGGGGGCTCCCCCCCCCAATAGCTGAGAGGTGCTGGCTGCCGTATACCCCATTTATAAAAGTTTTTTTTTCTCCAGCCCCGCTGGCTTGCGGGCTGAACCGGCTGGCCCGCGGGCCGGAGGGACGTTTATTTTTTATTTTTTTTTTATTTTTATTTTTAAAAGTCCCTGGATAACAAAGAACAAAACAAATTAAAAACTCATTTCATGCCCATCTCAAGTATCAACCCACTCCCCTTCCTATTTTTCACTTGACAGGTAGGAGGTGAAGGAAATTTTATACTAACTGTGAGCACATGAAGGCATCTATGAATGGAAATGGAATTTGTCGAATGACTCTTGAGATTGTTTTGCTTTGGGGAAAGAAAGAAGACTATCTCTGGGTGAACATGTGGCATGTCCCCCCCCACACACACACTTTAGTCCTGAGAGAGGAAGTGGAACTTCTCTGGAAAGGCCTCCCTTAACTGATGCAGGTCCAGGTGCAAGCAGCGCACTATGGCTTAAAATAGGGACCGAGAGGTCAGGTGGCTTACTCAAGGCTTCACCTGGAGCCTGCATAACGGCAGCTCCCACTAAAGATCTTCTGTTGTGAATACAGTGGGCCCTTGTATAACAAACAGTTTGTATAACATAAAATCTGTACAACATAAACAATTCCAGAGACAGGGGAAATTTGCTTAACATAATCACCTATGGGGAGAATCTGTACAACATAAATATGGGATTACTCCATTTTCAATGCATTCCTATGGGAATTTGTATAAAGGACATTTTGCTTAACATAATTTCATTTGGAATGAATTAATTCCTTTATACAAGGTACCACTGTAGTTTATTTGAATGGCTTTGGATGAACCCATGCCTTCTGTCGTACTTCATTATTCCCTTATGGGACTATAACTCGTCCTCACGGCATGGGCCAATTTCATAGTTGAGGAGAGGGGGGAGGAAGGAGGAGTACATGGGCTTCCGGCACCAAGCAAACAAGGCAACAGGCCCCCTATTCAGGATGATTAGACAAGGATACAAACCAATGGTGCAGCACAGATTATTTCCCGGCCAAAACGGCTCACATGCAGATTGGCCCCCTGCCACCTCCAGTGGGTGGCAACTTGATGGCAGCCCCTGTCCCACTCCAAAGCACAGATTGGCTGTTTGGTTGGGAAGTGAACCAGTGATTCACGCCCAGCTCTTATGATGATGATGGATATAATATAAACTAGCACTTACCTAGGTCAGATGATTTCTCTTTTCATTTCCTTGTGCATTGTTGAGCACTTTTAGAGTAGGTTGATTTCTTGTTACATTTTCCCCTTTAGGGTTCAATAGTTCTCCTATACAAAGGAAAGCAAAGTGTTCTGCTTATATACCACCCCATCACTTCAAATAGTCTCTGGGTGGTTTACAGTTTTTAATTACAGCATGCAGGCTGCACATGCCCCCCCCCAGCAAGCTGGGTACTCAATTTACTGACCTTGGAAGGATGGAAGGCTGAGTCAACCATGAGCCAGCTACCAGGGATCAAACCCCAGGTCGTGAGCACAGTTTTACCTGCAGTAGAGTGTAGTGTTATTAATTATCCATACACAGAGTTTTGGGGTACAATAATCTCTGGTCCCAGGCTTCATGTTTCTGTGTGTGGGTATCTGTGTGTGCGTGTCTGAGTGAGTGTCTCTGAGTGTCTTCATGAGCTGCACCTGGGACCCAGAGCTTTATTGATAACAGTAACACAATAGGAATAGACAGAGGAAGTATGGTCTTTTGGTTATGTAATGCATTCCATTGGTTGGGGAGGAGAAATGTGCCTTATCTTGGAGGAACATACTTAGCTAAATGGGAGTTATTGATAAGGACAGAGGAAGGGGAGCTTTGGGCTCGGTCACAGACCAGATGTGCCCTGATATCCTGCCATTGTTTTTCTGGAATAGCCATCTGATTCTCTGCCTCTTTGAGCTAGTAGGTCAGCTCTAAGTCATCTCAGCACCGGGTTCCTGCTTGGTCTCTGGATGTCTCTGGAAATACAGACCGTAAAGGCTGCCTCAGTGCTGCCAGCTCATTGGGGTTCAGAATCTGTTGGGGTATGGAATCCCCACAGTAGAGGCATTTAACCACTGCACCACTGTGCCTTTGCAATGTAAAGGAAACTCATTTGTGAGCAAAAGAAGGGAGACAACGGACCAGAGAATGTGCTGAGAGAACCCAAAACAAGCATGTGTTGTTTGGTTGATCCCTGCTCAACGGCAATGAGGCGACACAAACAGCTAATCGGATCTCTCCTCACTCTTTTTTAAATTACTGACTCCAGCCTCACTCCTCTCCTGGAACAACATGTTCTTCACAGGTGGCCTGAGCTGCTGATAGTCAATCTTCAAATAAGTTACTTTCTTTTTCAGGTCAGCAGATGGATGAAGACAATTTTGTTTGTTTGCAAAAGCTGGACATTTTTAAGAAGAACAGTGTCTACTGTATATTACTTTGTTCATGATGATACTGTTTCTTTAACTTTTTTTTTGGTTTGGTTCAGAAATTCAATAATACTCCCCTCTTCTCCCACATCAGGCAATTAAGTGGAAAATATGTTTCATTTTAAAAATAAGCAGCCTGTAAGCTGCTTTTAAGCTGATTCTGCACTCACAGTTTGGTGCTTATGGTCTAAGCGGGAACATAAAAAGGCCTCTTTTTTCCCTTCCCTGCATCCAGCACAGCTAAGAATTTAAACTGCTCTATCACCAACTATAGCATTAGATATAATGCTTAAAATTAAAAAAGGATACTCTCTTATGTACATTATGTCCCACATTCCAGCAATTCAGCAAAATACTTTGGTTGTAGTTGTTTTAAATGTGTAAACACACTCAAGAAGGCATTTAAATACATATATGGAATAAGAACTTATTCAGATTTATGGACAAATTTTATTAAAAATTAGACATTTTTAAAAATGAACACAGGAGAAAGTGAGATGGACCAATTTGCCAGTATTCATGATTTTCCCAGAGCTGTAATAATTACTACTGGCATTTTCTTCTCTTTTTCTTTCTTTTTTACTGATTATTGGTTGTGTAGGGTTTTTTCCACCATAATTTTACTATCATTCCATTTAGTATTTTTGCTTGCAGAATTTTGATGAGTAAGCAAAAAAGCACAGAAATGCATGAATTCCTAATAGGTTCTGTGAATTCTTCAGAGATACAAATATTTATCTACAATATTCTGCAGCTCCTGCCTTCCTTTGTTGTTTTAAATCCATTTTATTCTGCATATGCACTGGTCAATTCGACTGGCTATTATATCTGCCTATCCTGCAGTTATTTTTTTTAACAAGGAACCTGCTAGACAGAAGTGGTAGAAACACTAATTACTGTATTTTTTCATCTATAAGGCACTGCCATATATTAGACACCCCTCCACTTTAAGGACCCCAAATTAATAAAAATTAACACACACACACACACACACACACACACACACACACACACACACACACACACACACACACACACACACACACACACACACACACACACACCACTAATTTCATACATGTTCTGAAGATTCCTCTGGCTTTTTGCAGGATTGACTCCTTTTTCCCCAGTGGCTATCGCCCTAACCCTTAGCATCCCATTAAGAAGTACTTTTCCATGCTGAAAAGAAAGTGTGGCTTAAAAGAATCTTTGCAAGAGTTAAGCAGATAGGAGGGCAATCAAGTGCTGCAGGAGAGGAAGTGAAACAGCAAGGTCAGTTTGGATTCTCCTTCACACTACCCCAGTGCTGTTTTTCTTTCTGGGAGCACTTGATTGCCTTCTTTCTGCTTTGTTCTTGCAAGGGTTTTTTTGAGCCACACCTTCTTTTCAGCATGGAAAGACATTTCTTAATAGGCATTTCTTAACAATGCTCTAAAACAAAGCGTAGAGGAGTCTTCAGGGCACTGAGAGTAAACAAAGGTTGCTGTAAAGGAAGGGAAGCAGCAAGGTAAGTTTGGGTTCTCCTCCACCCCACCCCTAGGGAAAGGGTTTCTTCTGTGTATATGATGCTCCTCAATTTTTAGTGTCATGATTTTAGAAAAAAATAGTGTTGTATACATGGAAAAATACAGTAAGCATCACAAGAATTATTGAATATACAGGGATTCAAAGTCCAAGCTTTTGGAGCTCACCTTTCCATGAAGAACCAAAACAGAATCACACCAAGATGCAGTTAAACTGGTGATTAAAAGCAAAAAAAAAAGTGTTCTGCTTATATACAGCCCCATACCACTTCAAGTAGTCTCTGGGGCAGTTTACAGTTTTGATTACAATATGCAGGCTGCACAATGTATTATTAATTCTTAGATGGATATCAATGTGCCTAATAGTGGCCAAGCAGGTAAATTTTCATTTGCACTGAACACTAATATTGGGGCTACAGCAGGGTGTTTCAGCATCAGAAGCAAGACCAGCCCCTCATCATGACCATGCTTCTGGTTTGGCATTCAGTAGTTTGGGAACTATGGGGCACAAGTGATAGATGATAGCCCTTGCACCATGTATATTTTTCCTTATTGCACCATGGTCTTTCCTTTGTGGCATCTATTGGTTTAATTGTGACCATTCAAAGTGCAACGTGCAAATGATGACTGTCCGTTCCAATTGTACATTTTTTTTCTAATAAAGGTTTATTCAATAATTTACAAGACTCTTTCTTTCTCACAACAGGTGCAACGTTTTCCATGGGTTCAATTACTTTGTTAACATTTTCTTCCAAACTATCTAAAATATCGGAGGGAAGGAAACGCAAGTCCGGGGATCCCTGTCCAAAGCAATGGCTCCCACAGCATGGATGCCTGGCCCATTGAGCAACTGGATTCTCCTGAGATGGCTGCCTCCATCTCTCTCTCAGTGTTTCTGAGTTCCCCGGCCATATCATGGGTTTTACTTGAATGGACCACGAAATAGGTTCAACCGGTTACCACTCTTGCCTTTCATAACCTTCCCTCTCATGTCCCTCCACCGTTTTTGTCCCAATGCCTTTTCCTAACTGCTTTTCTTTCTCCTTCAACTGCCACTTCTCCTGCATGTGCACCTCCTCCTCATCCCCACTATCAGTGACCCAATATGCATCTTCTATATTTTCTACATCCACTGTTTTTCCTTCCTTTAATTCTATATCTTCAAATTTCCTTTCTATTAATTTACACTCTGTTTCATTATCTTTTCCTTTTATATTTCCTTGTCCAGATGGCACACTGCTGGCTCCTCCTCCTTCCTTCTTGGCACTTTCACAATAATACCCGACCCTCTGCTGGATATCTGAAACATAATCCTTTTCCTATCCACTGCAAAGTGGATACAATTGTGAGACGACTCTGTGGGGAAATGTCGAATCGGTGTAATGAAAGAAGTTGAGAAGGCTGCAGGGAGCATGTGTGAATTAAAATAGCACTAATTAGTGAAGAATTCCTTACAAGCACTCATTCATGCACTGCCTTTGTGGTAAATGGAAAAATAACTGCTTTAAGTTCCTTGGTCCCTCTGGCAAGGTCCTGAAGAAAAGAAAATTAAACAGAGAGAATCCACACAGAAAAATAATTTTCTGGTAGGAATATGAAGTTTAATGGAAAAAGGAAAGGAAGGGGCACGGGTGTGGGGAAATCCATTAAAAGGCAGTGTGTGCATGGTTCAAGAGCAGGATACAAGCAGCTCAGAGCATAAAATATAGGCCTGTTCCCACATCAATGGTGGGCATGTTAACATCCTGAGCAAGAGATACATATGTGTTCTTAAAAGGCGACTGCTGCTAATTTACAGGGGCCAGGGATTCAAGCTCAGTGGTACCCTAGGCCTCTATTGGGCAATGGTCGCCTTCTATAGAAGATAAAGGGTTACTCTCAATACGGTCTTGCATCTCTTACGTTTCATTTGATGAAGTCTTTATCTTGTAAGAAACTGTTACTTCCCCTGCACAGATTTCTTAGGTCATCTTCTTACTGTCGGCAAGGTTATTCATGCATTAGACCTTGTACATGTTATCTCTTATACTCCGAATGGGCAACAGAGCTCAAAGCTAACAGTCTCCATCACTTCTGGGAAGTGGTGCTTTTCAGGATGTGCTGATTCTATATTCCCATTTCTAGCAATACCTAATAAAGCAATCTGTGATTGGAAATAGAAAAGAGGGATCAATATCTTGGGATTGTCCCCACATCTTGAAAAAAATCTTGAAGTATTCTGACTTAAATTCCGACTTAAAATACAGTTGGAATTTAGACATGAGCAAGAAGAATTATGGCTAACTGGCTTGAGGGCCACACAACCGGGAGTGTGACTGGCACATAACCATCACCTCATCAGTTAGCTATGACAATGTATGCAATTCTGCTTGCACACACATGAAATACCAACAGGATTTTGGTCACTGGTTAATTTAAGCACAACCGCCATAAAACTAAAGGGTTTAATGAGGATGAAGAGCCCCGGTCAACAAGAGTAACACCCACACCCAGAACAGAAGCAGCTAGGAGAGGCCTTTGTGAAACATCTTCCATTGTGACATCACACCCTACCTGCCTACCAGAGGTTAGTCTGTGAGAACAGTTCGATTCTTGTTTTCAGAAACAACTTGTTGCCTTTTTATCACTTTTCTTGCTGTGGCTTGATATTTAGAGGTGATGATAATTAGCTTTTTGTCATTTAGAACTATTGGTTAAATTTAATATTTTTGTTTTCTTTTAATTCCCTTGAGAGAAACATGAGTCAAAAAGCAAGTATGTCTTTTGTGTGGGTTGTATAATCTAGCAATTTTAAGATAAAATTAGTACTTCAGGAAGTGGTAAACCTTGTTTCTCACCTTCTCACCTAAGCTGAGATGAGGGACCACTCTTCCCCCCACAAAAAAAAAAAATGACTGTAAAAGTTCCTTCCCCAGTTCCACAGGAAAAAATAGATAATGAGCTAAAATATAGAAGGCAGTCCACTCCGCACAATCCTTGGAGGAGGAGGAGGAGGAGGAGGAGGAGGAGACTCACTCCCCATCATGCTATTTCTGGTCATTTAAAAATCCTCCAATCAGTCTGATTGACCTGTGAGTCATCAGTAGCATCCCCACAAACAAACTTTCTTTGTATGCTAACTTTTTCCAACCCTTTCTAGTTATGCACTTTGCAGAGCTGCTCACACGCACATGTTAGGAGTTCTGACATACATTGCTGTTAATCACATGGGTGGATCTGCTGTCACAGCTAACCTTATACTTTCAATCTCTGAGCACATCAATACATGGAACATAGGCATGGAACATAGGATTACAGAATGCTAGCAGGGAAGCTGTGAAGAAGAGTAAGACAGGGACAATGCCAATATTTCCATAGAAATGGAACAGCATCTTGTTTCCTGAGAGTTCATCCTAATCAGCAAAATGTAAGATTTGTCAGGAATCCATGATTTCCCAGCCTCTCTGGATAGTCTTTTCCCTACTGCAACAACAAAAGAAAATACAGAATCTTTATGAAGCAAAGGTCAGTTCTCTTCACATTTACATCCATGCAGAGGGCCAATTGCAGAAGCTTCTGTGCCCTTTGTGCATGAGCAGTCATATGATTGGCAAACTTACCAGGTTGCCATGGCAGCTTCTGCAGTTCTGGAGCTATGTTCATGCATCTCCTACATGTTCTCTCAAACTTTCATTCTAATATTCCCTGGCCTTAAAAAAATTAAAATAAAATATTCAGTTGTGTATTTCAATCTGTATTTTGCTAATTAACCTACATTTAATTTTGTTTCTGTTCAATAATTTGTTATCTGAGGGCATTATTCAATTGACTGGTTTCTCAGGCATGGAGTTTTGAATGATTTCTGTGCTTCGATGGAATAGTAAGAGCAGGAAATATGCATTCCCTTTAGGGATGGGCAACTTGTTTCAGAACCAGTAGATTCTGAAATGACCCACGTATGCCCAGGTAGTGCTCGGAACTCCAAACAGGCTGTGATGTCATCTTTGCTTGCTTCTGGTGCTGGCCAATCAGGAGGTGTGCAGAGACAGGCATCATCCTGCCTCCCTGTCTGATTGGCCAGTACCATGGAGCAGGAAAGATGATATTGCAACCTGCTTTCTCATTGGAGCTTAGCTCTGTGCCGGCACAGACCAAAGAAAGTGATTGGATCCTTGTGTGCTAGAGGGTTCCGAACAGCACCTGGCCTCACATGGGTTGTCTTGGAACCTAATGGTTCTGAAACAAATTGGCCATCCTAATTTCCATTAATGTAGCTGGGAATAGCAATTGGTTTTAAGCCCCCTTTACCAGGAACACCTTGATTTTAGATTGTCTGCTGTTAAAGAGGACATTCTAATATCATCACCATAATACTGGTGTGTAGCCAGGCTATATAACAACAGAAGGTATGCAGGCAGTTCCAAAATTCTTACCAAGGGTTCCACAACTGGAGTTGTACAACTAGTTGTATGGGGCTCACAATGACCATTTTGGTGTAACTTCTTAAAAACTCCAAAAATCATAATTTTACACAACACCAAGCTCATGAGATTTCAGTCCATTTGTTTTTTTAAAAGGTATAAATAAATAAAACGAATAATGAAAATTCAGAATGTCTCTGAGGGGCCAGAATCTCAGGGACGACCCTGCTCTTTTGGCCACTGAGGTTTTAGGCAAACCACCAGTTCACACCCTCAGGCACTTCTAGCCATTCAATATTGCTATAAGAACATAGTCCTACCTTTTAAATGTGTGAAGAATTGATTAAATAACACATCTGAATTCCCTCAAAACAACTTAGGTTCCCACATGTCTCCTATTTTTAATTATGTAAAAATAATTTCCCACTGCCTGCTGGTCTGCTGGCCCATATGCTTCCTTGACTTAAAATATCATGTCATTTTAACTGTTTAATAAATACTTCCACTAAGACAGCAAAGTAGCAATCAATAGATTAAGTAGCGTAATTTCCATTATATTCCTTGAGGTCAACCATTTATTCTTAACTATCCCACTAGTAATTCAGTTTTAACAGATTAAATGCTTAATGGTCTTGTTTCTAAACATCAAGAATTTGCCAAAGTTTATTTGTTTTTAATGAGGTGGCTGAGATATCATCCACTGTTATTGTTTTTAACAAAACAATGCTGCAATTTAAAAGTTAATCACAGATTTGTGTTACTTATGTTCATGAGGAAAGTCAGCTGGTCAAAAGCTGGATATTCCACTTTGTTATAAGTCACTTGTTGATATTACAGCCAGTGTCACTGACAACAATGTTTAAATAAAGGATATTTACAACAGACTTTACCAAAGAAGCAGACAAGATGAAAATCTTGTGTTGAATCAATTGTATCACAATGAATTTCCAAGAATTTTCCCATTGGTTGGATGGGGAAAACAGATCGAAAAAGTTCATATTCTTATGAACTGGTTGTGTTATGGGCCATCAAGTCAATTCCAACTTAAAGTGGCCCTACAAGGGTTTTCAAGGTATGAGAGACAAAATAGAAACCCTATATCCAAGGGATCAATGCCTGACTTATACATGGTCTTAAAATATTTTAAATATGAAACAGAATGTTGTCTTCACAATGTATCTGGAAGTTGAGTCATGGCAAATGGACTTCTTTTCTTGTGTGATCAAAATGTTTTGCTACTCATCCAAGCAGCTTTGTCAGTCTGGATGCTTGGATGAGTAGTGAAACGTTTCAATCTCTCAAGAAAAGAAGTCCAGTTGCCATGACTCAACTTCCAGATAAATTCACCTGGATGACTGAGAATCTTCTCAGACACTTCACAATGTAATTACCAGACTACGCTATATGGGTAACTGATGATCATTTGTATAACCTCCCAATATCTTGAAGGAACACACTCTCCTTAAAGGATCATCATCATCAACAGCCACCCCTTGTCATAACAGGTCCAAGAAGAACTAAGGAACTGAACTCAGACTTCTAAAGTCCCATTCCATCCTCTACAGTACACTACTAGAGTTCTGTGCACCAAAATATGCATGGTACAGACCCATCCACATCTTCTCATTCAGGCGAAATTCTGCATTCCTCTTCCATAGAAAGTTGAACTCCATCTTTCCATGAAAGAGGTTGCAATCCATTGGAACGGAAGAGATGCTTTTGGCCAATTATTCTTCCCTCAGTTTTCCTCCTTGCTCTTTGTTCTTTAATTCAAAGTATCCTTCAATGCCTTCCTTCTGACCACAGGAAAAGAAGATTGCTTCCATTATTCATGGAAATATTTGAGAACTGCCACTTCAGTCTGAGCTTTCCTCAACAATGTAACAATGCATCCCTATATGACTTCAACCCAGGCTATTGATATAAACCATCTGGGATTTAAGATCTGCTGGGAAGGCCTATCCTACCACCTTCAAAGAACCATTTGACAGAGATGGGGAGAGAGCCTTCTCATTGGCTATGAACAATGTTCTGGGTCTACTTTTAGAAGAGAACCTAGATTCCATTCCTTCCTGCTATATATATCTGGCAGCAGGCAAAGGTGTTTGCCCACCTAGCCTGAAATAAACAGGCGAGACAAATTGTTTGAGTTAGAATAGGGCCACAACTTTATTAACTTGTCATAAATGCAAAACTTTCCCTGGAACAAAGGGTTCATAGTGCAACTGAGATCTGGTGCTCAACTGGACCTCCAGCCCCAATGGAGACTTGAGTGAGATCCCAATTAGAAGTGTGATGCCTACCTGTTCCACACACCTCCAAACTATTGAGGTATGACTGCCTCAGGGCAGCCCTCTGACTTTAATCTATACACGATTACCCTACTTTCTCTAAGCCTAATGTTACATTTAATCAGAAGGCTGCCAGATACCAAATGATGCCGACAGGTGGATCTCACCTGAATCTAACTGCCTATTTCCACTACTTGCCATTGTGGCTGGGAACATAAGGTGGAATCTTACTTCCGCCAGTTAAGAACTGGATGGGCAAAAACTCACTTCCAACCTGGGCCAATCTGGTTGACAGTCAAACATTCCCACCTGGTGACCAGCACCTGTCCTTCTAAACCAAAGGGTGGGGGGAGGGAGACTGTTTGCAAAAGGAAAGAGACCAAGGCAGGTGTGCAAAGCTTTATCTATGGGCTGCCTCCGGGATTTTGACCTGCCATTCCCAGGCACAGGAGAATGTTGTGCCATTTTCAGGCAAGTGGCGAAAGTATCCCCACCCCAGACTAGTGCCGAGATGGAGGGGCCATTTTATTCAGTCCATTGGAAATTAAGTACCTCAGAGTACCGGATTTTAATCAATCTACTGGACTATTTTTTAAAAGATAAGCCATTATGAATGTTCTCAGTCAGATAAATTTTACTGTTTTAATTTTAATATTATAGTTCATTTAATCCTATTTTAACATTTATAAACCAATTGTATTTTAATGTTTTATTATTTTTAACAATTCTGTAAGTCACTTAGATGTAAGATGCTGTAAGACATCCCTCAATTCCTTCTCAAATATTTGAACATGTCTTAATTGTACTGGACTGCATATTATCCCTCATTACTGTAAGCCGCCTTGGGTCCTTTTCCAAGGAGAAAGGTGGGGTGAAAATACTCTAAAATAAATAAATAAATAAATAAGATTCTAGAGCAAAAGTGGCATACACACTGAACAAACAAACCCTTTTGGAATGTAACTGGCTTGCCTGTTTCCTTGCTCAATTCTCTCTCACAAATATATAAACTCTTATCTCAGTTTCCTTTTATATTCTGACTGTTGCTTCTCCATGGTGATGCAGCTTCTGTTATGAGTGTCCTTTGTTGCACGGCACATTGTTCTGGAAATACAGAGTTTATGAAGAAACCTATTGCACAATGGGGCAGAATTGTGAAGGCCTTGGACTACCATTGCTTCAGGCTGCATTAGAATTGCCGAGGTTAAGGATATATCCCTGCCTGGTTTGTATTTGAGAAGAGCACCAGTCACTGCAGCAATGTAGAATGGGTTGATCCTATATGGCAGGCATGTCCAAATGTTGGCCCTCCTGATATTTTGGACCACAGTTCCCAGAATTCTAAGCTTAGATTGCCAATGGCAAAGGACTGTGGGAGTTGTGGTCCAAAACATCTGGAGGGCCAAAGTTTGGACATGCCTGCTGTATGGGTTTTACAAGCAAAAACACCTCTAGGTTTAGAACCAGTGAGGCATACCACTAGCAGAAGATTTAACTTTTCTTGCCAAGATGGCTTCCAATAGTAAGAAAAAAAAACATTCCCATAAATATTAAGATGCAGCTTAATATCCTTGTGTCCATAGCCAGCAATGAATCTATGAAATGACATGCCTCTTAGGTCTTCAGCACGAAATATTATTAGTAACTCAATTTTCTTTTTGTCATCAGGTCCAAGGAAATGATCCCGTAACAGAGCATTTGCTACAGCAAAACTTTCATCATAACTAAGCCAAGCTAATATTCTGTGTAAAATTACTACCATGAATTAAAGTTCTGTCAGTAGAAAATGGGATTGTGTGTAATTACTGATTCCCATTCACAATAAACTAAGCAAATTATCTCCCTCAACATTAATATGCAATATATTTGTTTGGAAGCATAATGAAGAAATAAATTTGTGAAAGAAATATGGACTGAATTTACCAAATTATTGTAAATGATTGGTTCTTTAAAATGAAGGCATATAATTGCAATTGGAAAATGTTATCCTCTTAATGTGTGCATTATTATTTCAGGAGACCAATAATCATCTTAGCTGGTGCTTCATTTCAACAGTATTGGCAGATTTTATGCATCTTAATATCAAAATGTCATGAAATCAATATCCAGGATGATTTGCCATTGGTAAATTTAGTATTGCCCTGACAGACATTAGATTGTCTTTTTGTTTTTAATGACAAAATGAAAAACAAAGGGAAGCTTCATATCACTCCTTCGGGTAACAAGACCTAAGCACACATGTACGTCTGAAAATCAAAATCATTACGAAATATATCACAGTGAATCTACAAAGGTTTGCCTTTTGGGTGAAAGCACACAAACATTATTCTCAATTCATTGATTAAATCTTATCTAAATGTATAATTGTTTCAAGTTGCATGAATCCATTTTTCTGTTCTACCTTTTTGTAATGTACACAAACACACCCACAATGATCTAGCAATAGCTACAGCATGTGTCAAAATAAGTTGATTTTTATTCACAAAAGCTCACATTTTTGTTGCAAAAAGTACAAAAAACTTTTATTTGGAATAAGCTTCCACTGTCTAGCAGACTCTTGACATTCCAACAGACCAGCAATAAGTGCAAGGTGTCCCTCAGGAAATGTTGGGGTGCATTGAAGGGAGTTCTTCTGGATTCCAAGGAAGATCAGATGAAAAAGAGGGTAGGACTTTTGTATCCTTACAATGTTTATTTTAGAAAATGAAATTTTAGCAAGCACAGCTTTTAATGTGTGTGACATCTGCTGAAATACCCTCTTCTCCACATTCATTAAACATGCAGAACCCTATCTTTTTTCTCATGTGAACACTCTGCACAACCCTGAAATTGACTGCCATGCTTCTAATGTATACAACATATGAAAATAGGTCACCTAAAGTAGTTTTGATTGGGAGATACCTGATTGGAAAATAGTACATGTGAAAGGGATCTGGAAGTCTTGGTGGACCACAAATCGAACCTGAGTCAGCAGTGTGATGCAGCGGCCAGGAAAGCCAATGTGATTCTTGGTTGCATCAACAGAACCATAGTGTCTAGATCAAGGGAAGTGATAGTACCACTCTATTCTGCTCTGGTCAGACCCCACCTGGAGTACTGTGTCCAGTTCTGTCCACCTCAATTTAAAAAAATGTTGACAACCTCAAGTGGGTACAGAGTAGGGCGACTGGGATGGTTGAAGGTCTGTAAGAAATGTCTTACGAGGAACGGCTTAGGGAGCTGTGAATGTTTAGCCTTTTGAAAAGAATGCTGAGAGGGGATATGATAGCTATGTTTAAATATTTGAAAGGATGTCATATTGAAGAAGGAACAAGTTTGTTTTCCATGGCTTCAGAGACTAGGACTCAGGGCAATGGTTTCAAACTACAGGAAAAGAGATTCCATTTGAACATTCGGAAGAACTTCATGATGGTTGGAGCTGTTCGGCAATGGAATATGCTGCCACAAAGGGTGGTGGAGTCTCCTTCTTTGGAGGTTTTTAAGCAGAAGCTGGATGGCCATCTGTCAGAAATACTGTGATGGGGGTTACTACATGGGAGGGGGTGGACTGGATGGCCCTTGAGGCCTCTTCTATGAATCTATGATCATACAGGGAAAGGTTGCCTGAAGAGAAAGGTCTTCACCTGTTTCTGGAGAGACAACAAAGAGGCGGAAGGAAACACCCCAAATTAGATGTGACATTTTAAAACAAATCAAGTGGTCATCGCCATTGATTGTTTCTTAATCAAGAATGAGCAAAACTTCTTTATTCATTCTTCCTGGAAGATGAAGAAAAAAATTAGACAGGCTTCTAGAATACAGAACTATGTAAACTCTTCACAACTTGCTGTAAGCCCATGGTGTGTTCTGTAATATAGGTGCCAGTGATTGCATTATGAATTCCACATGGTAAATGTGGATGGGAATTATCTTGTCCTTCACTTCAAAAGGACTGATTGTACAAAGGATAGTAGCAATGAGTGGAAGAGGAGACAAAATTTGTTTGGCTTCCCATCTACTGTAAATTGCTCTCACTTTTGGAACCAATGCATTTACGAACCTTAAGCTACTGTCTATAGCAGAGACAGAGAGATGATATTGTACAGTATGTTTAGAAATATGTTTTAAAAGTATATTTAGCAGAAACAATGTTCAAAATACAGTACATTTGGAAAATCAGTTACACAAATGTAACCCTAAATTAGTAGAATCCACAAGATTCAGGGACTCAATGAATGGAAGAAAGGAATCAAGAGAAAACTGAATTTGAGATGTTTGGCCACTTCTAGCATTGCCCACCCCACCTGGAGTAAAGAGGCAAGACATAAAATTTTGCATTGTAAATGGGCCACATTTTATTAAATACAATATTAATCACATTCAAAAGGGGGGCAATAGTAGGATGTAATGCTGATCCGTCTGAGGCTGGCCACGCCCCCGATGGATGCTGTTAGGAGATGGAATAAAATCTGGTGCATACCCTGTAAGTCCCAACCACTCAAGGCTCCCGGCTCTGGGTGATCGCTACCTGTGGTACCATGCCCATTTTCCCCCTCCCATCTTTCTGTTTCAATTAACTCCTGAATCTACCTGCCTTCCACCACTACCCACCATGACACTGGGCTACATCGTATGCCCAGCACCCACCACATTGACCGACAACATAGATTGGAGACCCCCCGCCCTGAATGCCATTCAAAAACAATTTCAGGCCCATATTGGATAAATGCACTCCATCACTATGATAGAGTTTTCTGTGCTCAATCCTGATCCCAGGGTGCTGCACCGCCACTCCTAAGTCAACTGCTACTGCATGCCTCACTGCTCTGCTCACTCCTCTGTTGGCCTGGTCAATAAATCACAGGTCACAAGCCACCCACCAAACCATCTTTGGTAACATTGCCGAGCACAAAATCTGCAACTGCAGAAACTGCTGCTTCAGAGAACCCAAATCTGCAATTATCTGCAAGCTCAAGGCCTTGCCTGACTTCTGCACTAGGTCATTGGCACCTCAATGGATGACCAAAACATCAAATGGGATTGTGCTGCATCCTTGCAAAACCAGGTCTATAAACCTGTCCGATGACCAGCCTCAATGTCCTCTCCATTCCACCACCGCCAGCGCTTGGAGGCCAAGGTTCAATCCCCATGCCCAGTGTGCTACAAATTTGGCTGCCACAAATATAACACTGCACCAAACAATAGAAACTAAACTGCACCTGTAGGGGAAGAGAAACAAAACAGCACCAGAACCTACTGTGTGGGCAAGCACCGCACATAATAATGATACCTGGTAGACTTCTAATGACCCATCTTTTTAATAGTCTCCACATTGTAACCCATAGCGGCAGCTGTAGATGTTGCACCAATTCAGAAAGAATGTGTCCCAAACTTCCAGCCCACAATACCTCCCTCCTTCAGCACCACCGAGGTGACCTTCTGTGACAAAACCCTGGAAACAGGAGTAATGAATATACAAATCATCAGCCAATCCCAGCAGGAGGGCGGGGAATGGTATGATATAAAAAGGGTGGAGCCTAGTCAGTTGAGGCAGTTCAGTTGAGTTAAGTTAAGTTGAAGGTTTAGAGAGTGAGTGCTGGGAGAGAGCACTGCTCTGTGAGAGTTCTGTCAGGCAGTGAGGGCTATACTGTTTACTAGTTATTAAAGACAGGGGGGCTGGAAAAGTTGATGAAATCTATTATATGTTAAAGGCAATGCATACCATCCTCAGATATTGTTATATTTATTATTTTCTCAATAAACTTTGTTATTATTTTTATATTATACATCTGAGTCTGTCCCAATTCATGAGGCGACGATTTTAAAAGGTGGCACCATTACCAAGTGAATAAAAGGTGGCAGCATTACCATTTCCAACACAATTGCATGTGAAAAAGGGAGGTGTTGTCACAATTTGGTGGCACAGCAGTGGGATGTCGAAATAAACCCAGTGGTGCCTTGAAAACCCAGTCTGTGAAAGGGGTGACGTCACACCTTCCAAAACTGGTATCTCATCCACGGCAGACCATCATTGCATCAAAACAACTCCCCTGCTGCTGAACTCCTCGCTGCCAGATAACCTCTTATAGCCTCTCAAGGACACACACCCTCCACAGAGCACTTTCCCAAAGAAACCAGACATCCTTTCCCCCTAGGATCAGACTTAAACCTACATAGCTGCAGGACTACATGGTCTTCGAAGATCTCCATGTCCTGAAACTGCAATGCATTCCTAGAAATGTCAGGTCTCCCCATCGCTACCCACTCGCTCACTTGAATTGCTCCAAAGAATATGACGAGAGTCGCCGCCTTGAACACTGCCACCTTGTAGGCATCCAACTACTTGCCAAGCAGGAACTAACTTTTGCAACATGGATGGGGATATGGGGCTTCTCTTATCTGTAACTACCCCACACTGCCTACTCCAATCCTCAATCATCTTACGTACCTCAGAGTCAGAAGTATATTCCAGCAGACCCCTGGCCTTGATATAAAAAGTTAATATGGACATCCTTACCCTAATAGAGGTGGGAGCCAACCCCAGCTCATACAAATATGCTCAATTGCTCTACTGTGTATTTGGCTGGCACATATTTATTTATTTATTTATTTATTTATTTATTTATTTATTTATTTATTTTAATACTTATATACTGCCCATCATCCAGAGGAACTCCGGGCGGTTTACAACAGAGTAAAAACAATGACAAAATAGCAAATTAAATAAGACAGCATAATAAATCAACAAAAAGAAATCATTGGCGAGATGGTGGGACAAAAAAGAAAAAAATAACAGTCACCAAATGCCTCACAAAAAAAAAAGCCAGGTCTTTAAGGCCTTTTTGAAGGCTGGCAGTGACTGTGCAAGGTTCAACTCACTCAGGAGATGGTTCCATAACACAGGACCAGCCAGAGAGAAGGATCGGTTTCGGGTCACCATTTTCCGAGCCTCCCTGTGCGTGGCCACCCGGAGTGATTGCGCCTGTGACATTCTCATTGGTCAGGCCACAGTTGAACTTTGAGAGATTCGCTCTGCCAGGTATTCAGGTCCCAGGCCATGGAGGAATCTTATTCGGGACGCAACAGGTAGCCAATTCAAGTGGGCCAGTACTGGGGTGATGTGGTCATATCGACACCCACCCACCACCAGTCTGGCCACCGCATTTTGCACCCACTGAAGTTGTCGAATAAAAGTCAAGGGCAGCCCCATGTAGAGAGCGTTGCAGTAGTCTATTCTCGAGATCACCAGCACTTGCACGACAGTTCTCAGGGACTCCTCATCCAGATACGGGCAAATCTGGGCAATTTGTCGAAGATGGGAAAAGGCAGTCCTGGACATGGCGGCCTTCTACCAAGTTCCCTGAAAACAACAATGCCACTCCCCCTGGAAGTCTACATTTGAGAAAGTGCACAAATAACCAAAAAAACAAACAGAGCTTCAAGTAACAAAATGACCACTGTTATATGTATTGTGACCCTTCATCATATTGCCATGTTTTTTTTTTCCAAAAACAGATACATTAGTGAAACTTCCACCACTATATTATTCCTTCAAGGGTAGTAAAAACTCAAAAGCTCCAGCCATTTCACCAAAAGTGGTGCCAGCGTAATACATAGCAGAATATACCTTGTTCCTTCTGCTCTACAATAGTCTATATTTTTGCACCATTCTCCTGTGGTAAAAGCAACTTTAACCTAATTGAGTCATAATGCTTCAAGACATGGAGTGTTGATTTTTCCCTCTGTGACACCAGGTACTCCCATGCTGTGATTTGAACAAGACAAATGCTTGGAAGTGTCACCAGCTAGCCTGATGCTACTGGCAAAAGTTGTATCAAGTTCAGAATAATGTGAAGAATCTGACATAGGAAACTTAATGCTAAAGAGGAAATGACTCTCCATCATCCAGGTGATTAGGGGAAATTGTATACTTTGCTCTATAACATGGTGGACAAACATGTAGCTGGCCTGAGCCTGTTTGATCACTCCAGTTCTTGATTGCCTTAATTGGTTACCTCTTGCATCCCAGGACAGATTCAAGGTTTTCATCCTCACATATAAAACTTCCCAGTGTGGGGGACCATGGTACATGTGAGCATTTCTCTCCCCAACGTCTGCCCACCCTACTAGATCCTCCCAGGCATGGTCCTCTGGTCGCCACTTCGTAGGAGGTCAGAAAATCATCTATGAAAAATCCGGCTTCCTATGACTGGTTCTCTTCCTTCTGATATTCAAAAAGTATCTCAAAATGTTACCTTTTAGGGAGGTCTTATATAGTGACCCTGCTTGATATCATGCTTCATGCCCACTTATTATTAGGAAAAAACGCCTCTTGTTCCTTGTTTTATTTTTCTGCCTGTTTATTATATTATTGCTCTTGTGATGTTTAATTTTATCATGTTGTAAACCACCCAGAATAGTGCATTGTACTAATGAGGTAATATGTAAAATGCAGACAGACAGACAGACAGACAGACAGACAGACAGACAGACAGACAGACAGATGATAGATAGATAGATAGATAGATAGATAGATAGATAGATAGATAGATAGATAGATAGATAGATAGATAGATAGAGATAATAGGAGCAGACCATTCAAGTGTGCTAGGGAAGGGGAAACAGCCAAGGCCAAATATTGTAGCAGGAATACAGACCATAAAGAAACTAAATGAGAACAATTACTTTTTTTGTTTATGGATACTTGCAGATTTTGAGACTTAGATGGATTGTTTGCAAATTTCTTAATAAACAGCTTTTTTTCCCCTAAAAATGTTTGTGTTTATGGAGACCTTAAGGTTGGGGAAAGTTGTTTTGCTCCTGGCTGGAAGTGAGAAATGTTCTTAGGCTCCAAAAATCAACGAGGAATGAGGAATACATGAGTATTTTTCTCATTCCTTAAGTAGATGAAGCCAACAAAATGGTGCACTAACACTTTTAAAAATATTTTCATTGATAAATTTAGGAGTTTCTTTAGGAAGCAACATTATTGGGTCAGTAGTAGTCAGAGTCCTATTGGTGCTTGTCTAGGTTTGTGTAACTTGCCATGGCTAACTGCAACTAATTTATGAAATGCCAGGGCACATCTTGTTTGTGTAATCAATGTACAGTCAAGCATATGGCCAAACACTTGTTTAAAATTCTTACCGATTAACTAAAAGTACCTGTGACAATTTATGTAGACCTTACACAGACATCAGTAAGATTCTGGTTCTGAATCTTTCATTTCTATTGTTGGTTTAATTTTCAATTGTTTGCCAGAAGGAGGAGGTATGTATGGTTTATGTCATAAAAATAGCTCCCTGAATGATGAAAGATATGAATTGGGACAAAGTATGCAGGAGAAGAAACACATAGGAGATTCTCTTTATCTGCCTCTCTGTATAATAATAGCCATTACCCTGAATTATATCTCACAAGTAGCTCTAATATTATGAAATAAAGTATCTGGTGATGCACACAGCCACATGGCTTTGGAACCTAGAAATTACAGATAATTTAAAAGCAATCTAATGGGAGGCAGTTCATAATGCAAAGCTAATGTTTCGCTAGAATACTGTTGCTACAAACGTATAACAGGAGCAGATGCCCAAAGGTGATTCTGTGGCCTGTTCAGTTAAGACTTTAGAAAAAATGCAGAAGAATGCTATAAGTTAGCAGCAGCTGACAGCTCTGATGGACTTTTCATATATGCCACTATTGCTAGTCTGACAGTTACTTCTGATTCAAAAGGAAGAGTAGCAGAAATAGCAGTTCTGACAGGTAAAACCATTCTAAATTTTATCCTGTCCATGGCAATGACTAGGAAGGAAATTTGTATTAGGAAATTGATAGCTCAAGTGATGACCATTAACAATGATGCCTAACATAATGCACAACTATGGAAGACAAACAAGATTCCGGACAAAAACCAGTTAATTATGAAGGTGTTAAACTGTGCAGAAATGGACAAGATCTCAGCATTAATGAAACCAGATGGATATTATGAAGACTTCGAAGAAAGATGGCATGATTTCTACAAATTTTTAGATCAATATTATTAGTCAAATTAAGTTCCCTGTTTAATTTATGAGTAATTGAAATAGTTAAAGATCATATATTGTTATGATGAGATGCAAATTTTGTTTGAGAAGATTATAATTAGATTCCATTTTTTTTAATTTATAACTTTTTTGTTTGAAAACTATAAATAAATCGCAAGGAAAAAAACCCAATGATGCCTAACAGAGGATGTGAACCTATTGGAGACATATCTAGAAAAGAAGCATTTATGTTTGTTCCAGACCAGGTGCAACATTTGTTTGCTGAACTGGATTGTATGGATTCAGCACTGACCATCTTGGGTTTTTCTCCCCTCCACTGAAATGATGTGCAGGTGCAGAGATGTCCCCACCATGTTTTTTTGTTTTTGTTTTTTGTCTCAGTTTTTTCCAAGGTTTAGTTCTATGGTGCTTATAAGCAGATGCTCATTTCCTGGTCACATCCTTTCACTCAGATGTTTACTATTAAAAACTGTCAATGGGTTGTTCCCAGTTAAAAGGCTGCAGAAAAGAAGCTCCGCCAGTGACGTTGATTTCCTTCATGAGTTCCCAATGGGAAAGTCGGGTGGTTTATAAATGCAAATAATAAATAAATTATAATATTTGAAGAATTTCATTGTTTTTCCTGAGGAAAATTGGTTTTATGAAAAGTTATTCTTTTTTTACCTCAGGTTTTCACGTGGATCTCAGTAAGGCCCACATACATTCACAACAAACAGGGATGAACTAGGCAAAGGAGGGGTGGATGTTTTTTTCTGACAGAGAGAGCAATTCCAATTACCATATAAAGTAGAAATGGGGAACACCTGAATCTCCAGATCTTCTTGGAAGGTTCTTCACATCACCTTCAGATGAACATCTTGAGCATGTAGGGTGGTCCCATTCTCTCCCCCCCCCCCGACACACCTATATATACCTAAGTGTGGGTTTCCTGGGACGCAAGCACCAGGTCAACTTCCTCTAGGCCATGAATATTTCCATGTTAGACTTTTTTGTGGGGAAGGCAGCCATATCTCGGTGTCTATTCCTAGCATGGACAATTTTGGGATCCAAAATCCACACAATCCAAATGGCACTTTCTTGCCATGTGTCCTTGGCTGGAAATTTGGAATCAATGGAAGGAAGAGGGTCTTAGCAAGGTGAAAGGTGCCTAAATGATTCCTCCTTTTGCAGGTTCTAGCCAGCTGGGAAAGCAAGCCAACTGTCTTGATTCCCTACTCTACAAAGCTTGTTACCATGTTTGGCAAATAAGAATTGGTAGAATGGCTTGGGTGCGGGGAGGGTTGGCTATACTAAAGCTCAAGAACATATCTGAGTTCTTGATTTGTTCATAAAATTTATGCTATACTGAGGGCACTTTTAACTTAGGAGAACATGCCTTGAGATTTCTGTGGAGAGGAAGACCTGCCACACTCATATACCACTCAAGCTGGAGTCAATTGACAAAGAACTACTTAACAAAGCTGCACTGAACAATGGATACAGTGGTACAATAAAAGAATGGGAACAAACAGCCCCCATCAATCAAATAGCAGTATAAAAACATAAAGTCATTGCAATGGAAGGATATAGCAGATACCTTTTGATCTGTTTTTTTCCCTTACCTTGGTGCTCAATCTTAATATATGACTGTTTGTACTTTGATACTTAAAAAAAAAAACCAAACACATGCAATACTGCCATGCAATAGTCTTCATTTAGAGGAAATGCCTCTTAATTGCTCATCAAGTCCAGAGCACTAGGAAAGATAAACGGATGGTTCTGCTTTCACTCCTTGGGAGTTTATACACGACCCCTAAGCTCCGCCGCAAATGGCTGCAAGGTCCGGACCTTAAAAATGTTTACCCACCAGCTCCGGACTTTGCAGACAACTAAGTGTGACCCCGCCCACTTTAGTGCGACCAAACAGCAGTTTTCTTGTACCTGCTTTTTGGATGTGACAAATATTTGATCCAGTGTAAGGATAGTGAGTGCGGGGCTCTCCTGGCTTCTGTTTGTTCTTTTTTTTTTTGCCCCCACCACTTTAAAAGATCTGAATGCTGCCAGGAACAAAACGGAGGTAAACCGGCATTCTTTTCTTTCTTTTTTCTCCCTCCCTCAGGCAGCCAGCAACCAGGAAGTGCGGAGGAGGGTGGGGACAGAGGAAGAGCAGGAACCCCTAAGATCTCTGGTCCGAATTTAAGTGGCCAGTGGATCTTAGGGGTCGTGTAAAAAGGCCCCTTGTTCTCTTCCTGTTAGGGATGTGCATGCTTGATTGTCTCATTTTGATGCGCAGCAAGGGGAGAAAAAGGAATTTTGTTCCTCCTCATCTGGAAGAGGGAGTGAGCTTTCCCCCCTATTTTTCTCAAGGGGTGTCATGAAATGTATTTAGCACGATCACAGAAAGTACACATAATTGCAAAGCTGCCACCTTAATGTAGGACTTTTTATAAATGAGACACATTGAATGGGTTGTTTATGCTGTCTTGACCCACCAGCCAGTCCTCTGTACAGCCTACTTGCAGAGGGAAAAGACCCTAATTTTGCACAAATTAAAGAAATCTTGAGGGGATCAAATACCTGTTGACTCATTCTTTTTCCAAACCTTCTGTTGGAGGTTAGAAATCTCACAGGAAATGTCATGAACAATTCCCAACACAATACAATTATTGCCCCTGTACACTTCTGTTGGAATATACAACTGATTTCTGGTCTGTAAGTATCCCTGTACTGGAGCAGCTAAATGGACTTAAGAAAGCACGATCTTATTATCAGAGCCCTCGGGAGTATTTAATTAGTGTCACAAGTTCAGAACTCAAATTCATGAGTCACAGAAAGTGAGTGAAAGTGAGGTTGGCCAATAGTTCGCTAAGAGGCCCATGCTGTCCCCATAGCATTATTTTCAGTCTTCCATTCCACCCTGGAACCCTCTTATAAAACTCCTCTTGTTTTGATTTGGTAAAAAAGGGGCACATTCCCATGTCTTTGGCTTCCAGTTTGGGACCTTGGTATGAACAACACAAGTCCTGTCCCACCAAAAATGCTGGTTTTAAAATGACTGCTTCTGGCCATAACTGGAACCAGTGAATTCTGCAGTGAGTTCTGGGACAGAACCGTGAATTGATCTTAGCAGGATGTGAGTTGCAAAACAGACCACAGAAAAGCCAAAGATACAGGTCTCCTCCCACCAAATATGGGCATATGATAGGACCATGGTACCCAGAGGGGATTGCAGAGACAGGAAAAAACCATGGATATTCAAAATCTCTATATAACCTAGTTTCCAGTACCCCCTAATGAACAGTTCTTTTTCTAGGTTATTCATTTAATGTTTCCAGGTAGCAGATAACTGAAATTGCAGCAGATCTACTATACGTTATTTTGGAGGATTGGGTTGGGGGGTGAGCAATTATATTGCATTATGAAACAGGAATTCAGCAAACTCTGTTGTCTTACAAAATGCAACATGTTCTTACTATGTGCCGTCTATTGCTTATTTCAGTTGAAAGCATCAGCTTGAAGATTGGATGCACACTGCTGATGCATCTCTTAATTTAATTCAGTCTTGGTGCAAAAGAGAGACAGAGGACTAGGTACTATGGATAGATTTACATACACAGGGAGGGAAGAAGTCCCCCAATAGATTTTGATTGTACAATAGTACAGCATACTACTTTGTAAAGGGCACCTATGGTCGATCCGCAGACCAGTGGACCATAATGTTACTGTGCAAAAGAGGAGGAAAGAAACTATGCAAGAAGTGTGATGTTGAATAAAAGTTTTATGGGGAATATTGAAGCTGATTCTATGCCACACATGCAGCGAAGCTAAAAGTGATTTATATGGGCCATGCTAAGTGAAGACTAGTAAAACTGCTGTACCATACGATCAGCTTATGAAGTTTTAGTGTTACTTGCTTTACAGAGAAAACCTTGAAATAAAACGCCACTCAAGTTAAATTTTCATTGCTTTCACCTCTATCCACCTCACAGCCTTTAAAGACTAACAAGGTTGGGAACACTGCCATCACTTTACCTAAGCAAAGTTATTTATTTATTTATTTATTTATTTATTTACTTACTTACTTACTTACTGGGTTTTTCATTAGTGTCTTCATGACAAAAGTCTCCTCTCTCTCTCTCTCTCTCTCTCTCTCTCTCTCTCTCTCTCTCTCTCTCTGTGTGTGTGTGTGTGTGTGTGTGTGTGTGTGTGTGTGTGTGTGTCTGTGTGTGTGTGGTCTGTTATTTTAGGTATGCATGTTAGGGTGGATTCGGGTTTCTTCCCGTGTAGAAATCTGGTTGTTTTGGCGACGTTTCGGAACTTGAAGCAAAGTGTGGTCTCAGTTGAAGTCCTTCTATAAATACTGCTGGGGGTGTGTGGTTTGCTTGCTCTGTTGCTGATTGTAGGTTCCTTTGTTCCTTTGTTCTTTTGTGATCTGCTGTGTGGCTGAGGCGATCGTTAAGGGATTAACTGCTGATGGCTGTTTAGATGGCTGTTTACATGCTGGTGGGTTAGATGGCTGGTAGGTTCTGGCAGTATCCTGGGCTTTGGTGGATGTGTCTTGTGAATTCATTTTGGTCATGTCTGTGGTCTCCCAATGTTTTTTTGGGGTGTGTGAGTGTGCTCCATGTGGTGACTGGAGTGGGGTGCCTAGATGGTGCAGTCTGGTTTTGTTATTGGATGGTGGTTTCTTATCTGTGGGAAGGGTCTGGGTTTGTGTTTGGTGTGGATGGAAGGTGGTGGCATCTTGTGTCCTTTTGGACCTGGTGTCAGTCTTTGTGACAGAGGCTCGTCTGTTGACCAGGGCTATTTCCAGATGTCAGGCAAGCGGGAGGTGTCATCACGCATTCATGTTGTTTGGGTGTTTCTCTATTTCAATGGCTTCCATGATTATTCGACTGTTGAAGTGTTCAGTTTTGGAGATGAGTTTGGTTCTTTCAAAGTCAATTTCAAACCTGTTGTTTTTATGTGCTGGAAGAGAGAGGAAGATTTTTCTTCTTTTTTGAGAGGACTAGGCGCTTATTCTCCTGTTTGTTTGTCCGATGTATGTGGCTGGACAGACTTTGCATGGTATTTCGTAGACTCCTTGGTTTTCTAGCTCAATCTTGTCTTTGGGGTTTCTTAAAATGTTGGCTATTTTTGAAAAGGCTGTCTTGATATTGTGTTTGTGGAGAATTTTGCTGATTTTGTCTGTGGTGCCTTTGATGTAAGGGAGGAGGGCGGTGTCGTTGTTCTCTTCTGTTTCTTGGTTCTTGGGGGTGTTTCCTTTTGGATTAGTTTGGTGATGGTGTTTTTTTGGAATCCGTTCGCAATATCAAGACAGCCTTTTGCACCGACCAAAAATAGCCAACATTTTAAGATATATATATATATATATATATATATATATATATATATATATATATATATATATATATATATATATATATATATATATATATATATATATATATATATATATATATATTAAGATATATATATAATCAGACTACACCAATGTCCTCTGCTCCAGCAAACCACCCAGAAGCAATTTACACAAAGAAGAACAAAAAGCCCTCTCCAACCTGAGGAAAGACAACAACATAATCATTCTCCCAGCAGACAAAGGCAATGCCACAGTGGTGATGAACACATCCGACTACCAAGCCAAACTATCCAACCTACTACAAGACCCTGCTTACATACCTTTGAACACAGACCCCACCACCTACCTGGAAAAAACCACCAAAGCCAAAATAAAAGCCTCTCCCTTAAGTGAAGAAATCAAGCCAAGCATCATCCCCAGAGAGAAATCATCCAGATGCCCCAAGCTCTACGGCCTCCCCAAGATTCACAAAGAAGGAACACCTCTCAGACCCATAGTCAGCTCCATAGGCTCACCTCTACAAAACCTCGCCAAATTTCTTGCCAAACAACTCCAGCCCTATGCAGAATCCATCACTTCATACGTACAAAACTCGTTCCACTTCATAGAAATTATAAAGAAACAAGACCTACAACCCAATGACCTATCGTGAGCTTCGAAAGCTTTTGCCCATTCAAGAAGCCTTGACAGCTATCCACAACAAATACAACCCCCAAACACATCCTAGATCTGACCAACCACTGCCTAACCAACACATACTTCATCCACAATGGACAAAGATACAAACAGATAGAAGGAGCACCCATGGGATCACCCCTCTCACCGGTCATCGCAAACCTTTATGGAACACTTTGAAACCAACGGCCAACATAAACCCAAACTCTGGCTCAGATATGTTGACTGACACCTTTGTTATCTGGCCACACGGGAAAGATAAACTGAACAACTTCCTCACACATCTCAACAGCCTACACCCCAAAATACAATTCACTATGAAATAGTTTTCCTGGATGTCCTAATCTACAAAAACCGACGTTAGGACATACCATCTACCAGAAAAAAACACATACAAACCGCTTTAAATGCACAATCACACCACCACCCTGCACAGATCAACTCCGTAGCAAAACCCCTCATCTCCAGAACCAAACGCCTCGCTGACAAAGACCACCTAAAAACTGAATTACACACTCTCTCGAATGTTTTAAATTCCAAAAAAACACCATCACCAAACTAATGCTTTACATCAAAGGCACCACAGACAAAATCAGCAAAATTCTCCACAAACACAATATCAAGACAGCCTTTTGCACCGACCAAAAAATAGCCAACATTTTAAGAAACCCCAAAGACAAGATTGAGCTAGAAAACCAAGGAGTCTACGAAATACTGCAAAGTCTGTCCAGCCACATACATCGGACAAACAAACAGGAGAATAAGCGCACGCATCGCAGAACACAAGAACGCAGTCAAAAAAGAAGAAAAATCTTCCTCTCTCTTCCAGCACATAAAAACAACAGGTCATGAAATTGACTTTGAAAGAACCAAACTCATCTCCAAAACTGAACACTTCAACAGTTATTTATTTATTTAGAGAAACACCCAAACAACATGAATAAACGTTTGTTTGTCTGTTTGGTCCAAAAGGACACAAGATGCTACCACCTTCCATCCACACCAAACCCAAACCCAGACCCTTCCCACAGATTCCAATAACAAAACCACTGCACCATCTACTGGTTTTTCACCACATGGAGCACACTCACACACCCCAAAAAAACATTGGGATACCACAGACACGTAGCCAGACCAAAATGAATTCACAAGACACAGGACCCACTCCACCAAAGCCCAGGATACTGCCAGAACCCACCAGCCATCTAACCCACCAGCATCTAAACAGCCATCTAAACAGCCACCAGCAGTTAATCCCTTAACGATCGCCTCAGCCACACAGCAGATCACAAAAGAACAAAGGAACAAAGGAACCTGCAATCAGCAACAAAGCAAGCAAACCACACACCCCCAGCAGTATTTATAGAAGGACTTCAACTGAGACCACGCTTTGCTTCAAGAAGAAAGAAGCCAGAACACCAGCCTGAAGATGACGAGTGAGACCTCATCGAAACGTCGCCAAAACAACCAGATTTCAATTAACATGCATACCTATACCCGTGAAAATCTAGCATATATATATATATATATATATATATATATATAATGTTCATTTGTTGCAGCTAACTCAAATGTGAGTCTTGTGCCACTTTGGACTAACACATTTTGCTCGATATGAAAATACAGGTGCAATCCACAAAGGTTAATGGCAAATAAATTTGCCATTCCTTAATGTGGTAGAAGATTCCCACCCCCACCCAATTCATAATGCTTTTTCATTGAACATTCTTCATGCAGAATCCAAGTTAGAGGACCATTCAGATTCCCAGTCCATCGGCATTCCAAGTAGACAAATCCTACCAAGTATTTATTTTTATTTAAAGGTTATGCTAAATTTTACTACTAACAACTAAGACTACCCCTCAATCCACTCTTCCATTACAGTGCACTAAATTTGGGACAGCCTTTTCAGCAACTTGAGATACAACCCCCTTCGCCTCCCTCCAATGTTTCTTAGGATATCCTGGAACAGAGTCAAACTAAGTACAGTACTTCCCAACTAGAACAACATGCCCCACTTCCAATACATGTACAGAGGTTGACTGAACAGGCTGATGAATTTCTATTTAGACATAGACATGAGATAATGTCCTCCCCTCCATGGAAAAGCAGCAGGATAACTAAAGTATGCAGAGCAAGTTGTAATAAATTGTTATGAAATTCCACTTTCTCATCAAGATTGACAGACGTGACACTACAAGTGAGACTGCCAAGAGTTCATTAGCATCTGTGGGGTTGCCTGTGGGCTTATGAGGATAAGCATTTCCTACCTCATTGAGGTTCCGCTGTTTGTTGCACAATGTCTTTCTACTAAACATTGTTTTCTTGTTTTTCACAGCAATCATAGACAGACTGATTAAAAAGAACCTCACAATCCACCTGTCTTTAAAGTGTTTATGGATCAAGGTAGCAGACTTGGTCTTAATATTTTGTGAAAACAATGCAATTCATGAAAAAGAAATTGCAAACACAAAAATTCTTGTACTCTCGAAGGCTTTCATGGCTGGGATCTGATAGCTGTTGTGAGTTTTTCAGGCTCTTTGGCCATGTTCTGTAAATTTTTCTTCCTGATGTTTCACCATACTCTGTGGCTGGCATCTTCAGAGGGCAAGAAGCTCGGGGAAGTAGGAGTTCTCCCAGTGTTCTGGGGTATAGAATGTGTGAGATTGTGGGCTGTTAAAGTTGTGGGAAAGGGGAAACTTGTTCTATTCAGGAAAATAGGTGTTAGTCATTGTATTGTGATGTAGAGGGATTAATGTTGCAAATGCTTCCAAAGATCTTTGATAAATTTGGGAGTGAAACTAAACTGGTAATTGCCTGAATGAGGTGGCAAATAAAGGCAGTAGAAATCCATCTGCTCACCTTCACCCCCAATAAGGATCTGAAGGATTCCAGGCACTTTTGAACTGGACCCAGCAAAAGAGGAGGAATCTTAGGTCAGGATGACAGAAACTAAAGAGCCATAGCAACAATGTGCACATTGACTTTGCCCTTGTGGGCAGAAAGGATACTTCAATACTGATTGACTGGTCAAGGGTCAGGGTACATATGGGATATCTTAGCCTCAGCAACATTATGGGGAGTCATGGAGATGCACCGTCCTTTGAGTTTAATACTGCACTGGAGTAATGATGACAAATTCTGATGTGGTTTGTTCAGAAGAATGTGGCTGTTTCTGGACCTGAATTCTGCCACGGTTCTGGAATTGCTACTTAACACGAAGAAAGTGATTGGGACCACATTACCTGACAGAAAGTATCCTTCCACTGAGATCTGCCCATCCTATTCAATATTCACAGATGGGGCAGTTAAGACCCCAAAAGAGCATTGGAAAGAGAAGATTAGAACCAAGCCATCTTGGCTGTCACCCCTTGTTTCTGCAGTGGCTTCCTGATCCATATTCATTTGGCTCCTTCACCAGGACTCTTCAAATAATTTCTGAAGACCTAGATTTTTAGACACGTTTTTCTAGAGGCAACATCTTGATAGTCCAGATGTAGTTTCAGCACTTAATCTTATCCCACCATCTTAAATTGGAAATCACTAAAGAGTCTTCATTTTTGTATTCATCAGGGTGCATAGATTTGTATGAATATGTTTAACAAATTTTGCAATTCATTTTTAAATCTGTGCCCATCTCTACTTGTAATCATCCTGTGCCGCATGACTTTTTTTGGAGGTGTAGCACAGATGTCCAAGGAACACAGTTAAAGAGTTCTCTGTGGGTGAGGAAGTAGAGAGGGCTAAAAGGGGAAAAGAATACCCCCACACACACACTGTTCTTTCAATGCACAAAAAGAATAAATATATACATCATTTCCCCATCCCACTGGGTTGAATCAATGTTCTCATGTTTTCAGTGGCACTGTCCTGAAGGACAGGGAGGTGGCAGTCACACCACCAACAGAACATTGTGATATGCAGATGTTTCACCTAGTATAGAGTTTTGTTTTTAGGGGAAAAATCACCGGGTTGTCCAGTCATGTACATCTGGCTTTCTAGAGCAAGCATGCAGTCTGTTCTTCCAGACCATCTTCTGTCTGCAATAGTCTCTGTCAGCAATGTCAATAAAAACAAAATGAAAACATGTAGGCTTTGATGATTTAACTGCTGGGAATCACACCTTGATAATTGCTATAACAACTGTGATGTTATTGAATGTCTTCCACTTTCTCATGATTTACAAGTAGCACTAGAGAATAAATATTGTCTCTGGTAAACAGAGTTAGCTGAAGTGTATTCTAACTAAAATACTGAACAAAATGTAGGGCCCTGTTGACTCCCTTTTTAAATATTAGTATTAAAACTTATAGAGTCGATTTAAAAAGAAGGAACATTAGAACCACGACAGGTAAGAGTCTGTACTTTGTACAAAGTATGAAGAAAATCTAGGTTCAACACAGGGCTGTTATGGAGCAGAAGTAACCCTGAAGTTCACAGGGGCTACAAAAACAAAAACAAAAATTGCTTTAACTTTTACAGCTGGCTCCCAGTCATTTGGGAAGATAAAACTCATGATTATATTAAAGAACATTAAAAATAGGGAATTATTAATTAGAAAAGTGCTGTACAGTGTATAAAAGCATTCTTATTAAATAATGGAATTCAGCTTCACTATTAATTATGCCCACTGAGACCAACATGGTGATGGAGAAGAGGGAAGGAAAAACAGCAGGCCTGTCTCATAATGATTGGCCCTGAAGAATTTGGAAGGGGATTAAGATTGTTTTCCAAGTATTATAGAATGTATGACATCTAACAAATATTCCCCCATTGACACCCACAGCCTGCTTTTCTTATAAATCAGCCTGCATTTATCAAAACCTAAAGACTACCATAACAACAAATGATTCCATGAAAAAAAAAAAAAAGAAAAAAGAAAGCTAGATCTGTGCTCTTTTTTAAAAAAGCTGGAGATGGCATCTGGCACTTTGTGTGATGCCACCATCCCAGTTATGTGTGCAGACTTGTCTCCAGTAGTTTCTTTTTTCACTCTAGGAATGTCATCATTGTCTTCAGGAGAGATCCCTTGGCAGCTCTCTAGGACTGCAGTCCTACCAGCGTTTTCTATGTAGTTTCCCGGTGGCGAACTGCACAGTAAAAGATGGTGTGCTAACTGGGAAGAGAAGTAAATTCTGGTCCCAGCCAACCACGCCCCTGGAACAGCAGTTTCAGAGAAGTTTCCTAAACCACCGCCAGCATTTTCGCTAGAAAATGCTTACTTATTTGCTTCTGTAACCACGACAGGACTCTGAAAATATGCAGTAAAATCAGTTCTTCCCCTTTAATACCACGGAGGCTTGGAAACTAGAGCCAGAAAGAAGGACAAAATGTGAAGTAGACAGGTACAGACCGAACCAGAATACAAAAATATGATGCAGAAGAGAGGACACTAACTGCACATTAAAAACCATGTGATCGCCCCCCAAAAATACGCAGGAAATTTATAAATGAAGAAAACTCTGTTGGGACTGCGGCCCTGGTCAGCTTTGCATGACTTCATGCAAATATGTCCTTTTCAACCCCTTTGAGCCACCGCACATCACTTTGACAGGAGTCCATTTTTAAGACTGTGGTCCAAGAAACCAAACTTCTCCAGAAGACATTATCTGCACCACCGCTTGCTTGCTTCTAATATTCTTGCCTCTCTTCTCAAACCATAATCTTCAACAAGATGGAGTGATGAAAAAGAAAAGAAAAGAAACACCTGCACATCAAGGTCCTTCATTTCCTGTTCAGAATGTCAGTTACTTGAAGGATGCTGAAGCTTATCTTGGAGCATTATTTATTCAAATTTGCATCAGAAGAAGAGAACGATGGCCAGTAGAGTTCATGGTGATCTGAAGAGCAGAAATATTAAGAGGTGACCTTCAGGTGACAGTCCTTCCTCTTCTAGGAGGGCAACCCTGCTTGCAATTGGCTGCAGGTGTAGCTTCCTGCATCCTCAGACAGGAAAATGAACATGTTTCACATCACTGCAGTTCTTCCTTTACTAACCATGCCTCTTGCTTTGTGTGGGAAAAATATTTCCTCAAACTCTCTTGCATTTTGTTTCGGAACCAGTAGGTTATGAAATAAAACTTGTGAGCCCAGGTGGTCCTCGGATACACACAGATCCAATTGCTTTACCTTTCTGTCTCATGTAGGGGTAAAATCCAATGAAGAAGCACCCTGTGATATCATCTTTCATGCTTTGTGCTGCTGGTCAATCAGAGAGGGAGGTGGGATTATGCCTGTCCCTGCACATCTCCTGATTGGCCAGCATCACAGATCTAGCACCAATGACATTGCAGCATGCTTCCCCATTGGCATGACAGGCAGGACCCCTCAGAAAATGGTGTAGAGGGCAGTAGGATTGCCAGAACTGCCCTCCACATCATATTCTGTGAGTTCCTGCTGAGTGTCAATGGCTGGAGCACTTTAAACCTGGCCCAGATTGGCACCATGGCAACAACATCTAAAAATCTCAGTCAGGGAACCACTATCCTGGATGTGTCCTTTCCAGGAATCAATGTCTACTGTAGCATGGAAATTCAAACCAGGGCCTATCCTGGTATCCGCTATGTGACTGCCCTCAGGAATGGTGGCTCTATGTGGCAGCCATGAGGAGGTGCCAGGAGGGACTGTTGGTCTAATCACACAGAAATGAGGCTATTGACTCGAGGTGGACACAAAACAGAAAACTGATGGTTCAGTTCGTTTTGTTTCACGCACCCCAGTTCGGTTCGTATGAATTTTTTAAAACAAAAAGTCATAAGAACCGAACCAAACTGAACTGGTTCAACTTACCTGGATGGTGGCGGTGGTGCCGATCCCAGCGGTGGCAGCGGTGGTGGAGGCAGAGGCCCGGAAGGCCCTGGAGGTGGCTGCGCTGGATGGAGGAAGGCCTTGCTGGGCAGTGGAAGGCCTCACCGCCACCTCCAGACCCCTGGCAGCAGCTGCACCAGCAGTGGTGAACCACCCAGCTGCTGCCTCTGGAGCCCCAGCAGTGGCTGTGCTGGGCAGCAGTGGACCGCCCTGCCTCCACCTCTGAAGGCCCAGCAGTGGCCACGTGATGCAGCAGGAGGCCTCACCGCCACCTCCAGAGCCCCAGCAGCGACTGCGCCGGGCAGCGGTCGACTGCCCCGCCACCACCTCTGGATCCCCAGCATCGGCCATGCCAGGCAGCGGGAGGCCTTGCTGCCATCTTCGGAGCTCCCCCGACCTGGACTTCAGGTAAGAGCTGCCAGTGGGGTGGGGGAAACAGAAAACGAACAGAAAGAAACAGAAATTTCCATTTCGTTTTGTTTCGTTTTCCTTAGAGGGGGCTGTTCATTATTCGTTTCATTACCTAACAAAACAAATAACAAATAACAACATGATTTTTTTATTTGTTTCATGCCCATCTCTATTATTGACCAGTATGATTGAAGGCAAGGAAACTGGTGGCGGACAGACCAGAGTGTGGAAGGCTTCACTCTAGTCTGCCTGCCTGTCTGCCTCTCCTGTATAAAACAGGAGAGGAACACCAGCTAGGGACCAGTTCTCTCTGGCAACATTCCCCACCCACACCCCAGCTGTTTCTTTGTCCAGTGATTGTAACAGTTTCTGATATCATCAGAGAGTTTGGAGGTAGATTCCGCTGCAAGGCTGTATATTGTTATTGCATTATTGTGTTTATTATGTAGTAATTGAAAATATTTTTATTCCATCTCTCTCCTTAAAAGGAGCCAAGGCAGCTGGCATGGTTTTAAGAAAAGCTAAAAACAGTAAGTTTTTATCAACAAAAATAAATAAATATCAACAAAATTAAACAAGTATTAGATCAAAATGTTCACTGCATTCCTTATCAGAACGTTGAGGCACTGGGTTGGATCCAGGCAGTTGAAAGGCAGCAACTGGGCAACCTGCATATCCTGGATGATCATGGGATTACTTTAATGGCTGGTCTAGCTCACAGATCACTAATCTGGCCTGTCTCTGGGTGGCAGGAAGCTACAAAATGCCATATACCCATGTGGCCTCCCAGTGACTGCCATTCCTGGGTTGTCTCCCAGTTGCTGCCTGGGGATAACAATGGTTCGCGTTGCTTGGCATTCAGATCTCCTGATGGACTGGTTCCATTCCCAATGTCAGACCAGAGAAGCTGCTGATGTGATTAATATAGTTGTGGCCCTTTTCTTCTAGTCCATGCATGCAGTGTGTTCTGTTCTGTTCTGTTCTGTTCTGTTCTATTTGAAAACCATGCTTTTCAAGGAGGCATATGGCAACCTGTAATTTAATTTCCATTTTATTTTATCCTGATTATTTTGCTCTCTGTCTTTTCCCCTCCTCCCTCTTCCCCGTACGTCCTTGCCTCATCTTGCCGAGGGTATTTTCCCCTCCATTTGATTATACTGTTTCTCTCTGTGTTGTTTTTATCTTTTAAACCACCTAGAGTTCCAGTAGGAAGATGGAGCGGTATATAAATGAATCAAATAAATAATAATAAATTCTATTCTATTCTATTCTATTCTATTCTATTCTATTCTATTTATTTATTTATTTATTTATTTATTTATTTATTTATTTATTTATTTATTTATTTATTTAAATATTCAGTTATTTATTTATTTACATTTATACTTATTAACCACCCAATTTCTGGGTGGTGTACAACAAATTGTACCCAGCATGTTCAGCTGTAGGCTATCCAAAGTGTTTGTGGCACATATGATGTTTGATGGTACATGAACAACACCTTGCTACCGAGTGCTATCCTTCTTTCCATTAACTTTCATTTCAATCACCACACACACACAGCCTCTCTTCATAATGGCATGTCTGATTTCCCCCTCAAAAGGAGGGAGAAAATGAGCCAAGTGGTAATTCACATTAGCATCACTTAAGTAACTTTCGGCTATCTAAATTAATTAGGCTAAAGAGAGATTGAGAGAGAAAGAAAGAGATGGAAAATCTTTTTGTGATTTTGTTTCCCCTGCTGTGAAAATGAGAGCTTGCTCAGACCATGCCTTTGAAGCTCCAGTAAAGTACGGTGAAAAAGGAAAAAGATTTTCCCAACTTGTCCAGCATGGAAGGCTAAAGTATATCTCAGAAAAAAAGTCATCTGCCCTCATCCATACCTCCTGGAGAGTCCAAATGAATCTGCAGCTCCCAGGCCCCTGGAGGGTTGCAGACATGCGAAAATGGGCTTCAGGTGAGGGTGGGGAGGAGCACCAACACCATCTAGGACATATCCCTGGGACATGAGGTGGAGTATGTGGAGTTAACTTGGTTCCCTGGAGGACTGGCAGGGCAACATTGGCTGGTGCTCTTTCTTTTGAGAGCACTGAAACTGCCAGCTGCAAAGTTGCAGTCTTATAGTACTACCTTGTGGTTGTCTGTTTAGAAAAGTTACATTCTGTTGATGTATTTATTTTAAATACTTTGGCATCACCTTTCACATTAAAAGGACTCAAGGTAGCTTGCATCATTAAAAGGTCTTTCCATTCCCAGACCTAAAATAAAGATATGGCAAAAAGTTTAAAAGAGGACACAACTTTATTAAATCTTTGATTCTGAAAATAAAGGGGGGTACTCTAGTGCAAGTAGACATTGGCCTGGATAACCTTGACCTTAAGGCTCTGAATAACTTTGGTGAGTTCCTACCTGGAAACATGCTGTAGTACTTATTCACCATATTTCTAAATTTGGGAGACTAACTCCCCCCCAAGGCAACCATAAGCAAACTTAACCACATGTCTTATTAATACTCTACTGACCCTAACATGAACTCTTGGCATTCTATTAAAAAGGCTGCCCATTCCCCTTAATGGGGCCAATACTATGAGCTCACCTAAAACCAGAAACCTTGCACTACATGTCGTTGCAACCAAGAAAAAGAAAAAAACATTATTGAACCCAGTAATGAAAATGAGATGGGCAAAAACTCTCCATTACCCAATGGCCAATCATGGTAATGGTCAAAATTTCCCATCCAGCTCTGAAGCAACCTGCTACATTCGTTCTCAATACAACTAGGGTGGGAGGGAGAGGTGCTTGTGATGAAAGAGGGTGAATAAGCAGTCAGCAGCCTTCTTAAAGGCTCCCAATCTCCCACTCACCCTGGTCACATGTTCACAATTTTCATGCTGCCACTACGGGTTGGGATGCAAAGCATCCCCACCCAGACCTTGCTGGGTGGAGCCATCACTGCCTGCTTCCAGAGGTCCACCAAATTTGGGGCTGTCCTTGGCTTCCAAAGGGAGCAGCAACAGAGAAGGCCCTCTTTCATGTCTCTGTCAAGCACACCTGAGAGGGTGGTGAGCCCTAAATAAAGGCCTCCACTGGTTCTCTTAATTCCTGGGCAGACTCATAGAGGGAGATGCTTGGATACAAGCCATTTAGGGCTTTATATGTTAAAACTAGCAGTTCAAACGGATCCACAGCCAGTGGAAATGTTGTCACTGTTCTGTTAAATGATACATGGTTCCTACATATGTATACCTAAGATTGCAGAATTAAGAACCAACAGTGTGTTACTTATAGCATGTCATTAGAAAAAATTCAAGATAGGAAAATTTCCTATGGAAAGCCCTGAGATAGGAAAAAGTTGTGGAAAACTTCAGTTCCCAGGATGCATAGTGCCCCATTCGGATCCATGATATGAAAAATCCATGATACAAAGCATCTTGAGGAACAAATTTATTTCATATCATGAGGTACCACTGTATATAAAGTGTATATTTGAAGCTTTCTAAAACCGGGGAATGATTTCTGATTGCCTCCTGATGCCATGCCATATTTATCGCCAATTACATATGAAGAACATTTTAAAATGCTTGAGGGATTGCAACGAGGCTGAACGAAAATATACAAAATTGCAATTAACTGTACTTAAAGATTCACTTCACTCAATTTTGAGAAAATGGGCATGGTTTCCTAAACTGGCTAATTGAGCTGACATTTGTAAGCCATTACGGGCTCCAAATAATTGTATGTGACAATCACTGCCTTCCCCATGCACAGCTTTTTAACTGGCTGCAGCTAAGCAGAACACCAAAAAGAGAGAGAGTGCATTTATTTGATTGATAATTAACCCAGCTCATACAGCTCTTAACATTTTGCTTAAATCCAGAATTGAACATGCTTCTCAACCCCTGAACTTTCAATTGTGGGATGAGTTCTGAGAAACAAGGCCCACAATCAGCAGATTTTAAAAGTTCAGTTCTTTCTCATGCTTCATGAAGAAGAAACGTCTAAAGAGTGCTTCCTGGATTATTCCTGGAATATATTGTATCTATTATATCTTTGTGGACTAACAAGGAATCATCTGACACCTCAAAGATGAACACATGTTATGGGATAGAAGACCTGGTGGACTGTGTTAACAAGGCTGTCTCCCTGCCATTTTAAAAATCTTTTGGACCCAACATAGGCAGTTCTTATCTAAGATCAGTAACTCATCAAACCCAGAGACAAAATTGGGGGTTGGACATGGGATTGAAGACAAAAGTTGTATTTGTAACATTGCCTCTGTCAAAGCAAGGCTGAATCCTTTGCTGGTTGGATGTGAAAATATATAGAAAGTTTGCTAACAGTTCAATAAAACTTCCTGAAACAACTACCCTTTGTCTGGTTCTATGGCAGTGGTGGTGACCCTTTGGCAGTCTAGATGTTTTGGATCACAATTCCCAGAATTCCAAACCTGTATTGCCAATGACAAAGGACTGTGGGAGTTGCAGTCCAAAGCATCTGGAGTGCCAAAGGTTCACCACCACTGTTCCATGGAGTAGAATAAGGGGGATGGCAGCTCCCTAGGTCTGGCAAGGATCTGCAGAGTTCATGCCAGATTTTTTTTTCAATTAGTAATTTGGTGTTTGTTTTTTGGCATGTCCTTTCTGTTCTTGCTGCAAAGGATTGAGCCATTGTCACTTCTTGGGCATATGGACAGCATCTCTGTCAGGCTCTATCCTCTGTGTCCCCCCGGCAGGACAATTCTCTGCATTCATCTGATGAGTCTCTGAGTCTCTAAAGTGTTGCCAGTTTAGGCCTCAAATTCGTTGAGACAGATCATCTTCTCCTCCCAACCACGTCTCAGCTGGGAAAGTCTTGGCAGGACAGTCACCAGTTTTGTGCCTGCTAGATGGAGTGATATCAGACAACAGACACTCTGCCCCCAATGCAGTGTGAGATACTGTGCATCAGTCCTTGGTGAGCTGCTTTTAGAAATGAATGCATGCACCTATTCATGTATGTTATTTTTCTTTCCCCTGGGAACCTAAAGGATGAAAGCATACTTTTGTGTTATTTCACCTGGGTCCAGGAAGCTTATAAGAGAGGGAGTGGTCCACAACTCAGTTAATTTATTGATGTTTTTAACTGAACCTTGATTGGCTGAGAACCAGCAACTGAACAAAATAAATAAATAAATAAATATCTCAACAAAAGAACTCAAACATCTCCTTTCTTGTTTAAGGTTTAAGGTGGTGGTCTCACTAAAGTTTTCTGTGCATCTTAATTTGATGTCTACTTGCTTACTGCACATCTTTTCCCTTTTTTTCTGGGTTGATTTTCTAAGTCTCTGTTGCAGGAAGTGGCAGGAAAAGGGGCACGAAGCTAATTACTGCATATTTTCAGGGGCCACACATCGCTAGAGTAGCAAAGAACTGCACATCTTTAAGGGAAGTTTTTAACACAACCCCTAGTGGTGGTTTAAAAAACTTCGGTGAAAGTGCACTTCCAGGGGTGTGGTTGATCGGGGCACCAAATTACTTTCCTTCTTGGTTAGGATGCGATCTTTTACTGCACAGTTCGCCACAGCAAAAATGCGCAGAAAACGCTGGTGAAACCGCGGCCTAAGTCCAAATTTAGCTATTCACATTATGCTTCTGTTAAAAGGAAGAAAGTACAGTTATAAATCCATGAATTCTTCAGGGTCCTTCTTGTTCTTTTTTTCTTTCCTGGAGGCAGCACATCACGACACTGGAAATATATTAAATGTGGCTTAAGAAGGTGGCTCCTTCAGCATCTGAGTAAATGTCGATGAATAGAGAGTGTTTCTTAAGATGAAAGTGGATGAATAAAATGCATTCAAAGGAGGAGAAATATAGAGAAGGGATTAGTGGCAACCTTTGCGTTCTGAAGCTTTTGTGTTTCAGAGAAATTACAGACAGGCAGGAGGGGAGGGGGTGAATCTTGCTGAGGTAATTGGTCCAAAAAGATGAAATGGGAGGAATAAAGCACCTGTCAAAGGTTGGGCTGTCAAATATAAAAAAAATCCAGACTCAAACGGGAGCGAGTACAAAAGGAAAACAGGCACACTAATAACTATGTTAGAAATGACAATCTCTTAGATTAAAGATAATAAAATTATTCAACAGTTCTGTGATGTGCTAGAAGGAAATCTTTTATATGCTTACTCAGATGTAAGCTGCACTGAAATTAAATGGGACTTCTGTTGAAAAACCAGAGCAGAGAGAGAGATGAGAGTAGAACTCATAGAATCTCCAGCTAGAATGGCCAATGTGGATTCTCAATGTTTTGATCCAAAGAAAGCATTTAAGGTTCAGTTAAAGGTCCTGACTTAAACTCTGAAGCAATGTGAGCAAGTATTTGCAAACCCACAACCACACTTAGTGTGTTTATAACTGTTTGATACACCATAATTTGAGAGTGTGCTTACTTACAGGTTATGTGTATGGTATGGAAGTTGTACCCAATGGGATAGGACAGTGTTGCACAGAATCATAAGAATTGTGGTGAGTATTATGGGCTGTTCAGTCCCCACTCTAGAACAAATTTATACTACCAAATGCCACTGTAAAGCATTAGATATATTAGGATATCCATCACATCCTGGTCATCGCCTCTTCAATTTGCTGCCATCAGGATGGAGATATAGAGTACTGAGGGTGAGAACAAAGCTTCTTTTTTAGAGCAATATTGGCCTTAAATGGAAATTCTGGACTTTGAAGTCAGCTTATTTTACATGTCATATTTTATGTGTTGCAGCTGTTTTTAAATCTATGTGGAATGTTTTATATGAGTTGAATATAGCAACTGTGAAATTTCATTTTACCGACCTCGGAAGGATGGAAGGCTGAGTGAAACTTGAGCATGCTACCTGGGATTGAACCCAGGTGTATTTCCAGGGTGTGTTTATCAGAACTGGGCATATGTCTTAATTGTACTGGACTGTGTATTATCCCTCATTACTGTAAGCCGCCTTGGGTCCTTTTCCAAGGAGAAAAGTGGGGTAAAATAGTCTAGAATAATAAATAAATAAATAAATAAATAAATAAATAAATAAATAAAGGGAGCCAGACACCTTGCAATGTATTGTGTTTCATACTTCCACATTTTTCCGCATCCACAAGTGATATCAAGACTAACTAGATTTTGTAGAAATGTAGAAAGCATCTTAGACCTCATTTGGCATAGTTATACCAAATGGTACCAGAGAAATAAGTTTGAAATAAGTTTAGAAGGCCACAGTCTACATGACATTTCACCAACCTTACAGGCAATAGCAGGGATAGCAGGAACTTGATAGAGACCAAACAGTGCCTCTGCATCACCATGAAAAAGAAGAAACCTTCAGACATTCTGCCCCAAACAGAACAGTAAAGCCATAAACAACGGAGGAGAAAGAGATGTGGGGAATATGGGACATCCAGCAGGGGTCAGAAAGAGTCAGGAGGAGACCAAAAAAAGCCAATCAATCTGGATATTGATAAGCAAAGAACCAATGGTGGAGGGACCCAAAATAGTTTAAATTTCAACCAATCACATGTTGAATTTAATATAAGAATTTATGACTCTTTGTTCACATCCTATAAAACTTCTGTTTTCTGTTTGTTCAGAGTCTTCTCTGCTTTAAGAGAATTTCCCAGCTGATTCCTGTAATTTTCTTTCAACTCAGCTCCCTCACCCCCAAATCTTTCCAAATTTCAGGGGCTTACAGGGCAGAGCTTGAGGGAGCTCCCCTGCCATTTTGGTGCCTCTTGGACCCAGGGGAGCATAGCGTTTCATTTCATTTTTTACATTTCCTAACAAAACTACTTTAAAATTTGTTACAAATGAAAAGAAATGAAACTACTAAAGAAATGAAATGATATTTATCCTTTTTGTGCCCATCTCTAATGAGCACTAGTCAGGAAAGCAAAACAAAATAAAGTGATGTCATCTAGGGATTTGGGATTTCTTGCAACACAAATGCTATAATTCTCCATTCGGGGAATTTTCTCTTACTAAATGGAGCTCACCTGGAAGAAAGGCCTCAACTAGATGTCTTTGTTGATGAGGTAGGCTTGGGGCAGGAAGTTTGGGCAGAGCTAGGACTAGATCACTTTCATAGCCTTCCTATTGATGTCTTTCTTCCATATGAGATGTTTGAGGTGGCTATAATGTGTCAGTCTATCAAGTAGAATTCCATGAATGAAGAATTATTTAATCTGTAATCCAAGAAATAAGAAAAATCCCAACACAATCATTTTACATTCATTGGAAAGAAATATCAGCAGAATCTTACTTTTGGTTGAGAAAAGATAATTTGCCTTATGACAGTTGTTCTCTCTATCCATCCCTCCATCCCTCCATCCCTCCATCCCTCCCCTTCCTTCCTTCCTTCCTTCCTTCCTTCCTTCCTTCCTTCCTTCATATCTATCTATCTATCTATCTATCTATCTATCTATCTATCTATCTATCTATCTATCTATCTATCTATCTATCTATCTATCTATCTATCTATCTAATTTTTATTCTGTTCATCTGACAGCAAGGGCCACTCCAGGCAGTTTACAACTAAATACAAATACAGAATGGTAGCATCCATTAAACTAAAACTAAAACTAAAACTAAAACTAAGGCAACATCAACATATCAAATAATTATCAACCAGATATTTCAAAATCAATTGACCAACATTTAAAAACTACATGTGGGCAAAGTAAAACAGAAGATGTTTTCTTCATGTACGGACACTGGAGTTGTGTTTCGTTCTGAGGAAATGCCTGCTTAAACAACCAGTTTTTCAAAGATCATTTGAAGGTACTGAAAGAGGGGGCTAAGAATATCTCAGGTAGCAGATTATTCCACAGGTATGGAACAGTTGCAGAGACTGCAGCCAAAATTCTTCTCACAGCCAGGGTTCAATCCCAGGTAGCCATTTCAAGGTTCACTCAGCCTTCCATGGTCAATAAATTGAGTGCCTATCTTGCTGGAGTAAGTGGGCTATATGTAGCCCACATAATCACACTATAAACTGCTCAGAGTGCTTTAGGTGCTATGGGGTGGCTTTTGCAGCATTGTGTGCCTGCCATTTGTATGTTTCTGTAAATGATTCCTCATCAGAATATGTTGTCAATGTTGTCTTCTAGCAGGTGTTCTAGGTTGCATTGGTAGGTTTTTTGTGTCCAAAAAATGATTGTTCAGCCTGTTTTTAATTGATTGCCTCTCAAAATAAGTCCAACCATATTTTCCTCTTTTTTGAGTGGTACTGGTTTCCTGAAGGCATTTGATATGGTTAGTAGGGACGGACTCTTTAAAATACTCCTCCGGGTTGGATGCCCACCAAGCTCCTTAACATCATTAGGTTTTTCATGAGGACATGAAGGGCAATGTAGTTTTTGATGGCCTAGTGTCAGATCCTTTCGACATCCAAAGTGGAGTGAAGCAGGGCTGTGTCCTTGCGCCAACCTTGTTTGGGATCTTCTTTGCTATCATGCTGAAGTATGCTTTTGGAACTTCAACAGAGGGTATCTATCTCCAGACCAGATCAGATGGAAAACTCTTCAATCTCTCTAGATTGAGAGCAAAGTCTAAGGTACAGGTGAAATATTTGCGGGATCTCGTCTTTGCTGATGATGCCGCCATTACTGCTCACTCTGCCAAAGATTTCCAACAACTCATGGGTCATTTTAGTAAAGCTTGCAAAGATTTTGGGCTAGAAATCAGCCTGAAAAAAACACAAATAATGGGCCAGAATGTGGACTCTCCTCCTTGCATTACAATTTCTGCAAAAGAACTGGAAGTTGTCCATGACTTTGTGTATCTTGGCTCAACTATCTCAGATACACTCTCACTAGAGTCTGAGCTGAATAAACGTATAGGTAAAGCAGCTACTATGTTTTCCATACTAACAAAGAGAGTATGGCTCAATAAGAAGCTGACAGAACATACAAAGATAAAGGTCTATAAAGCTTGTGTACTGAGCACACTTTTGTATTGCAGCGAGTCTTGGACCATCCATGCGCAACAGGAAGAAAGCTTAATACCTTCCATATGCACTGTCTTAGGCAAATATTCAACATTACCTGGCATGACAAAGTTCCAAATAGCATAGTCGTGAATCGAGCTGGAATCCCTAGCATGTACACTTTATTGAAACAGTGACACCTACGCTGGCTTGGACACATTGTGAGAATGGATGACGGCCGCATCCCAAAAGATCTTCTATATGGAGAACTAGTGCAGGGAAAGCGCCCCAGAGGGAGATCAGAGCTGCGGTATAAGGATATCTGTAAGAGGGACCTGAAGGCCTTGGGAATGGACCTCAACAGATGGAAAACCCTGACCTCCGATCACACTGTCTGGAGGCAAGAGATACAGCATGGTCTACATAAATTTGAAGAGGCATTTGTCCAACAGGCAGAGGAAAAGAGGTAGGCACGGAAAGAATGAAACTCGAGGACCGGGCAAGAAACAGAATGCATCTGTCCCCAGTGCAGTAGAGACTGTCATTCCCTAATTGGTCTATTTAGTCACACTAGGTGTTGTTCTTAGGATCTCTACTCCAGGCATGATACCATAGTCTTTCGAGACTGAAGGATGCCAATGATGATGATGGTTTCTTGAAGTACGTTGTATGTTGAGAAGTCTGTAAAAAATGATACAGAGGATGCAAATATTTTCTTTTGTTCTTTACTGTGCAAGAACAACCATGTCAGGATTTATATCTTCTTCAATATCCTCCAGTCGAAATACAAAGAGGAACTTCAGAGTCTTGACCACAATTGAGCCTAATCACAATGTGTGGTCTTGAACTGTTAAGACAACAATTATTTGCCACAGACATTGATCTGGAGAAAGTAGCACAAAGATGAAAATTTGCGACTCTGCTTCATGGCTTTATATATTAAAAGTAGCACTAGCCTACAGAGGAATAGTTATATTAATAACAAATCAGTTTTAAAAATGCAAACACTCCCCTTTTTTTCTTTCTCATTAAGTTTGTATTGAATTCTTCAAAAGGACAATCAGCTTGTGCAATCCAGTTTTGAGTAGAGTTTCTCAGCATGGAGCTTAGCTTTGATCACAAAAAGTTGCACTCATAGTGTAGCTTCATCCTTTGGATAACTGCTGGACCAGTCAGTGGCTTAACTCTACAATTACAGAACCAGAGGCTGGGAGTTCAATTCCCCACCATCTCTCCTGTATACTGCACGTCCATCTCATCGCTCTTCGTGGTCCCGCTGGGGACCGGTACGAAAAATCTAACTGCATGTCCATTGCGGGACAACAGGAGTTTGTCTGAAACATGCCCCCTGAACCACGATCTAAGCGGGATGAGAGATTCCCGCCCTGGCCTCGGGAATCTCCTCATCTCGCTTCTCATTCTGATATGAGTGCCCATGAGATAAGGCTCGTCACACAATGTGCCATTCTCCATCTAGTGGCAGGAGTGTGAAATGCCATTCTCCAGTACATTCCCTATGGAGTGAGCAACGCAGTGCAGAGAGATTACAAAACAAATGCCTTAAACTTAGCTCTATAACACATTGAAGGCAAGGCTTCGAAGAATCAAAACATCGAAAAATAGAAGGTCAGGTTGAAAAAAACCTGGAGAACAAAGGCGTGGAATTTCACATCTCATCACGGAATGAGGATGTGCAGAAACAGTCATGCCGGTATCATCACGCCCGTGTGTACATGGGAACAGGAACAGAACCGCAAGAAGACCATGTGACTGCAACTGACATCAACACACGATGAACTTCCTCCTGGGACAAGAGTGGACATGAAGGAACCGTCTCCCTGACATATAGACCCTACCGCCTTTAGGTTTAGAATTGCCTTTTGCTTAAAGTCAAATCGCTTTAAAAATCACCTACTGCATTTCCAATCACTTTTTCTGTGGAGCCCCCTTGGCCATGCCCCTCTTCAGCCTCTGTGTCAGTTTTTCTTGCGATGGCCACCAGGGGTGGTGTTTTTTAAAACCGATTTCTAAACCACTTTTTGAAGCGATTTGGCTGAAACTGCAGACACCATGCACCACCACCCCCCGGTTTCCCCCTCTGTATGCCTTATCTTGCAGTTGGAAAAGTGGAAAATTAGCTACATTACTTAGAATGGAGGAACAACAGCATGTTACCCTAAAAATATATATAATCCGAAATAGTAGCAGATGATGGGGAAATGACGGACAAAATCAGAACAAAAAGCGGTTTAGCAAAGTGCGGACTGGGAATCAGGTTCATGAGAAAACGCCAAGTTCAGAATGCTGAATCGCTTCAGCGACCACGTGACCAGGGCAGGGCAGAAAGCGATTCAAAACAAATAGTGGTTGCTGTTTGAAGTATGGTAGCGGCTAGGTTGGACTTCATGATCCATAGGGTGCCTTCAAGCTCTGCAGTTCAAAATTTCTGCTGCTATTGGTGGTTGCTGTTGTCATCATCCTCATCATCCTCATCACCGTCACCATCACCATCATTACTATACTCGTATTTCTTCTTTAAGTGTCATGTCCTCTTAGAATGTTGGCATTCAGTAGCATAATCATATACTGGTACAAAAGAAAGGAATGGGGTGTGATTGCAGGAGAAATAATACATTATGCAATACTGCACAAGAAACACAGTCTACAGCAGTGTAATAACTTCAATGCTCTGGCACCAGCAACAGGTACAGCGTTACAGTGTACTAATACTGAATCTTGATTCTTTTGGCTTGGGTGACCATTGAGATATTTTCCTGTCCCATTTTGTTTCAGGCAAAAATCAAACAAAAACAAAACAAAACAAAAGGCAAAAAAATGTGGCAACTTAAAGACTAACTTTCATATTTTAATGTAACATTTTGTGGACACGGCCACCTCTTCAGACATATAGCAGTAGAATGAGGTGTGCAATATAATATGTGATGGGATATACATTTCATACTAGATATTCATTGGTTGTAGTATATAGAGTTGGGGGCTGGATAGGGTGGGGGGGAGACATAGGAGGGGGAGAAGAGGAGGGAGAGTTGATTGGTAGAAATGGTGGGAACATGAAGCCAGGGTCTATAGAGTGCAGATGGGCATTGTTGGCAAAAGATGGCATAGATTACATAAGTTGAGGAGCAGGTGAAGTTGCCCTTGATACTGTATTTGACATTGCTGGATCTTGTGGTTGTGTTGCCAGAGTAGATGTGTGGGCAGAGTTGGCATCAGGGTTTGTAGCAAGGTTTAGTTCCATTGTCCATGTTGCTGTTTTCTAATCTTGTGTGCATTAGTATTTGTTTGAGTTTGGGAGGTTGTCTGTAGGCAAGTATGGGTCTCCCACCAAGAGCTTTGGAGAGTGGTGTGTTCTTGTCAAGGATGGGCTGGAGATCATTTAAGATGTGTGTGAGTGGTAAAATAAAAATGACCTAATTTTCTAGTTAGAGAATACCTAGATATGGTTTAGGATTCCCTTCTGGGATAACCCTGGAACTGTGCAGGTTCCCCCTCACATGTGTGCTAGTCATGTCCAACTCTAGGGGCAGTGCTTATCTCCGTATTCAAGCCAAGGAGCCAGTGTTGTGCAAGTCCATGCCCCTGTGGCCAGCATAGCTGCAAGGAAACACGGTTTTACCTTTCCAACTTTTTATGGTTGTACCTATTTATCTACTTCCATTTACATGCTTTTGAATGGCTAGGTTGGCAGGAGCTGGGGTTAACAGCGGGAGCTCACTCCACTGCATGGCACCCAGGATTGGAACCACCGAGCTGCTGACTTTGCAGCGGACAGTTTTCAGTTTTCTAGCCCACTGAGCCACCATGCCCCAAAATATCAAATTGCTGAGATCCTAAATTCTACCTCAGCTATTGCTACAGGTCATTCAGTGACAGCTAAGCGATGATTTATGAAATTCATGACTTCCTGCTTTGACTGCACAAAAGCTTATAGAAGTTTAGTCATTTGGGAATTCATCTAATACTTTGCCATCCCACAGCTAAGCCATCCCTTGATGGCCACCCAAACTCTGCTTTAAAATATTTATTTATTTATTTATTTATTTATTTATTTATTTATTTATTTATTTATTTATTTATTTATTTATTCATTTATAGACTTATTGACCACCCAATTTTCCTGAAGGAACTCTGGGCAGTGTGCAGCTTGTTACACATAAGAGCAACTATCCATAGTACAATCCCAAGACATCCCCCTCACAATACAAATACAGAAAGACAGAAAAGCAAAATAGAATAAATACCAATAATCATAATAATACTAATATAAAGGTACTAAAATAATTAAAATAAAATGGACAATAGCACCACCAACAGCCATGGCAGGACAACTCTGGCAAGAAAGACTGGTGCTAGCAGTAAACCACCAAACAAAAACAATCACGGTGTGCTCAGAGGTCTCCAAAGCATTCCCTGAAGAGCCAAGTGAACTTCAGCAAGGCTACTGTTGCATGGCACCTACCTTGAGACGGCGCACCAAAGCAGCAGACTACAAAATCCACGTGAGGACACATGAGGAGGTCTGAAAGACTCTGTATTTCCATAGCAATCTCACACCCAGTTGGAGAAACACTAACAGGGAAGGGAAGGGGGAAGGGGGAATATCAGATGAAGTAGAGTGAAATTCAGGGGTCCTGTCCTTTTCCTGCTATAGTAGATACCTCAGTGGTTTAATTATCTTGCTGTGGAGTCAGATGTTGGGAGTCCCTACTTTATTTACACTTGGGAAAACCACACAACATATGCTGTGATTGCTCAGGCCTGCTGGGCATTATATGCCTATAAAAGAAGTGTCTTTGGATTCCACTAGCCTTGTGGATGCATGAAAGATATTCCAGTTTCTGATACATCTGAGTTTTATGTGTCTTCACTCCTGTTCATTCAGATGTCCGTCCACTTACTGAGTCATTTTATCTATTCATCTGTCCATCCATCAATCCATATTTTTTATTGAGGAAATCCAACAGAGACATGTTATTGCATTTTACATTTTATGCTCCATGTGACAGCTGCTCAGGTTAATTTAGATTTTGCAGAGTGGAGTGCCTGCAAGTTATGATTATTGTTGTTGAGTGATGGGAGAAGTGTTAATATTGATTTGTGTAGGATAAACTGAATTGGATTTTGACAACCTTAGAACTGTGTGTGTTTTTTTGAGGCAGATATCACTGTAAACATTTTCCATAACAGGCTATAAATTATAACTTTTTTCACGATTAAAAAAATGTTTTGATTGGCATGCACTCAGTCAATAAACAGGGGAACAATAAAATAAAGTAGAACACAATCATAGAAAAGCAGAGTTGGAAGGGGCTTTTAAGGCCATTGTCCAACTCCTGCTCGATGCAAGAATCCAAATCCAAGTAAATCTGACAGATGGTTCTCTAATTATTGGTGCCTGACAGGGCACCAATATATTGTGTCTTAGCAGTATTTAGCATTCCTTAAGTCAAATTAAAAAATAGGAGTGCCCCAAACAAAAGATTATAGTTATGAAATTGTGCCTTGGATCAGCACCCAATTTAGCAGGGTTGTAGCATAAAGTCTGCTCTTGCTCTGTGCTGAGTTTGGGGTTGTTTGGGTAATGTGTTTTTGAATTATATGTGTGTGTGGAAGTTGAGTCATGCTAACTGGACTTTTCCTTGAGAGAGTGAAACGTTTCACTGCTCAGCCAAACAGCTTCACCAGTGGGGTTTTTTTCTTTCTTTTTTTAATAATACCATTTTACTCCCATGAAGAAACATAATGTATCAGCCCACAGAGCCGATGTCTGCCACTTAGAACCCTGCTAAGGCCTTCCGTATGAAAGCAAGAAGATGTGGGTTGGTGAAGGAGAATCTCCCATTATGGGGTGTGATGGGCGGAGCATGGGGCAAATTGTTTCTTTGACCCCAAACTCCCAGAATTCCCCCTCCATCATAGCTAACCTTAGTCTTTTATTCAGAAATGTACTTTATTTATTTATTTATTTATTTATTTATTTACTTACTTACTTACTTACTTACTTACTTACTTACTTACTTACTTACTTATACACATTTATATACCGCCTGTCTTCCAGAAGGAACTCCGGGTGGTTTACAATAATCACAAAGTATAAAATAATCAGTTCAAAAATAAACAAACATAAACAATTAACTAAGAAAACTAAAAACAAACCAGCATGGCAAATTTATAATTCCCAGGACATGTATCCCCTTTGTGTGGTGCTGTGGGCAGAACAGACTCAACAGGCCTGTGTTCAGAATACCAATCAGCCATTGAAACTCAATGGGGACATGGAACAACCACTTCTTATTTTTTTCACTTTCCTTGAAAGATTTATTAGGGTCACCTTAAGTTGATTCTAATTTAGGAGTTTTGCAAGGTTTGCCTAATTCAGTGGGCTATGGTCTTCCTCAGGTTCTGCAAGTCTCACCTACAGGAGGCTCTAGTGTCCTAAGGTGAACGGTGGTTAAATTGATATGCTATGTTCAGTCCATTACCATCACCAATCCCATGGAAACCTCTCTATTTGCAGGGCAGCCAACTCCCAACCCAACACAGAGGAGGCACTGGAAACACAAGTACTAGCAGGAATGCCAACAATGGCAGCAGGAGGGGCTAGGGACCCCTCCTGATCTCTAATCAGACAGCACTGCAAGTCCTCCCTGAAGGGAGCGGGGTGGCTCAGAGCTGTTAAAGTCCCAACACTCTGCACTGACTGAGAACTTCCTAGCCCTAGTGTCAGAAATGTGGAGTTCACAATGGGCTTGGTGGCACATGTTGCCCACCAGTATTTTGTACCATGCCCTCCTGTCATAATAATATAATCTTGTTCAAGCCATTGAGACCACCTAGAGTTCATGAGAACATTCACTGCCCTGGGGGAGGGAGCAGGGCTTGTATGCCTCAATCTTTTCCATTTCTGAAGCTAAGCAGACAAACATGAAAGAATGGGACAACAGTTCATAAACCTGCAGTAATAGCCCTGTTGCTTAAAAGACAATGCAAGAATGAGGCAGATCACAGCTATCACTGTTTTGTCTTCCATGCAACTGAAGGAAACAAATCAACACAGAACGGTTGCAGATGTGTAAATTCTGTGTGAGTATAGCAAAATGCCCTTGCCCTCCTGCTAAAAACTAATTATTTTTTGCACTTCCATCTTGCATGTATGGCAATGGATTTGGTCAACATTTACACCCCTACGTGTTTGTCCTTCATCCTAGACAGGGCACAAGAAGTCTCTACATCTTTGTTCAGCCTCAGACATCACTGAGTGATCGCATCATGAAACTTTGGTTCAAGACATTTCCATGGCTTGAGAATCTTCTCTCTCTCTCTCTCTCTCTTTGTTGGCAAAAGTTTTCTCAATCTCTCATAGATTTATTCTGCAAATTATGGAAAGTAACTTTGATGCAGCAGGTTATATGGAGAGTGACCAGACCAACTTAGATGGAGAAATGCAATCACTTTGATATATTAGGCTTCAACACACTGCACCTTGGGCTACACCTCATATAAAGATGTTACTGCACATTAATTTTAAGTGTAAGGAGTACCCTCCACTCCACCAGCAGTAAATGCCACAGCAATAAAGAATAATCACTGCACCAGTTGTGTTGTTCTCTCAATGGCTTTCGTAGTATTGCCCATTATTAGGTATCGAAGTCCCTATCTGGAGGGGTTCTGAGCTCTGTACCATTTATCCTCTTGACTGCAAGCACTGTAGTCCAGGCTGTCTTGAGAGTGAAAGGTGGATGTTGTGAAATAGTGGACAAATTTTACTTTTTGGACTATATCTCCTACTGTTCTTATGCTCTTGCACTGGCTGAAGAACTGCAAGAGCTGAGATCCAAATTGTAACTTATACTATCATCACCACATTGTAGAGAATATTGCTGTGCAATTTCCCCTCTTGATGACTTCATTGAATGAAATGTGACAGAGTTTAATTAAATCCCTCATTCAAAGCCCTGGTTGTCTTGCTATTAGCATCCCCAGTCCTGTATTTTGAACCATCAGCAAGTATTCATTACAGGTTTTCTTTGAAAGAAAATTTCTTCAGTGCATCATCATCATCATCATCATCATCATCATCATCATCATCATCATCATCATTATTATTATTATTATTATTATTATTATTATTATTATTATTATTATTATTATCATCATCATCATCATCATCATCATCATCATCCCATCTGGCAGAAAGTCACTCTGGGCATTTTACAACATAAAATAAACTGATTACAAAATACAGATACAAAAATATAATGAAAAGCAAAAATATTACAAATGAAAATATAATTAAAACAACAATATTCATAAAAATAAAAGGTAAATAAGATAAGCTAATGGTGGATGAGATTAGATCAGGAAATCAATAAGACCACATTTATTTATTTATTTATTTATTTATTTTACTTCCATACTGCCCATCTTCCAATATGGAACTCTGGGTGGTTTACAGTTAAAAAAGCATACAATACAGAAAAAAAGGAAGTTAATAACCAGGAAAAGCTGATTGAAATAACCAAGTGTATTGACAGTATCAAAAGCTGCTGATTGGTCGAGGAGGACCAACAAGGATGATTTGCCCCTGTCAGCCTCCCTCAGCAGGTCATCTTGCAAGGTGAACAATGCCGATTCTGTACCATGTTGTGGCCTGACCCTCAACTGGAATGGATCAAGAGCATTCTGCTGGACATTGTTGTGGCCTAGGTTGCATGCCTACTTGCTTATTCAGTTAAAGAAAAAGGTAAAGGTTCCCCCGTACATGCATGCTAGTTGTGTCCTACTCTAGGGGTGGTGCTCATTTCCATAATCAAGCTGGTGTTGTGCAACTCCATTCCCAAGTGGCCAGCAGGGCTGCAAGGAAACACTGTTTTACCTTCCCGCTTTGTTTATGCCGGTACCTATTTATCTACTTGCATTTACATGCTTTCAAACTGTTAGATTGGCAGGAGCTGAGGTTATCAGAGGGAGCTTGCTCTGCTGCGTGGCACCCGGGATTTGAAATGCCAAGATGTTGACTTTGCAGCAAACAGTTTTGAAGCCTTAGTCTGCTGAGCCACCATACCCCCTTATTTATTTGCTTATTTAGGAAAAAGCAAAAAAGTGTTTTCTTCTTCAAAGCAGCTTGATAACACATTGTAAAAGTATATAACATATATAAATATATAACATATATAAAGGTATTGACTATTTTAATGGAAAAGTGTTTGGCTTTGTGTGTGTGTGTGTGTGTGTGTGTGTGTGTGTGTGTGTGTGTGTGTGTGTGTCTGAGAGGGGGGGAAGAGAGAGAGAGAGAGAGACCCTTTCTTTACTAATGAGGCCAGCTGTTGATTGCCAAGAAGGGTTATGAATAATTCCTGCTAAATGACTTTTTCTCAATGGAGCAGGCCATCTTGACATGTCCAGAGAGTTTGTCAAGAAACGTCCGAGTTCACAAGATTTCTCAACATCAACACAGATACTGGATGTCAGAAAAAAGAGAGAGAGAAAGAAAGGTGATCAAAAAGGTGCAAACAACCCTTAAGATGGTTCTGATTCTTAAAAGTGTGCACTGCAGGATGCAGCTTTTACTGTTTTGTGCAGTTTATAAAGATTGCATTATTTTTAGGGGGAAAATGAGAGCACAGGGTTGAAAGTGGAAGGAGAAAAACTGCATGTGAGGAAAAACATTCTGCGTTTTCAGCATCACATACTTTACAAGAGTGAGGCAAGTGAGGATTATATGTTGAGTGTAAATTTCTCACTGGCTTCATTCTTCTTTGTTATGTGCTGGTTTTAACATTTCCAAAAGCACAAAACATGCTACAAACAAGGGGAAACCCTCACCCAAGTGGACGAAGTTGATCTAGGTATCAAGGGTTTGTCTGTGGTTGTTGTTATGGACAGACCACTACTATTGGGCTCATACTGGTTCAAAATCATAGCCTCCAAGGTCTGGAGGACCTATTAAGATGGTCAACCCTAAGACGTTGATGGATCCAGTGATTTCCTGATGGCTCTGGGGAGTTTCCTGTCACTTTGGCAAATGATCCTGATAAAGCTCAGGTTAAGTTCTGGAATGGGAAATTGGTTAGGGCTAGTGGCACAATCAATCTAGAGCACCCTCTCCCATGGAGTGGAGCCAGACTAGTGAATTGGTTTACTAGGTTCCTGACAGAGTCAGAAAGAGAGGAATGGTGTCTTGAGTGACAATCATAGGAAATTTGTAATGGATTTAACCAAACACAGGCTAGGAACCCACTAGAAGTTCTATTCTAATGGCAATGGTGGAAGCCTTCTTTTTTGCCACATTGGTGTCTCGACAGAAATGTTCACTGGAGGTGTTTCAAGTAGACAAGTGCCTACTATGTCTTGGTCTAGAAGAAAAAAATATATAGACCACTCAACAGTTCAATATGAATTATCTGCTTAATATTTTCCAGACAAAATCATGTGGTTCTGCTCTGACTTTGATGCAATATTTGATACAGGTTCTGTGGGTGTAATTTTTTTGCATTTGTTAGCCCTGTGCTAATATATTTGTTTCCTTTTGTGAAGCCTGGGAATGTAAACAGGACCTCTCCTAGCTCATAAAAATGGCCAAGAAGTAAAACTGTCTGAGTGGGTAAGCGAGGTTAAGTGAATGCCTCTCTGGCACAAGGCATAATTCCATCACTTTTTAAAAAAGGAAGATATAAGGATGCAATGAGTAGAAAAGAGGAAACTTGAAACCTTAATCCTAGAAAGAAAGAGATGCTCCTGATCATTTGTAAAGCAGATCAGGAAATTGGGCTCCATCCTGCATTAGATGGTGTTACATAGGTTTGCAGCTTAGGCATGCTTCTGATGGTGCCTAGGAGTGCATTTGCACAGATAAAGCTGGTGTGTAGGCTAGAGATGGGCACGACTCAAAACAATGGTGTTTCGTTTGTCGTTTGTTGTTTGGGGGTCCGTTTCAATTCGTTTTTGTTTTTCGTGAATTTTTTGCAAAAAAAAATTCATTTTCATTTCGTTACATAACGAAACGAAAAAACAAAAATGAAAATGAAAAATTGCTGTTTCGTTAGCATTCATTACAGTTCAATGTATTTGCCACAACGAAAACAAAACACACAACAAAATTTCTGTTGTTTCATTTCGTTTCGTTTCATTTTGGAGACAAAATTCATTTTTCGTTTCATTATGTAACGAAATGAAAAAAAAAAATGAAAACGAAAAATTGCTCATTTCGTGCCCATCTCTAGTGTAGGCTGCTCCGGTTCCTAGAAATCTCTGCCTTGGTCATTGTGACACATGTCAGTTGCATCCCTTTTGGACTGCTGTAATGAGCTGCCTTTGACGATGGCTCAGAAGTCTCAGCTGGTTCAAAATCTGGCAGCCCAACTGTTGACTGGAAATGGTGGCAAGGATACTATAACATTTCTCCTACCACTTCACTGAGTGCCAGTCTTGTTCTGGACCCTATTCAAAGTGCTGGCTCTGACTTATAAACCCCTATACAGCTTGGGTCCAGGCTACTTGAAGGACTGTCTTTCCCCTTGTAATGTATCCCATCTCAGAGATATTCAGGGGAGGGCCATCTCTCAGCCCTGGTGCCATCTCAGACACATCTGGTGAGGATTTCAGAGAGGAAAAAATTTGATAGCTGCTCCCAGTCAATGGCATTCCCTCTGGGCCAGCAGATGGAAAAACTTCCTTTTAAACCTGGCATTTGATCTGTGAATGCCCTGGCACGAGTGGAGTTTTTAGTAGGAGATATAACATATTGTTTTGGTCTTGTGTTTTATATTTGGTCAGATTTGTTGGGTGAGTTAATCGTATGCTGATATTAATATCTTAACTTGTGATTTTAAAAGTATCTGGTTTTTTAGCTTTTGTATGCCTCCTTGAGTTCCTTCATTGGGGCAACATAGGATGATGCAAATAAACTTGCAGCCATTCATAAATGAAATTTAGTTGACTTACACTGTGGGCATATCTAATAGGATTCTGGGTATAAAAGGCCATGTTCCTGCCCTGATAATCTCAAATTCTGAGACTCTGACACAGGGGAAATAAATGGAAGATGCAGATATATTCCAGTAAGTATACAAATGTGACTGTTACAGGTAGTTAGGATTTGACACTGTAGTATAGGATAGCTGTTAGACAATACATTTCAATAATACAGTGGTACCTCATCTTAAGAGCAGCTCGACTTAAGAGCAAAATCAACTTAAGAGTGGAAAACTGTTGGCGTTTTAACTGCCACCTTACAAATTTTAGATATGGTCTGCTCGACTTGCAATTTTTTTCTTTTTTTCTTTTTTTATATTTTTAACTTATTTTTTCAATTTTTTATATAGTTACCCTGACTTAAGAGTAGTTTGACTTCAGAGCATGAATTTGGAATGAATTAAATTCGTAAGTTGAGGTACCACTGTGTAGCTGAATCAAAAACATACAAGACAAGACATCACCTTTTTGCCTAGTAATATGCCAGGTACTCACAAAAGTTCCAACTTTTATAGCAAGAATACATGAAGAGAGACACTGTGACTGGTTGAAGTAGATTCCACTTTCAACAAACAGCTTGTGAGACTTAATATATTCCATTTCTGAAAGGATAGAGGGACTTGTGACCCTGAAGTTCCACCGTTGAACTAGACTTCTCTTCCCATGGAGCATAATTAATTAATTTCAGCTGGAACAGCTTCTCCCTTTATGTAATTAATAGCATATGCCTCTGCTACAAAAGTTGCCTCATGTGAGGACGGCTGTGTAAAGCCAGTAATGAAGGCAAGTGAGAACAGCTTCCTACCTATCCCATTCACTATACTCCATTAGTATCTGTTTCTATATTGTATTGCAATTTTTGTTGTTGTTGTTGTTGTTGTTGTTGTTGGGGTGGGATGTAGAAGCTTTCTCACAGCAAACATGCAAGTTGTGATCAAATTTGTTGCAAAAAACCAAGAGGACCAATTGACACAAGACAGTAAGACCCGGACTGTAAAAATACCAATTTTATGGGATGCAATTGTTGTTATGTTCTATTATATCACATCAAATTATGGTGACCCTAAAAGGGATTTCAAGGTATGTGACATATTTGAAGAGTGGTTTTACCAGTCTCTCTTTTTCCCCAGTGAACTTCCACAGCCAAGTGGCAATGTGTGCGAAGACCTTATGAGGCCTAATCTGTTTCTCTTTCCATTGCATCACATTGCCTCTCCTGGGATGCAAAGAACCAGACTTCAGAAGAACACTTAGGATTGATGTCTGTAAAGATTCTCACTCATCCAGGTGAGTTTATCTGGAAGTTGAGTCATGGCAACTGGCATGTCTCAAGAAAAAGAGGTCAAGTTGCCATGATTCAACTTCCAGGCGTAGGATACACACACCTGACTGTCCTACCTTCTATCATAGAATGTTCTGCTTCCTGGGAGCTAGTCACCAAACCCAGGGACCAGAAGAAATGACAGGGCTGTGCATGCCAGGTGGGCATCTTCTCTCTGTCCCCACCCATTCCTGGGGCAGGCCTGCACCCCTACAGAGACAAGCAGATACTGTGCTCTAAGAACATGTTGATGATGTAGCAGGGGGCACACTGGTGATCTTGTGCTTGTGCAATGTCCTAAAAGATAGGTAGTCAGGAGTAAGGGAGTTGGGCTCAACTCAACTTGAAGGTTTGGTGATGATTCATGAAGGACTGATGATGATCATGGATGGTGGTGGTTTTCTGTATCATCTATCCCCCTAATGATGGTGATGGAGAATGATGAGGAGGATGGTGGTGTGATACTGTGATATTGCTGATCTGATTATTTGATACGGAATGTGAAATATAAAAGCTACTCTACTAGTGGCTGCATAGATAAGATGAGGAGTAGGAGGAGGATGAGCAGGAGGAGGAGGAAGAGGAAGAAGAAAGATGATGATCTGCTATTGCTGTCCACCTCTGGGGTAGATTATTGCGTCAGCCCCTACTCTCTCCTGTTTTTGAGCTTTGGAGAAATACCCAGCAGAGAAATGCAACGTAAGAACCAAAATGTTTTGCACTTTTCCATGTTCAACAAAAGGACAAGAACACTAATGACCTGAAAATGAAAGAATGCTCCTGAAAAATTTCAAAATGATGAAAAAGAGGTGTTTTGAATGTACACATGCCTATTCTTTTTTTTTTTAAACAATCAGTGATCCGAAGCATAAAATCATTTAATTTCCATTAATCTACAGAGCAGCTGTCTCATTGTTGGGTATTTTTGGGTGCAAAAAGTATTTTCAAATGTGAGGGCAGGGCCAAAAAAGCCTGCACAATCATATAAGTCAGGTCAAATAATGTTAGCGGGTCTATGTCCTCACCTGCCAAGACTAGACAATCAAGAATTTTCAACCTTGGTAATGGCACAAAATTAGATGTGGTGGCAAGCTAAAGAGTGGGTAATAATAAATGCAACCATGCTGCTGCCAAAGTGGACATATTTAGGAACTTTTCCAACGCTGTAATGGGTCAGCTGTATATCCAGTTTACTTACATATCATGTTTCTCCCAAATGCATTGGAATGCATTCAGTTTTTAGCTTCTGCTAGTATAAACTCTTTTAAATTAGTGGAATTTATGCAGAAGGTGACTAAAAGGTCATCTCATGTCAACGTGTGTACTCAGCAATAGGAAGTAGTCACTAGGGGTGGGCACGAAACAGAAAACCCATGGTTCGGGTTCATCTCTTTCGGGCCCACCCTTGGTTCGGTTTGGGTTCAGTTTTGTACAATTTTTTTTTAAAAATTATTTTTTTCAAGAATTTGGAGCACTCCTTTTTATTTATTTTATTTATTTTTAAAGTGCCAGCTGAGCAGCCCCTCGGGCTGGGTTGGCACTTGTTTTATTTATTATTATTATTATTATTATTATTATTATTATTATTATTATTATTATTATTATTATTATTATTATTATTATTATTATTATTATTCATTTTAGAGCACCATCCCGGACACCCATGGAGCCAGGCTGGCGCTCCTTTTTTATTTTATTTTTATTTTACTTTTACTGCTGACCACATGGCCTGCCTGCCAGCTGTAGTGTGGGCCTGCTGGCTTTTTAAAATTTATTTTAAATTTATTTTTGTTTTATTTTATTTTTTTTACTGCTGACCACATGTCCCACCTACCAGCTGTAGTGTGGACCATCATCTTTTACTATTATTGGCCCTTACTTCACGAGGCGCGGCGCTCCACGGCCTTCGATTTGAATTCGGAGGCGGTCACGTGTGTCACGTGTTCTCGCAGGCTCCTGCCCCTGTTTCTCAGTACTCACGAGCTGCAGTTTTAGGACTGGCACAACCTCACCTTGGCTTTTTAAAATTTATTTTAAATTTATTTTTGCATTTTGATTTTATTTTTTGATTTCAACTGTTTCCTGGCATCATTGGCAGACTCAGACATGTCCCACCTACCAGCTGGCCCGGTGCCCTGGACCATCATCTTTTATTATTAATATTTTTTTAAAAAAACTTGCAGCCCAGCAGTTGGGAGAGGACAAAAAGATTCCCGGCAGCACCAGACTACAACCAGTCTAGGTAGGAGACACCGGCAGTATGAAAAATGAACCAAAATGAAACAGAAATTTCTGTTTTGTTTTGTTTTGTTTTGTTTTTCTTAGAGGGGGCAGTTCGTCATTCATTTCATTAGGTAATGAAATGAGTAACGAATAATGAAATGAACCAAAAGTTCATTCCATGCCCATCTCTAGTAGTCAGAGAAGAGCTCTCTATTGACATGGCTGCCAGTGGTTCACTCTCTATCTGAATGCTCCTGATTGAAGGGTGAGCAAAAGTTGTCATCTTCCAAATGTTAGTGGGCAGCAACACAGGCAGCTGCTTTTAGATCAGCTGGTGAGGAATTCTGGGAGTTACCACTCAGCATCTTGAGGGCCTCATCCTGCAGAGCCTGTTCCTGATGGAAAGGCTGCCCAGTATCCAAATGATTTGAACATAAAGAACAGGGAGAAAGGAGATCAGCAGGAAATAGGTGCTAAGTACCTGAGCAGCAAACTAAGTGGGTGCACAGATCACAAGACCACAACATTCAGAATACCGCACTGTGATTTCCAAGATTAAACTTCACATCTCTGCCTCAGGGAAGAATTTACCTCGACCAAAACTGGTCCCTTAGCTTGTTTCTCTGCCTAACGAGCGCCTGATAGAAGGGAAGAGCAAAGCTCCACTGACTTCTATCCAGAATCAATGCCAGTAAGACATTGCTGTTCATTATGACTAAAAACAGCCCTGCCAGATGGCAAGCAGAAAATGAAATCAAGGCATGAAACGCTTTCCCATTTTGCAAAGGTGTTAAGAACAGATGGAGCTACCAAATCCAACAGTGGTAAATAAGCTATTAGTAGATGTTTAGTTCGTATTGTAGAAGACAATAAAAAGATGAAATAGAATTTAAAAAAAAAAACAGTGGCAGGGAATTCCTCCCTCTGCCCTCTGTTTACATGCAAGGAAGGTGTTTATTCTTGGAAGAAGTTCTTTTACTGAGTTCCATTACTGTGGTTCAAACACACACACACACACACACACACACACACACACACAGAGAGAGAGAGAGAGAGAGAGAGAGAGAGAGAGAGAGAGAGAGAGAGAGAGAGAGAGAGAGAGAGAGAGAGAGAGAGAGAGAGAGAGAGCCATCCATAAATCTTGGGAAAGGAAGAAAGTTATATGAGAAAAAAAAATCCCAAAGGGTTCAAATGATCATCTGTGTGCTATTATTTAAGCAAGTGGAAAGAAGATAAAAGTGCTTCAGTTTAAGGCGCACTATATTTCTCCATAAACGGCAAGAGAAAGTAGCTACTTTTCCATATGGATTATATCCTAAACATTCTGGCAAGGAATGCTAAAGAAAACAAACAAGCAGATAAATAACACAAATGTGGTGTAGCTTTTTTTACGCTACAGCATGGCTAATGGAGATAACAGTGTGAATCTGTGCAGCTAGGAACACATTACAAGGGCTCAGGTGAATTTCTTTTATGCAGATCTTTCTTCCACATTTCCTGCAGTTTCACCACCACCAGTGTCTTTTTTTTACAAAAAAAAAATCAAACCCAAGCTAAACATCATATTTCACTCGAAGGGCTCGCATGGCAGAAGGTCTGTTACAACCTAGGTAATTTTTATGGCGTGTGGTATTAAAGTAAAAGTATGGTTGCTAGATTTCTGCTTACATTACTTTTTCCGGATTTTGAATTTCTGGTAAAACTGCATTTGCAGTGCAGGAAGAGTATAGCGACGAACAGAGGGAAACACTCCAAGTTACCCAGAGCCACCCCTTCCTGATTAATCCATGCTTAAAGTCTCAATAACCCAGACACATTCATAGGAAAAAGAATGAAATACATTTCTTTACTTACAGTTGCTTGAAAGTGTAGATCTTTGTGAGTTGCTTTCTTTATTGCACTCATATTAGCAGCCAACTGAAAGGAAGACAGGCACCTGAAGATAGCACTTAAGGCCTGTGGATATCCGAAGTAGGCCTTCAACAAAGCAGTGTGCCGACCCAGAAGAACAAGGGATCAGCCTGAGACCCAGACCCAACAGAAGAACCTGGTCATTACCTACATGGCTGGAGTGTCTGAGAAGCTTAAAAGGATTTTGGCAAACACCACATCCCTGTTTATTTCAAACACACAAACACACTAAGGCAGAGCCTTGTCCACCCAAAGGACCCAATACCAAAACAAAAACGGAGCAATACGTTATATGTGGTCCAATGCAGTGAGGAGTGTGCAGACTCCTCACTGCATTGAGAAACTAAACAGCCATTAAACAGAAGGATGACCCAACATAGGAGGAGTAACAGCTCAGGACCAGACTCAGCAGTACACCTCCACATGAAGTACAAAGGACACTCATTCAAAGATGAGGATGTACACATATTAGACAGAGAAGATAGGTCGTTTGAGAGAGGAGTAAGGGAAGCCATTTATGTGAGCATTGAAACCCATTCCCTCAACAGAGGTGCGGGGCTCAGGCACAGTCTATCTGTTACTTATCAGGCTGTGCTTTCAACAATAACCAGACAAATCAAAAAGCCTTCACCACCAAGGCCAAAGCTAAGGACCCATACTTTATGGGTTTCAGCACCTTAGGCCATTTTTCACCTGAAGGTTATTGACTGTTGTCTACCTAACAAGCCTATTCAGGCCATTGTTTATTTTATGAGCCTATTTCAGACCAGGTGACAAGAGGTCAAAGTGAACTATAAGATGGAGCACTCAGAAGTAGCTTTATTCAGACTGATGAAGCTGTTTGGATGAGCAATGAAATGATTCTATCTCTCAAGAAAAAGAAGTCCAGTTGCCATGACTTAACTTTTAGATCTTCCTGTGATAGAAGTTCCAGCTCTTGTTGTTTTCTGTGGTCTGTGTATTAATATGAGAAAATGGGTCATTCTCTCCAGCTGCTTGTTTAATGTCTTTTCTTTTCCATTGATGATTCCTTCAAAGCCTCTCTGATGACCCCCCCCCCACATACTCGGTGTCTCCCTTCCAAGCTCAATTTAGCTGAAGCCTCTCAGCAAATCTCCTAGCAACTATGTTCTTCCTGACTGTAGATTGGCATGAACCAAACTATGAACCTGGGGTGGGGGTGCTGTGGCGACACAAAGAGGGCTAGTTCTGTTGTTCATTTTTGGAGAATGCCTGGCCACCTCCCTCCCATCACCTCCCTCTTTGTCTTTCAGCCACTGCTGCCATTGTGCGAGGCAGTAGACATAAACCTTATCTATCTATATCTATATCTATATCTATATCTCTATCTATCTATCTATCTATCTATCTATCTATCTATCTATCTACAGTGGTACCTTGTATAAAGGAATTAATTATACAAATTCCCATAGGAATGCATTGAAAATGGAGTAATCCCAATTTTATGTTGCACGGATTTTCCCCATAGGCGATTATGTTAAGCAAATTTACCCTATCTCTGGAATATGTTGAACTACTGTTAAGTCGGGGTACCTATCTAAAAATTTGAAAAGAATAAGTTAAAAAATAAAAAAATAAAAAAAATATTTGTAAGTCGAGCAGACCATATCTAAAATTTGTAAGGTGGTGGTTAAAATGTCAACAGTTTTCTGCTCTTAAGTTGAATTGCTCTTAGAGCATTCAAAAAGAAAAAAAATTAATTTTGAGGGGTTAAAACTAACATGGAAACACTGATGTTTTTATGAAATCAGTCAGTGTAATCATGCATGGTAATCCATATAAAAGTCACATAGTATGTAGTCCCTCATTCAGGGAAAGCTTGCCTGAAAAGGAAGGTCTTTGCCTGCTTCCAGAAAGGCAGCAGATCTGGGGCAGTCCTGGCCTCCTGCAGGAGGGAGTTCCAAATTCTGGGAGCAGCAACAGAGAAGGCCCTTTCATGTGTTCTTATGAGAATCATGAACCAGTCCCATGTGTCAGGACAGTTTTTAGTTCATGATTTGTGCGTTGCCACAAACACACATCACTATGAAACACTCATTTTCCAATTCATGCCCATCTCTATTATATCTCTTGACAGACTCTTGGTAGGGCGGGGACAGTTTTCCTTATCCACACAATTATGATTGCATAGAAAAGGCTTGAAGGATGCTTATCTATCTATATCTATATCTATATCTATATCTATATCTATCTATCTATCTATCTATCTATCTATCTATCTATCTACAGTGGTACCTTGTATAAAGGAATTAATTATACAAATTCCCATAGGAATGCATTGAAAATGGAGTAATCCCAATTTTATGTTGCACGGATTTTCCCCATAGGCGATTATGTTAAGCAAATTTACCCTATCTCTGGAATATGTTGAACTACTGTTAAGTCGGGGTACCTATCTAAAAATTTGAAAAGAATAAGTTAAAAAATAAAAAAATAAAAAAAATATTTGTAAGTCGAGCAGACCATATCTAAAATTTGTAAGGTGGTGGTTAAAATGTCAACAGTTTTCTGCTCTTAAGTTGAATTGCTCTTAGAGCATTCAAAAAGAAAAAAAATTAATTTTGAGGGGTTAAAACTAACATGGAAACACTGATGTTTTTATGAAATCAGTCAGTGTAATCATGCATGGTAATCCATATAAAAGTCACATAGTATGTTGTCCCTCATTCAGGGAAAGCTTGCCTGAAAAGGAAGGTCTTTGCCTGCTTCCAGAAAGGCAGCAGATCTGGGGCAGTCCTGGCCTCCTGCAGGAGGGAGTTCCAAATTCTGGGAGCAGCAACAGAGAAGGCCCTTTCATGTGTTCTTATGAGAATCATGAACCAGTCCCATGTGTCAGGACAGTTTTTAGTTCATGATTTGTGCGTTGCCACAAACACACACCACTATGAAACACTCATTTTCCAATTCATGCCCATCTCTATTATATCTCTTGACAGACTCTTGGTAGGGCGGGGACAGTTTTCCTTATCCACACAATTATGATTGCATAGAAAAGGCTTGAAGGATGCTGACATCATCACTGAAGCCTGCCAAAACAGAGATCCCTTGGGGTTTTATGTCAGATGCTTAATTTGGAAATAGATCAGGATTTAAACATGAAAGGCTGTTTGAGCAATGGCTATTCCCAAAAGAGTGTTAAACAAATGATGAGCAGAGAACAATGTCTACAGGACATGGAGTATCCCCCCCCCCCAGAGACACACACTTGTTCTTTGAGATGCAAGCTACTTTGCAATTGGTCTCTTGACTTTCTGTGTTGAAGTGGCAGAAATAGGAGAGGCGGCAACTTCATTAAAGATATTGAAAAGGAAGATTTGTATGTATCTACATCAACATTCCATTTTGACTTGAGGGTGTTTTCCTTCCTCTGATATATTGAGTTCCTGTAAGTGCTGCTCTACTCTTGTGTCATATCACATTTCTTATGAAATATGGGAAGAATGATGCTTTTTAAACATGGTTAAAAAACAATCTTTGTAAACACTCTGCCTTGGCAGAGTTTCCACTTAAAGTTATTTTTCACTGCCAGATATATATACAAGCCTTAGCAAAACATAAAATAAAGTCTTCAAAATAAGAACAGCAGACCATTTTCTGAGCCTTTCAACTGTACTACGAGACACTGAAACTTTGGGAACAAAGGTTCTTTTAGGCCTGCTTTGGAAAAGCATTCAGAATTAATTCTGTTGTGCTGTTTGTGGTGGAAGACCTCGCGTTAGCTGTGTGTGCATATGTAACTGGAAGATCTTCATTAACACCCCCACACACACACACACAATTTGCTTGCAGGGAGGGCAATCATATTTGGATGACCATAAAAGAAGACAACACATAGTTTTTGATTTTTGTTTTGTCTGTGTTTGTTTTGCTTGGTTTTTTTTCCCAGCCAGTGGGAAAAGCTCACAGCAAAGCTGGAAAACAGGAGCAATTTAATTTGGCATGGAAAAGAAACACAGGAACAGAGGAAACTGTTTTATACCGAGTCAATCAATGGGGCAATCTTGTCCCATGTAATCTATTCAGATCAGAACAGGCTCCCCATTGTTCCAGCCAGGAATGTCAAAGCAAATGTATGACACTAGAACAAAGGCTGCAGAGCACTGCAAGCTTTATAATATTTCTTGATCTTTTGAATCTGTGGAAGTTCCATAATTTTTTTACAACTGTTGTAAACCCGATCGGCACTTTTCTTTCTTTCTTATTTCACTAGTGCCAACCAGCTGGCTTGCGTGCCCCTGCTGGTCTGCACTTTTTGTTTTGCTGCCCCAAGCGCCGATCAGCTGGCATGTGGGGCTTCGGGTGGCAAAAAAAGTTTACAAATCACATGCTTTCCCTGCACCTGATCAGGCAGGGGAAACTGTGGGAATTTTTAACTTTTTTGTCACCTGATGCTCCGTGCACCAGCTGATTGGCACTCAGGCAGCAAAAAAAAAAAAAAAAAAAGCTTAAAAAGCCTGTGGTTTTGCCCACCCGATTGGGTGTGTTTGGGGGGGGGGGAGAACTACCAGGCTTCAATGCATTCCAGTGGGAAAACAAAAAACGAAACAGAACAGAACAAAAATGACCATTTTGTTTCATTTCATTTTTCTTTGATGGGTTATTTCATTTTTCATTTCATTATGGAACAAAATGAAAAACGAAACAAAAAAAATCATTTTGTGTGTGCCCATCTATAATATTAATTCCTGCAATTGCTTTTGCTCTCTCCTCCACGGGGGACCTGACAGTTCAAGTGGTTCTGTGGTATTTCCAGATTCTAGCAAGAGGGAAGCCCTTATTAATCACTTTCAGGCCTGTGTTGTCATTCACCCTGATCTGTCATATCTAATCTCATTGTCTATTTCTGAGAAGCTTTGAGGGCTGCCAATGTACTAGCTCTTATTTGCCTACGCTTATCCTGAGGTTGTTTAGCCACTTGCCCTGACCCCCACTGGGCTTAATTGATGTGGTAATCCCCGTAACAAAGAGAATGGAAAGGGCCAAAATGTGCCACTGTTCAAGGCCAATCAGAGAGGTGGTCAAAAATGCCCATCTGGCCCTTACACCACTAGCTAATCTGATTCTTTTTAGGGGAGGGATTGAGGGTAAACAGCCGGTGAACAAAGAGACTGTTCACCTCCCAGCTAGACCTTAAATGGCCTCTGGCCAATGGGGCATATAACCCGTGGTTGTCCCTGGCCCTGGACGGTCTAGCTGGTGGGAGGGTCCTTTGGACCATGTGACTGCTGGTTGAATGGCCCCGTCATGAGCAGGTGGACAAAAGAGCCCCTCCTGGCACAGGACCAGTCAGAGCAATGGTTAACTCAGTTCTAATGTTCATAGACATCTGTATGTTCATAGTTCTGTATAGGAGATAGATAAACAACAGTTCATGTAGCTCAGGCGTGTCCAAACTTCAGCTCCCCTGATGTTTTGGACCACAACTCTAAGAATTCTAAGCTTAGGTTGCAAATGGCAAAGGACTGTGGGAGTTGTGGTCCAAAATATCTGGAGGGTCGAAGTTTGGACATGCCTGATGTAGCTTAAAGCTACATGGTGAAATATCTAAAGTGAGCTCCTCTCTTAGGAAGTCAAGCAAAAAGTGAATCAAGTATGGTTGAAGTGCTGTTGCTGTTGCTGGAGAGGCATGATTCAGCTCAAACAAAGAAGTCTCTGCTGGGGAAATGATGTTATCCATGCAGATTTAGGAGCCCACTTCCATTTATTCAAAGTCATTCTCTCCTAAACAGAGACTTCCACTCCCACACTCTTCCAGTTCCCCACCTGTCCTCTACAAGATGGACTTTTGCCAGGTTCTTCAAGCCAGGACTCTGCAAAAAATGGTTGCATCTTCTGCTTGTTTGGTTGAATCTGCCTGAAATTGAATCTCAAAATGTACTTGCCCTTGACTGGCATGGGGCTGAATAACACTTGGCTGGGTGACCATCAGAGAGTACCAAATGATCTCTAGAGAGTGCAAAGAAAGAATGCTTTCTGAAACCTTGGAGGGCTGCTCTCCAACCTCAAGCCTAGCTGATTTCCTAGTAGTCATCGTTCCACATCCATATTCCACTGGGTTCCTGGCTCAGTTCCAGATTGCTAATGATCTTAATCAGATGTGTAATGGGTACAATTGGTAGTTTGTGTGCCATCAAGTCAGAACCAAATAACAGTAACACACACATTTTCAAGGAAAGTGAAATATATAAGGAGTTGATTCACCAATTCCTCACCCCCCAGTGATAGTACATGGCTGAATGGTGATTCAAACTCTAGTCTCTTGGTTACCAGTCTGTCACTCTCTCCACTACTCCACACTAGGTAGCCAATGGGTACAATACCTTTGTAGAAAGGGCTTTTGAATGCACTGCATTTTTAAAGAAAAATCACTGGAAACTAATTTGGTAAAAAGTAAATTCAACAATTTCACTAACTGGTAGGAATCAAATCTAGCAAAATTAATCATATCTTATGCAGCACTCCCATGAATTATTTTTACTTATAGAACCCACACTAGAGGAAACTGTGGCCCATGTTATTCTAAATCTGATTATTTCCCCCTTTATTTTCTGCTATGTTCTTAATTGATTCCCATTGTCATTCCATTTTCCTATGTAGTATGTGACATACATAAATAAGGAATCCTTCACTGACAGGCAAGCTTTTCTATCTTGGAGAATTTCTTTTGACTTTATGATGGCATGCCAGTGATAAATGTTAACAGTCAACACTTAAACTATCAGTTTCTTTCACATCAAATTGTTTTCTGGAAAGGAAAATCTTTTCTTAATAAAGTGGCATTGTGTTGTTATCAAAATACAATTGTGAGGATAGAATGATACATGCTGCGAATGATGCATTATCAGATGCTCACTGAGGGTCTTTGACAGCAAACTGGTGATTGTCAAACAACAAATAAAACACCCTTTTAAAACATTTGGCACTCAGCTGAATTCTGCAAGTCAGAACTGATTCATACATTACATTAAATAGTCCAGCTATCATGGTGGTGGAACTGGTTGCGAAATGGATTTTAGAGTTGCAACATGTGTACCTATTTTGTGGAAATGATGAGAGACAGAATTTCCTACAGCATTGTAACATTTGCCCAGCTCCAATCTGTTATTTCTCCAACTTAATGCATGAGTGAAAGATGCAATGCCAATCCCCTAACCCTGGGGTAAATAATTACCATTAGGTTTTAATTAGATAAAGTCTGCCATCTCCTATGGAAGTCTAAAGCAGTTTGCCCATGCCTTTGTTCCAGCCAGCAAGCAGTGCTGTGCCTAGCCAAAGAGTGAAAGCAAATATCTGAGCCAGGTCTGAGAAAATATCCCATAAACTAGGCAAATAACAGTCTTGCAAAGATGGGTGTAACTCGGTACCCTTTATAAGCTGGAGAAAGAACAGCAGGGTTTGCTTTGCCCTTTGAGAGAATCCTCTCCACTTATGGATGAAAGATAATTTCAATCCAGATTGAAACATTTCTAAACGTTCCCCAGAATTTGCATACTTCTTCATTTTGGGAATGGAAAGAGTTAAAAAAATCACTGAAAGAGGAACGGAAATGTCAGATTTATCCACCCAAGCCAGATATGATTATTTATGAAAAGTCTGGATTTGAAGACTTGTGTGTTCACATATGGTAGCACTGAATTAGGACTCTGTCACCTTCTCTTTTCCGGAAGGTTCTTTACTTTTAACGCACATATGACAAGCAAATACAACAGTTTCCTCTCAGTGCTGAGTAGAGCTGAACTTACTGTATTTGACTTGTACAGCTGGTAAATGTTGTCCAGTACAGATGGCGCGGGTTTCAAGAATTTACCAAAAAGTATGTTACATATACAGGAAAGAAAGAAAATGAGGGGTGCATGTTTTTAATTGAATATAAAAAAATGTAAAACTAACCAATTTTATCCTTTTCTTCTGACTATAGGGCAAGCCACATGATAAGACAATATCCATTTTCTCCTCTTCCAGTGTTATCCCTCCAGCCACACAAATATTTCAAGGCCTTGTGCCTAAGAAATCCAGCATGAAAACTAAGGGCAATTTTACACAACCTCTAAAATCCACTGGAAACTTAAATTCAGACCAGAGATCATGGGGGTTTGTCCTGCTTCCTGTGTTCCCACCCTTCTGCACTCCATTGCTCCTGTCTGTGGTGAGGGGAGGGAGAAAAAAAGGGAGAAAAGAATGCAGGCTCACCTCTGTCTGCATCGGAGCAGCCCCATAGGGATTCCAGGCTGTTAAAGGGGTGGCGGGGCAAAAAAGTCCACAGCTGGTGGGAAAACAATGTTAAGCTCCGCATCTCAGAACCCTTTGCCTCAGATTTTAGGGGTCGTGTAAAAGCAGCCTAAGCTGTCTTTATCTCTCAGCGACCCAAACAAAAACAGGCACATTTGCCAAGTGCCCAATGGCAAAAGGTCCTGCTGGAATAGACTGAGTTTCATATTCAAAGACTAGTGTTTCTAATCATGAATGAACCACTGTGTTCTGCTTTGACAATTTCACTGACAGAATATAGATGAAGAGTGGCTGGCTTCCTCAATCAGCCAGGAGACAAACAGCTGGTAGATGTTTTCACTCTGCCTACCACAAATAAGATAATGGCAAGCACCAACTGGAATCAATTCATTTCAGCCATTCCCACATGAGTCACCAGAGAGAGGAGGAAATAGTCTTGTTTGCAGCCTGTTAATGGTATGAATCCTATAATCCCCACAGGTAGTACCTGGGCCTGATTATTCCTTCCTTCCTTCCTTCCTTCCTTCCTTCCTTCCTTCCTTCCTTCCTTCCTTCCTTCCTTCCTTCCTTCCTTCCTTCCTTCTGCTTGCTGTTTGAGACTTATGCCAATTAGATGACCAAAGAGATGAGCGGAGAAACAGGTGGACATTTCCACTACAACCTTATTTCCAGCTTCTTAAGGTAGCTCTGCTCTGCAGAGAGAGAGAGAGAGAGAGAGAGAGAGAGAGAGAGACAGAGACAGAGACAGAGACAGAGAGAGACACAGAGAGAATATGGTAATATGAAATAAGACCCAGGCACTAATGTGGGAAGGAGAGGATGCAAACAACAGCCAGTTTCCATGCTGCTTTGTCCTTCTCACTGCTGCTGTAGAAAGTTGAAATGGGTTTAAATACAAGAGCTAAAAACCCCATCAACATGATTTCAAGCAATCACACTGCCAGAATCAATGTGAAAGTATGTTATTCCAATAATCTAGAATCCCCAGCAGCAGAGGAAAACAACTGGACTTGGAAGGGAAAGCTACAGGCTGATGCACATTTTTCCTGGGTCATCCACCCATTCCATTAGGCCCTCCCAGGCTATGACACTCGAAGTTATCATGCCAAGATACACTAGGAAGTGTCACCCCAAGATACACTAGCAATTAGAGGTAGGACCTTCTCAGCTGTGGTCCAACCCTTCAGAATCAACTGATTGGTAAAAATTTGCCTCATTTCCTTTCTTCTAACATTTAAGAAGGGTACCCTCTGAGGACAGTTGTACAGGCCCTCGTGATATTGAGGATCGACTATTGCAATGCCCTCTGTGTGGGGTTGTCCTTGACCCTTGTCCAGAGGTTACAGCGGGTGCAGAATGCGGCAGCCAGGCTGGTGGTGGGTGCTCGAATATTTGAGCCCATCACCCCAGTTCTGGTCCGCCTGCATTGGCTTCTCGTTGTCTTCCGGATAAGGTTCAAGGTCCTGGTTTTGATTTTCAAAGCCCTCCACAGCTTGGGATCAGAGTACCTTTCAGAGCGTATTTCCCAGAGATCAACTGGGTTCAGGCCCACAAGAATGGCGCAGGCGGGCTCACTGAGGGTGGCCAAACCCAGAGAGGCGTGGATATCGCGTACGTGTGACCGCGCCTTTTCCGTGGTGGGCCCCACGCTGTGGAATCATTTCCCCAGTGAGCTGCACCTTGCAGAGTCCCTGCCCGTCTTTAAAAAGGCTTTGAAAACTTACCTTTTTAAGGAGGTGTTTGACGACCTGTGTACTTGAGTTTCTTTCTTTCTTTCTTTCTTTTTTTCCTTCCTTGCCACCTGCACTATCCTGCTGGAGGGTTGCCTCCCCCTCTTTTTATAATCTGTGATTGTTTTTTTATTGCTGTGTTGTTTTGTTAGCCGCCCAGAGTTCCGATTCGGAAGATGGGCGGGATACAAGTGTTTTAAATAAATAAATAAATAAATAAATAAATAAATAAATAAATAAATAAATAAATAAATATACTTTCTGAAACACTGCTTTGTAGAGAAGCCTTTTTTGGGTAATGTGGTTCAATGTGTTTCTCTGCTGCTCTGCTTGTTATATGCCCCGTGCTCCTTTTTAGCTTGTAGTTTATGTCTGTTTATTCAATTTTTTAGCTTGTAGTTTATGTCTGTTTATTCAATTTATGTTTGCTGTGATTTATTCTATTATAAACCACCCAGAGTAGTGCACTGTACTAACACTGTACTCTCTGCAACAGGAAAGGGGCCTTGGTGTCCTGGTGGACAACTCAATGAAGGTGTAAACCAAGGTGGTTACTTCACGTCCTTCTTTGTTCCATGACTAATTTTGTACCATGACAGCATTTGGTCACGATCACATGCTTTTGTCCCTGTTTTAGTGTTCCCATGGTTGTGATAACTTGTCTCTTGAAAAGTGTTACCTCACAGTCTTGTACAGTGACAAACACTGAATTTGTCTAGCTTCCTTTTTCCTTTTTGGGGGGGCTTAAAATTTCTTTTTTGCTATTTCGCTTCTGAAAAGTTAAGCAAAAACTGTATACAGTTTTCTGGGGGAAACGAATGTTTTGTTGCATGACAGTTGTTACTACACTGTGTCTTGTCTCGGAACAGAAAGTGGGAACAAAGAGTAACAAGGGAAAACCCTACCCCAGTATCAGGTACAGTATTGTCGTGCTTAGCGCCTGTTCCGGGGGCGTAGTCAAGACAAATTTCAGTAGTTGCACGATGGATGTGAAGTAACTTTTTTTGTACCGCTCCTAAGCACAACACTAACAGAGACAAAACAGACATGAAATAACCACCAAAGTGTGTCGCAGCAGTGAGAAAAGCAAACTCAATTCTAGGGATCATTAAGACGGGTATAGAAAATAAGCCAGCAAGTAGTGTCATTTGGCCTCTTTATGATTCGATAGTGAGGCCCCATCTGGAGTATTGTGTACAGTTCTGGCCACCACACCTCCAGGATGATATTATGGAAATGGAAAGACTGCAGAGGAGGTCAAGCAGAATGATTAGTGGACACGAACACCTTACTTACCATCTGAGGCTGCAACGGCTGGGCCTCTTCACTCTTGAACAACGGCACCTAAGAGGTACACTTATAAGAACAGCTAGCAAACAGAAATATTGCAGCAAAATATTCTTCAGTTGCTCTGGTAAAAATATACTGTGCTAGCCACTCTCCCAAGTGTGGATTTATACCATATTTAGTGATAAACAACATCACTGAAAGCAACCCATAAAGATAATTTGAAAAAAAAAAAGCAACAGAAAGCAAGCTCTTGATTGTTCTCTCCAATTTGGATGAATCCAATCAGGATTTATTTATTTATTTATTTATTATGCATATATACCGCCCGTCTTCCTGAGAGGAACTCCGGGCGGTTTACATGTGTATGCCCTCAGAATCACGGACAAAAGTTTCATTGCCTGCAAATACCCAAGGGACTCTAGAATACACTGTTCTTCACAACTTTTCATCTGCTATTCAGGTGCAAGATTAGAAAATAGAGATTGTTCTCACCTTATATTAATTCACAGACTGTTTACAGCTCACTCATTGCCTCCTTAATAAGGACAGTCCACGCAGATAAGCAAATATCCCAGGGACATTGTAAATATGGTATTTTATAGAATTGCCTGCAATGCTGTAAGTGGAAGAGGATATATAAAGGCAGCCTTTATTTTAATGAATTGACCTTAAGGCTATCATGAGCTGCAGTGTAAATAAACACTGAATCCAAGCTCCTGATAGACACATTAGCAAGAGGCTTACATTTCTGTCTATTTTGTGTGCATTTCCTTAGATTAAATTTATATAGTTGTTCCCTTCCTTTCTTCCTTCTAAATTGGCTTGTCAATATAGCTCAGAATGAAACACTTAGACTCTTCTGGCAGGTAGATGTTAGGGATCTTCATTGCCCCATGCTGTTCAAAATCTATGTGAGGCCGCTGGCAGGGGTCATCAGGAGATTTGGAGTCTGCTGTCACCAGTACGCTGATGACACGCAGCTCTATCTCTCCTTTTCCACCTCTGCAGATGAAGCTGTCCAGATCCTCGACCAGTGCCTGGATGCAGTCATGGCTTGGACCAAGGCTAACAGGCTCAAACTGAACCCCGAGAAGACCGAGGTGCTGTTCTTTGGGTGTTCCCCTTCCGGCTATGGAGGCCCTCTCCCCAGCATGGAGGGTGTTTCCCTCCAGCTGGCGGACAGGGTTCGGAATCTGGGCATGGTCCTGGACCTGGCCCTCACCTTGGAGGCCCAAGTGGTGGCTGTGTCCAGAGCTGCTTTTTTCCACCTCTGCCAAATCGCGCAGATCCGCCCATACCTGGATGGGGACTCCCTGAGAACTGTCGTGCAAGCCCTGGTGATCTCGAGGCTGGATTATTGCAACGCGCTGTACATGGGGTTGCCCTTGAATCTTCTTCTGCATCTGCAGCGGGTGCAAAATGCGGCGGTCAGGCTGGTGGCGGGTGTGTGTCGTTTTGACCACATCACCCCAGTTCTGGCTCACCTGCATTGACTACCCGTTGCATCCCAGATTAGATTCAAGGTCATGGTTTTAGTTTATAAAGCCCTCCATGGCTTGGGACCTGACTACCTGGCAGAGCGAATCACCCAGCGGTCAACTTCGGCCCATCCTACGAGGATGTCGCGGGCACACTCGCTTTGGGTGCCTACGCCCAGGGAGGCTCAGAAAACCTCTACTCGGAACTGGGCCTTCTCTGTGGCGTCTTCCTCTCTTTGGAACCACCTCCCCTGCGAAGTGCGCCTTGCAGAGTCCCTGCAGGCCTTCCGGAGGGCGTTAAAGACCTGGCTCTTCCAGGAGGCTTTTGACCTAGTGTAGTCCCCCCCCCCGGCCCCACCATCCATCAGGACAATTGCCATATGTACTTGCCAGGGTTAGTTTTTCTTTTAACTCATATATTTTAATATTGAATGTGTATTGCTGTTTTAGTTTGTGTTGTTGACTGGCTGAACTTCTTCATTCTATTTCTATGTAAACCGCCCAGAGTTCCCTTGGGAAGATGGGTGGTATAGAAGCCTAATAAATAAATAAATAAATAAATAAATAAATAAATAAATAAATAAATAAATAAAAAAAGCAATAAAATGGGTTAATTGTACCTGTTTTGGCAGATGATATGACATAGCAAAATGCTCCCAATGGCATATAACATGAACTGGCTCCCCCAACAGATTATAAAAGTTTATCCTGGCAGTATTGATGTTGGAATACTGCTCCAATGTATGGATCATTGAGCCATGCATGAAACCCAAGAGCAGTCCTAGATACTCTACCTACTGAAAGCCTTGGTTACATCATCAGAAATATACAATAGGACCCCGGTATATGCTGGGAATTGGTTCCAGGCCTTCCCGTGGATAATGAAACCCGTGGATAAGAGAGAACGCCTATCCACCCACCCCAAACTGCTGTATCCTGACAGTAGCTTGCTTTATGGCTGTTGTGTGTGACAGTAGCTTGCTTTACAGCTGCTATTTGTGACAATAGCTTGCTTAACCTGTTTATGACAATAGCTTGATTTGTGGCTGCTGAATTATTTAATTTTTTTCCTCTTCCAAGCATGAATAATTGAATCACTGGATAATGAATCAGTGCATATGGGGGTCTTACTGTATGTCCCCCCTGCAGCTGGTTGGATATCTCTTGCCCATTTAGCAAGGTGAAGGGAAGTTGTTTGGAGCTGTGTTCTGGATTCTACATATTGCCTTACATTCTTGTATTATGCTATAAGGGCGTATGGATGTGGATTGGTGGATGTGTTCTTTCTTGAATGTGTTTTGATAGGATAGTCTACTTACTCTTTGCATTTCTTCTCTCCCTTTACTGCTTTATTGTTTGATCTTGCTTTGTGTAAGGGTCATGTGTATGTAATAAACTTATTGGACTGCATTGGTTAACTCCCAGTAGTGTTGACAACTATGCCCATATCCTCTGTTCTTTCATCCACTCCTGCCTTCTTCTTTTCCCCACACTGGTGCAGCACAAAAAAAGGATGACGCCTCTTGCTGCTGTATCCGTTTTTGAAAGGAAGGGAAGCCAAATATTTCACAGTTCAGTTCAGCCTTTCTGTTCATCTTAGATCTTTGGTACATTTTGTTCAATGGGAACAAAATCTTTATGTTCTCCCTCTTGGGTATATTTCTGGAATCTACGTTATGTTTGAGAGAATCGCTAACACAGTGTGGTCTCTGTTACTGCGGCGCTGCCATTTGGCAGATTCTTCTTCTTCTTCTGGTGCCAAATTCTATTTTGGAGGCAACCCACTTCTCAAAAGCTGCACAGTTGCCAGCTGTGCAAGCACATTGAAGCCTCTGTTTACAGTCCACTGTGTTGACTAAATTGATAGTGCTGCAAAACACCCATTCTAGGTCATAGGGTTTTTCTCCTGTTTGCTTTTCTTTTTTAAACTTTGATATGGAAGCATACAGACACTGACATGAAAGCAAATTGGCTCAAACCACATTCAGTATAGCTTAGAGTGGAATGGTTTGAATCTGTATGATACATAGTTGGGTACAGATAGGGTTGGGAGATACCTACACACTCGTCATAGGCATACAGTTAAGACTTGGCTGAGACCACCCATAGAGGATGAGACTGTAAAGTGTAATCTATGACCCACAGAGAGATCCCAACCCTGATGACAATACCTGTAAAGGTACCCCAATCAACTCCCATTATCATTTTTTTTTCAAATCCCCACATACAACAGAAAATTACAAATAGAATAAGCAATACAGAGCCACAACAATTTGTGGGTAAGACTAGAAGTTAACATGAGACTAATTAGAAATTGAGCTTCCATAACTGCTTAAAGACTTCAGATTATAAAAGCATGTGGGTTTTTTTTTGGTCAACTTTATATTTAATGTCCTATAATTATAATTATAATTATAATTATAATTGGTCACCGGAAGGCAATATGGATTCCAATGTCTTTTTGTTTCTCTCTCTCTCTCTTATATATATATATCCTTCATGCAGTGAGCGAAAGAAATTAGCTACTGAAAAATTCTGCAAATACAAAAGAAGGGGATAAATGATATAAAAAAAGCCTACCCAAACTGCCAAGTGCCAACTATTTTATCTTACTTCAGGCAAATGCTGCTCCGCTTAAAGAAAGGGAAAGGCATTACTGTTGCATGTGTAACAGGCAGCCTCTCCAAGCTGTATTCTTCTTGAGCTTCACAACTCTGATACAGATACTTTTGGTTAGTCACAAAAGGCATCCCTGCCATTTTCACAGTTCAACAGTAGCAAGTCTCCAGGATGGCCTTTTATGCAGGATGTTACATCCTTTTGACTTCAGCAGAATCCTTTGAAGTGACATCACTGATGCTCTGCTTCTCACCTCAGATTTTGACTTTGAGATCTCAAGCAAGGCGGCAGCCGTTCAGGAGGCAACCATGACTACTGCAAAACCAGAGAGGAAGTTCTGTTCAGAAGCACTCCATAAATAATACTGTTGAAGAAAAGTGAGCAAAAAGAAAGCAAATGAAAGAACCAAAGTATACCACTTCCACTTCAGATAAGACAAAATATTTCAGATTGTTAAGGTTTGGAAAAATATTTTTAATTGTTTAGGTCCTCAAAATCTGGTAGAACATCTCTTTCACAAAACAGCTACCCATCTCATGCCATCCTTGCAGTCCCCTTGATATTAAGTACTGTAATATCAAAGGAGTCAATGAGGCCAATATGAAGAACCAAATCTTCTATGTTTTAGCTCCTTCCTTCTTGAACAAGCTTCCTTACTGAGGTTCCTCACACACGACCCCTCCCTGTTTTTAAGAAGCTAATTAAGACTGGATTATATAAAGCCTCCTTCTACCCATTGTAAATATCGCCCTGAGGTACTCAAATGGGTTTTAATGTGCACATTTTTATTTACAAGTAGTGTTTACTTAGCAACTGGGTTTGTTTATTTTCTTGCATGTTTGTATTGTTGCATAGGGTTTTTATGATTTTGCTGCATATTGTGAACTGCCCAGAGAGTGGCAGTACTGATGGTGTGAAATAGAAATGGAAATAAATAGATGAATAAGCAAATGAATGAACAAACTAACGAGCACATGAACAGGGTTGGGGACTTAAGTCACATAATTCACTGTCATGTTGGAGTTATGGTGAACTGGCAACTTAACTTGGACTTAACTCCCCCCCCCCCAATGACTTGGAGTTGACTCGCAACTTGAAACCAACCCACCCTTGCTTTTTTTCTGGGGGAAAGGCTTGGTTTTTATAGGGACCCACATTTGTGTCTTTAGACTTGGTACTTGGTGTCAAAATGTGGACATAGAACCAGGGACTTGCCAATAGCCCTGTAAATAAATAAATCAGAAGTACTGTATGGCTAAGGATTAGATCAGAAGCCCAGCTCTCAACCCTGCACAATATATTTTACAACCTGGATCCAGTTATTGCACACATGTAAAATATTGTTTGCAACTTACTGAGGCACATCGTCAATATACATAATAAAGTGTTCTGTTTTATATTTATGTAGAAGTTGGAAGCCTGTGCTAAAATGTATGTCTGCTTGCTGTTTCTATAAAGTTCTCTGAATACTTCTTAGAGATTTGTGTGTACCAAAATGAAGTACTACCGGATTGTTTAATTCTGTGGGAAGATTTGTGGGTACTTTCAAGACAAGCATTTATTTGCTTGATCTAAGTCATCTCTATCAGATCATGTATTGCAGTAAAATTAAGAGAGGGTGGAAAATTTAGCTTGCAGTAGTAATATGTTCATTGCCTTTCTCAGAAGCCCTTATTTGTCATGTAAAATACAGTTCTTTAAACATCAACTATCTTCTTTCAGAGGGCATAATAATATAAAACTGAGAAAACATAAATTCTATGATCTCAGCTAATTCTGCTTTTTTTATTGCTGTTCCTGGTTAAAAGAAACATGACACAGAAAATCATCTCAGATGAATATAAAATGGAAGAATTCTGAAATTTCAGTAAACCTCATTATTTTCTTATTTTTTATTTATCTCTACCACTTCCTTTTTCATACACTTGCTAATTTGACTTCTGCTTTTACTTAAATAAACATGAAATGTATATGCCTACTAAGTTGTCTTGTTTTATTCTCTTTGCACCTTACTCCACTGCAATCATTCTATTAATTTTTTATATTTTATTTTCCAAGTCTTCCCTTTGTAAGAAGAATCTCTAAAGTCTGTAGTACCGATACTTATTCATTATGCATGTATTGTAGTGAATTGCTAGAATTGTGACTTTCTTTTCTTTCTCCCCTTTCTTTCTTTCTTTTTTTTATATATTTTATGTTCAAAGACTTGTATGTGAAAGGGCTGCCACAAAAAATACGTCCAGTGTGGGAAATAGTGCATGCAAAAGTAAATTGTACATTGTTTTAGGAAAGAACAAAGAAGGAAATACTAGCAAATCAGATACTGGGAAGTTCTCTTAGGGACGAAGTAACAAAAGGCAACTCTTTATAGATCTGATCTTGATGCCATGTCTCTGAAATGCAAACTCTGTTGCTTAATCCTGAGAGGCTGTGGGCTGACATTAAAGCAGTGTAGAGATTTTTATGCTTTATTTTTTTTCTGTAAAAGGGAACGTGTAACCCTGTGCACACAAATGTCAAAATGACAGTTGTGGGTCACATGCTTGCACAGATGAAAAAAAATGATCATGCTTGTAAATGGGTGAAAAGAAAAGGGGGAAAAAACCAAGTGTCCTCCATTGGTGTGTTTTATCACAGAATTCTATGCAAGGAAGCAGAGTATCTGTGCTTATTCCTTTTAAACTGTTTGAGAGTTAAACATGGAAAGCCTCTGTGGTGCACCACAGTGGCTCCCATCCTTGAGTAAACCAAGTGTTCCTGGAAGAAAACTACCAGAAACCCCTGCCAACACAGCTAATGAGTAAGGTCAATGGGAATTGCGGTTCAAGAGCACCTGAGATACCCAAGGTTGGGAACCACTGGTGTAGTGGATAGTGAGTCAGACCAGGTTTTAGGATACCTGGGTTGAAATCCATGGAAAACCACTAGAGGGGTGGAAATAGCATATCATCCCTGAGTCCTGACTCATCTCACTCAGAGTTCCATATTGGAAGATGGGTGGTATAAAAATAAAACAAATAAATAAATAAAGATCCCTCCTAGGGTCACTGTTTGGAACCTAAATCTTTCTTGTGGTTTTTCTCTTTTCCTCTTGCTGTCAAGCTTGTTATTAAAGATACAGTGGTATCCCAACGTAGGAGCAGCTCAACTTAAGAACAATTCAACTTGAGAGCTGAAAACTGTTGATATTTTAACTGCCACCTTACAAATTTTAGATATGGTCTGCTCGACTTACATTTTTTTCATTTTTCATTTTTTAACTTATTTTTTTCAATTTTTTAGATAGTCACCCCAACTTAAGAGTAGTTTGACTTAAAAGCATGCACTCGGAAAGGATTAAATTCATAAGTCGAGGTAGCGCTGTATTAATGCAATGGTTATCCAGTTGACTGTACACGCCCCACCATTGGGATTAACCAATTAATACCACGTTGGTCTTCCAGCCTCCTGTCAAAAAGGAAAGCATGCTGAATGCAAGATAGGTGGATGAAGAAAATTGTGTACTAACAGTGAGATATACTCGTATTTCAAGGCATGGTGGGATCTTTCTTCCAAAAGCATGCAAAACCTTGTGAGGAAGGTCAGGCTGTGTGACTGACAGTTTTAACCTGAACTCTCAGTCCTTGTATATGGAGATTAATTACTTATGTAATAAATATGCATATGGACAATGATATCTAGCTATTATTAGGGTGTGTCGAGTTTTCTGGACTTTCAAAATTCAAACATGAGGGGTGCTAAACATTTGTGGCTTGATGAGGGAATTTCAAAAAATGTTTTTGCTAAACTGACAATTTGTTTTTGCTTGGTAAATGAACATGTAAAAATGATGTTTTTTTTTCCTAGATTTCTCTTCCTCACCAATGACAAAACTTAATTAGTATGACTGCACTCATATCTTAGCTGTGAGTGTTAAAATAGCCCCCAAAAGAAAAACTAGGCAAGGAATATTCACTCATCAAGACCTCTTGCCTTCTGAAACACCAACTCTGTGAGATGTCCTGTGATATGGATTATTGCTACAGGACCAAAGTGGTGTGGATGCTAGAAATTATCTAGCAAGCAATCTTGCAGAGTACATTTCTCCCAAAGTATAGATGGGCACAAAATGAAAAAAATAGTGTTTCATTCCATTTCATTCTGTAGTAGTTTCATTTCATTTCGTTTGTAATGAATTTTTAAAGTAGCTTTGTTACAAAACAAAACAAAATGAAACAAAACACTGTGCTCCCCTGGGTCCTAAAGGACCAAAAGGGTAGGGGAGCTTCCTCAAGCGAGTCTAGGTAACCTCCTGATTTCTGGAAAGGTTTGGGTTTAAGGGGGCTGAAATATTAAGCAAAAATGGGGTACCCCTACGAAAAGAACTTTCTAAGTGGACCCAGAAGTCAAGCTCCTATTAGAAATATATTTTTCTTAGTGGCACCCCCTTTGGAACTTATTTATTCCGCTCCATGATCCCCAAACCTTTCTAAATTTCAGGGGCTTTTGGGGAAGAGCTTGAGCTCTCCTGCCATTGATTCATCTAGAATGAATCATTTTGTTTCATCACAAAATGTCATTTTCCCCTCTAAAATGAATCATTCTAGAGGGGGAAATGGTATTTTGTGATGAAACAAAATGAAACACATCCTACCGTTTTGTTAGGTAATGAAGTTATGTGTTATCTAACAAAATGACAAAACAGTGTTTTGCTTTTTGTCCATCTCTGTTCCAAAGTGATTGAGAAGTGGGATTTTCCTAACACTGCTTTTGTATTCCCTGATACAAATTCAAAAGCTACACTCTTACAGAAAATTCAAGACAGTTGGGAGCAAGGTAAGAATATATCACCTCATAGGGGAAAGTTAGATGTCAGCAAGATGCTACTAAGTGAGGGCAAGTTCATGTCACAACCTGGGTTCACCCAGACCTAACCCTTGATTGTGCCAAGTGGAAGGCCAAAACAAGAATACCGGACACCATCACCAAGTGGGACAAGTGCTATGGGATAAAAAGAAGACTAGGGGAAAGTTTGTAAGCCACCCAGAGACCTTTGGGTAGTGGGCAGTATATAAATTGTAAAAATAAATAAATAAAAATAAAAGTTAGAAGCCAAAGAGGCTTTCACTTTAAAACTTAACAAGTATTTTTTTGAGTTCCTTAACTGCAAGTGTAAAATTGTACTTTGCTGTGAACCTGGTTGTGCAACAGACAACAAAATGGAACTCCATATTCAATGTATATGTCATAAGGAGTTTCAACTCTGCAAAGAAATGACTTTCATTAAGCATCAGAGAGAACTGGCCTGCCAGATTGGCCAGAAAATAACAAATGGCAAGAAGATGTGAGAAGATGGCTTTCTGTATAGGAGAGGAGTAAACCAGATTTTTCACTATCATCAAATGAAGTTATTTGCTCCACTGATGAGGAAGAAGAAATGACTAATCCTGAAGACAGGAAGGATGAAAGTTATGGAATGTCAATATTTCCAAGTATAATGGTACCTTTACTTATGGGTTTAATCTGTTCTGAATGCATGCTCTTAAGTCCAACAACTCTTAAGTAGAGCAGCCCTATCTAAAAAAAAAAAAAATAAATAAAAATAGCAAAAAAATAAAAATCTAAAATTTGTAAGGCAGCAGTTAAAACACCAACATTTTTTTGCTCTTAAGTCGAGCCACCCGTAAGTAAAGGCACCACTGTACATCTTACACATCTAATAAAAATAAACAGCACAATACATTGGAAATACACAATGTTGCTATGCAGAGCATCAGGTATGATGTTGGCCTGTGTGCCACAGCTGCCATTATCACTGCAGCTGATTATAGATTCTGGCTCATTTGCTGAACAAGACAAGACATTTGCAGTGGTTCACAATCAAGTGAAGAATGCCCAAGAAAAACTTATAAAATCACTAGATCAAAAATTTGATGAATTTTGTGAGGAGAGTGAAATTGACTGCATCATCTTTTATGGCCATCAAGACACAACTCAAGTTTTGCTGAAAGCTGATAATTCTGATCAGTGTTTCCGTAGCACCATCAAAGAAGAGCTATTATTCTGCATGCAGAAAGCCAGGGTGGTATCTGTACTCCAGAGGAAGAGTCAAACACAAACCCACCAACTGAAGCCATTGCTGAAAATGTATCAGAATCAGAATACTTTTATTGGCCAAGTGTGGTTGGACACACCCAGAATTTGTTTAGTAAAATATGCTCTTGATATAAAAGAAAATATAAGAATCAGATAGTCAACAATAAAAACACAGTACAACAAAACAATAGGTTATATTGCATTGTTGTACTGTATTTTTATTGTTGACTATCTGATTCTTATATTTCCTTTTATATCAAGAGCATATTTTACCAAAACAAATTCTGGGTGTGTCCAACCACACTTGGCCAATAACAGTATTCTGATTCTGATTCTGATTCTGATTCTGATTCTGATTCTGATTCTGTAGTGGCTTTCGTAAAGAAGGGCATTGATAAAATTATGTAGGCCATTGCGGGCGATTCCACAAATATAAACACTGTTTGGATTGGTGGTATCATGAACATTGTTGAGGTGAAACTTTGCCGTGAGCTGATCTGGTTAGGCTGTGCTCTTCAAACGAATGAGTTGCCCCTGGGACACTTGATCACAACACTAAATGGAAAGATCTTATCGAACAACAAATGCACTGGTCAAATTGGGAAGAGGCTAGACAATTCCAAAGAACTAAAAATTGATCCTTCATTCTCTAAAGTCTTAAGTGGAGAGCCTCTCATTTCTCTTAGTCACAGTGTAATAAATAATTTTTCAACATTAAGCCTATGGGTACAGAATAACATGGGTCATAAGGACAGGGGTACTTCCCATAGTGCTTGCTCATCTTGAAATTGGTCCAGTGAGCCACTCAAGAATGTTAACAATTGAAAACAAGGTATATCGGTTGCAAAACATGGTTTTAAGGGCAAATTCCTCCAGAACATAAGACTGATAGTAGAGTTCCTTGTTGGTGTACTTTTCTGCTAGTTCCAGATCAAATACTCTTGGGTGGAAGGCCCATGCCATAGGTTGTTCCAGCTCCAGCTCCAGCTACTAAGACTCCAAAAGAAAGCTGTAGTGGATGCTGTTTTGCCAACCATGCAGTGTCCAGCATGGTATGCATTTAATGAAATGATCACTCAAATACTCTTGTGTTCCAGTCAAGTGATTGGTGAAAGGCTGGGGTGCAGAAGATGATTGACTTAAGGAGTGGAAATGATTTCCTGTGAGATCTTTTTGTACATCCCAGAAAGACTCCTATTAATCTGAATTCCTGAAACCAAAATACATATTTTAGATCCCCTTAAATTAGCCCTCTTAAATGACATCCTCTAAGCTAGCATACTCCAAACATCTTTAGCCATGCATTTGAATGAACCCTAGGCACATGGTGGCAGATGTACGATATCAACACAAACATGCATTGGGGAGAGATCTCCCATTGGTGCCAAAGGCTTTCTGCCTAGTTCAAATGGGAATATTTGCCTTGAGAGTGAAACTGCAGAGCAAAGTGTAAAATCCTACCTCCATACCTTTTCTGAGCCACTTATTATCACCTGCCCCCTTAAATGATCCACTTACCATATTTCAAAACCAGCATGTGAACTGTACAGGAGAAGATCTCATGGCACAGTAGTTAAACGGCAGTACTGCAGTCAAGACTCTGTTCATGAGCAGAACTCAATCTCTAAAGGCTCAAGACATCAGCTCAAAGTTGACTCAACCTTCCATCCTTCCAAGGTCAGTAAATTAAGGGCCTACCTCTCTGGTGTAGGGGGCAATGTGTAGCCTGCATAATTATATTACAACTCACCCAGAGAATGCTTGAAGTGTTATGGGTAGAGATGGGTACTTTGCAATCCATACAAACTATGAAGACCCAGTGGCCAGCTGTGGGCAATCACCTTCTCCCCTCCCTCAAGCTGCCCAGACTACCCACTGGGCTTTGTTTGCTGGCAAGAAACCCCATGAACTAAAAAGCCTGCCTGATTTGCAGACACCTGAACATCAGTTCAGTGCATAATCTCTCTGATTTGCATTCTGATTCCCATCCAGAAAGTCCTGCAACTGGACCGTCTTTATTTGACTTAGTTCATCCCATGCTTGCTCAGAAACATTAGTTGTGCTCGATGTCCTCCATCCAGATCTGAAACCTGACTCTCCAATCCCACAGAGAGAAGCAGATTGGTTGGGCAGCTGAGCCTTTCTTGAGCACTGACAGTGATGCAGGTAGCAAAAGGTTTTCTAACTCCATAATCTATGGTGGTATAGTACAGTTTTATTTAGCATTATTTGGTGGTGGGTAGTATTTCACATGGCCATGGCCAAAAATGCCACTCCTGTAACCTTATGGGTTTCAAAAAAATCTACAATACACTGAACCAGGTTTAGGGCCCGAGATGTGCAACTCTTTACCAGTTGTAAAGCCTGCTGGTTGAATATTTAAGAAATGGTTCAGATTTGGATATTATCTCATTCAGTAGCATTCTTTCAAACATTATATATTTTGTAGATGAGAAAATAATGGGATTGGTTTGTGACTGCTAGATTCTCCTGTCGTTTTTGTTGTCTTAACCCTGTTTCAATATAACAATCACATGGGTATTCAACCACATTTTTCAAATTAATTTTAATTTTAATTTAAGACCGTTTTATAGTCAATTTTAAAGAAGATTAATTTTAAGGCAATTAATAAGATATTAAAAAGTAAGAGTTAATCTTTGCTTTTGGCCCAGACTAGTTAATCTGGCATATAGCCTTCTCTCGCAGCTTTACTGTTCTTGTGTTTCACCATGTTATAGCTTTAATGTGATCACAACAATGTGTGGTCAAGTCATTTCTGACTTATGGCTATCCTGTTCAGGTGGTTTTCTCAGTCCTGGGGTGCCCTGGGACTGTGCAACTTGACCAAGGCCACACAGGTTGGTTCTGCTTGAGGGAGGCACAGTGTAGAGTCAAACTCCACAGCCAGATACATAAACCACTGAACTCTCCAGCCAGCTCTCATGATATACGTTTAGCTCCTGATTAAAAAGCAAGACTTTCCATAGGAGGAAAACATAACTGAAATACGTAGCTCTTAGCTGAATCTTTTCTGTGTGCTTCTTTATTATACCGATCAAAAAGTACCCAAACTACTTGGATCAGATGGTAATGAATGCATAAGCTTGTCGATTGCAGAAAAACTTTGCCTCCTCTACAGGGAAGTATTTATGAAGAGCTGAAGTAATCCTCATATGTACATTAAAGAATGTTAATGTATGGTGCAGTAGAACCTCTGTTGGGAGACAAGAGGACTCCCTCCTGCACTCCAGGTAACAGATGGGATTTAAAATGCCATAAATTATGTATAGGCAGGCAGTATGAGATGGGGATGCTTTATGTTTACACTTAATGGGAAACAAATAAGACAGTAAATTTCACCTCAGGCAAATAATAGCTCCTCTCTCAAATAAATTCACCACGTCCCAGGCAAAACATATGGTTCCCATTTTTTTAAATGGCGGAAATAATCACTGTGGCATAGTTAAATGATGTGACTTTGGAGTGCAATGGGAGGTATTTGTCCTCATCTTCTCCAGGAAAAGTGGAAGGAGGTTTGCATTTAAATGCAAGATAAATTCATTTGAGATTGTGTCAAGCAGACAATGTCTTTGTAGTTACTCCCTCAAGGTATTAATTTTTCTTTATGTGTCCCATATATGTGCATATCTTATGACATGACCATGTCAGCTGTAGAGGAAGGAAGGAAGGAAGGAAGGAAGGAAAGCAGTAGAATCTTATTGAAAATATATGTGAAATAGAAGGGATGTATGACAGAAGGAAATAAAAGTATATAATATGAAGCAAACAAAGTTCTTTATCTTGTGAAAAGATATGTTTGCATTCTATTTTTCCTCAGTCTAGATCATAGATTTTCAGATTTCAATCACTTGCATGTGAAAAACTTTCACTCCAAAGTTTTGCTATTTAAATGAGAATTTATCACAATTTGATTACCTTAGCCTTCTAAACTTAGTGTTAAAAGGTCTGGTTTCATTCATTAGAAAACTGTGGCTGTAGGGAGAGAACTAATTTGGAGGGAAGTTAATTTGAACATGTGAGAAAGCAATATTTATATACAGTAGACCCTCGTATAACAAATGGTTTGTGCAACATAAAATCTGTACAACAAAAAAATTCTGGAGATAGGGGAAATTTGCTTAACAGAATTTCCTATGGCACAGATCTGTACAACATTAAAACAGTCGTGATTAGGGATCACTCTGTTTTCAATGCATACCTATGGAAAATGTGTATAAAGCAAACTTTGCTTAATATAATTTCACTTGGAATGAATTAATTCCTTTATACAAGGCACCACTGTATGTTATTTTTTCAACATCTTCACTCTGTCCATTTCAGCCCACCATAGCTTTCAAAATAACAAACTACAGATTGAAACCAAATGCCGATTATTGAAATACAAATAACTCTTCAAAAGGAGATGTTAACATTTTTTAAAATAGCAACATGTGCTGCTTATACAACTCCCCACAGTGCTGAAAGCACTCTCTGGGTGGTTTACAATTCAGTTATGAATTGTAAACCATTGCCCCTCCAGTGAGCTGGTTACTCAATTTACTGACCTCAGGAGGATGGAAGGATGAATCAACCTCAGACTAGCTACCTGAGCCTGTGGGGATTCAAATCACTGTGAGCAGATTCTTGCCTGCATTGCTGCAGTTTAGCCCCTGTGCTAATGTTAAAACTAACTCTAAAGATGAAAGGCATTTTGTGTCAATATAGGTTCAGACTCCACCAGAAGCTCAACAAGATGGACCTAACATCCCTTGAGAAGGAGTCCCACAAAAAAAAAAAGCTCTGGCTCCATACAGTAATGGAATGTGTGGTGTACCCTGGTATGGCTGCACTGAACAAGATATGTACTCAGGTCAAAGTCATGGTGGTTCCAGGGAGTGTCTGAGGACCTGAGCTTCATGGAGCCCTTTTACATGACCCCTAAGATCCCCCCACCCAGATATCATGTGGGTTTTGTTCCTCTTCCTGTATTCCCACCCTTCTGCACTCTGTTCCTTCTGTCTGCGGTGAGAGGAGGGAGAAAAAAAGGGAGGAAAAAATGCAGGCTCACCTCCTCTCACCTCTGTCTGCTGTCGGAGAAGCCCCGTAGGGATTCCTGTCTGTTAAAGGGGGGTACAACAAAAACAATCAGAAGGTGAGGAGAGCATGGCATCCACAGCTTTAAAATCCACATTGTAAAGGTATTTGTAAAGTGCACTGGGGCACGCTTAAGTGGACGTGCCTGTACTTTATTTTTTTAAAAGTCCGCTGCTGGTGGGGAAAAAAATTATATTCCGGATCTGCAAGTGTTTTGCAGCGGATTTTAGGGGTCGTGTAAAAGGGCTCACGAAGTTTCAGAAGTCTAGTAATACTGGAGCAGTTAAGACTGGGAATTAGAGGGAAGGATAAAGGGGAAGTGCCAAGAGAAAGGGGCAGGGAAGGCAGAAAGAAAAAAAAGAATGAGATAAGTAGGAGAAAGCAGAGCTTGAGTGGGCTGGGAAGATTACAGAAAGAGAAGCACTGTATTGTAGAGGTGGAACTGGTATTTATGACTTGTTTTGTAACATCGAGTTTGCAGTCTGACCACAACACGGCTGTGCGAGCCTTTGGTCCAAGTCCAAAGTCCTTGGCTGTATTGCTTTCCAAGCCTATTAGCTTCAATTTGTTGTAGTCCAATTTAGGGATCACATGAGCATGAAAACCATGTATAAGAAAATGGATAATGAAACAATACCACTAATAGCTTATTTAAATGAGCAATATCTGTATCCACACGTTTCTAAAATGTTCCATTGTGTCTGTATTCTTATTTTGCGACTCTGCTGTCAAATAGCTCCCAGTTTCATTAACATTAAGGATTCTGCTTTTTATATCAGTTAACCCTCTACCTTTGCAAGGAAACTGGGGAGGTATACAAGTCAGTGTGCTGTGCTACAATACTTGGTGAAATGGAGTCTACAGATACTTTGTTTTATTTGTGTTACTTATTATGTGCCACCAAGCCGAACTGACACACAGCAATCCTGACAAGGTTTTTGAGGAAACTGAGGTATTTAAGGAGTGGTTGACCAGCTCCATTTCTGAGTGTGCTTCCATGGCAACATCTAGGATTGAAACCTGGTTTATTACTCTGTCCCCTAGACGACTCTGCATACATACTTGGTGCTCACACTGTATAAAAAAACCCACAAAACTACAAAGTGCTGCAAACTCATCATCCAGTGGGCCAATCCAGAAAGCACATAATTGCAAAACATCAAGACCCTGAAAAGTTCAAATCTTAATCACCCAGACATAAAAAAAAAATGCTTTATTTGGTCCTGGCAAGAAAATAAGACTGATACTGACTGCATCTCTTTTGGGAGGACTGTGAGTTGTCTGAGTTGTTAATCTGAATATTAAGTGCACATTTCGGCCTTGTATTAGACCTTATCTAAAGTATGTGGAGGAATAGCCAAAATAAGCTAGCAGCGCTGAATATGGTTAGCTACCATCAGTCAGTTATGTCACATGATATCTGGAAGCTTGGAGAAAGAAGACGAGAGGACAGAGAGGCCATGATTATGCTTAGGATCGCTTTGAGCAATGGAGCTCACCTCAGGTAGAGTAGGGAAAGTTGTTGTTGTTGTTCAGTCGTTTAGTCGTGTCTGACTCTTTGTGACCCCATGGACCAGAGCTTGCCAGGCCTTCCTGTCTTCCACTGCCTCCCAGAGTTTGGCCAAATCCATGTTGGTTGCATCGATGACACCGTCCAACCATCTCATTCTCTGTCATCCTCTTTTCCTTTTGCCTTCGATCTTTCCCAACATCAGGGACTTTTCCAAGGAGTCCTCTCTTTTCATAAGGTGGCCAAAGTACTGGAGCCTCAGCTTCAAAATCTGTTCTTCCAGTGAACATTCAGGGTTGATTTCTTTCAGGATGGATAGGTTTGATCTCCTTGCAGTCCAGGGAACTCTCAAGACTCTCCTCCAGCACCACAGCTCAAAAGCATCAATTCTGTGGCGATGTTAACTTTCTGCGGGAAAGTTAGTTTAGGAGAAACCTTGAATGTAATCCGTTAGTCAGGATGACTTAGATTTTATTATTTTTAGGGAAATAAGACTATGATTGAGATCTGTTAAGGTTTTGATACTTTTTGAATTCTTATTTTTGCATCTCAAGAATAGAAAATAAAATACAACTTTTGAAAAGTAACATGCCCTCTTGTTTTGAAAAGAACCCAAGAGTAAATAAGAAGGGGGAGATGTTTTTGAGTATTTTGTCTCAGAGAATAAAAAGTCTCTTTTCTTTTCAACTCTGCCAGTGCAACCCCTTTTGATTTACCATGCAAGGACATGACAAAACCAGGGGTTCACACCCAGCTGTAGTCCATATATAGGGACTGTAATGGCCAGGATATGGGCAGCAACAAGGCTATCAGCAGAAGGCCAGGACCAAGGTATTTCCAGGTGTGTGGTCAAACAATCCAAGATAGAGAGTAGAGAGGGGCATGAAACAAACAATTTTTATTTCCATTTTTTTGTTTCGTTACGCAACAAAATGACAAACGAATTTTGTCTCTAAAATGAAACGAAACGAACAGAAACACCAGAAATTTTGTCGTCTGTTTCGTTTTCGTTACAGCAATACATTGAACTGCTTTATATGCTAAAAAATCACAAAAAATTGAAATTAATGGTAACGAAATGGTAACAAAACAAATGAAAATGAAAATGAATTTTTTGCAAAAATTCGCAAAAAACAGAAACAAACCAAAATGGACCCCCAAACGACAAATGACAAACGAAACACCATTTTTTTATTCGTGCCCATCTCTAGTAGAGAGAGACACAGAGTAGGTTGTCAGCCAGTCCGATTTCAAAACATAGAAAACACAGTCCAACAAGGAGGTAGAAATCCAAACAGGCAAACTTACAGAAACACAAGAGCCAGAGCTTCCAGAGTCCAAGTTTTCACATTGCTGAGGTAAAAAGCAGGGAGTGTGGGCAGCCAGTTTTATGCTCATAGCAAGCCCCACCAGCTGGACTCCTCAATTGCCTGAGCCTGAGAGGACCCTGATTCTGAGAAGAATCAGAAGGTGCTTTCACATGACCACTACAATCCGCAGCAAACTTTGGTCCTGATCAACACCCCCAGTGGTCACATGGTTGATGTTGCAGACCCAGTGTTCCCATGGTCATCTTTTGAAAATCTGCAACTGATCTGTTCTCACGGCTGAGAACTGCAGCAAAGTGCAATGTTACCTTTCGGTTCCCAGGGCTGTTGGTAGGTCTAAATCCCCCAGTTGGTTGTATGCTGGGATGTCAGCTTTTAGTTGTCACCTCTCCCTTAAAGTGGCATTGCTTAGGTTTCATTTTGAGTTTCTAATGGCATTTTGCACTGAAATATTGGTTGTGTGATGTGACGTAGGGTGCTAAACCACTAGAGGGTGCCTCAGGATTTACTGTTTCCTACTCTGCACCTAAGTCCTCCAGGATCTGACAATAGATAGCACTGAATGAGCACCAGTCACTCCTTTGCATTTCACGTCACTTCCTCCTCCTGCCTGCACCAAGTACTTCCAAAGAATATTGTCATCTGAACAGGATTTTACCACCTCGAGACCAAGTACTTGTAAAATGTGCTTAAGGGGGCATGGTCAAACTTTATTTATTTTATAGTCTGCTGCTGGTGGGAAAACAATTTTATGCACCGCATCTGCGAGCACTTTGCAGCAGATTATAGTGTGCGTGGGAAAGCGCCCAGAGTCAGCAACCCCAATCGTGACAGGGATAGACATACCTATCCCTACTGAGAAATCACACTGGTTTGTAGTAGGTGTCAATGATTTCTAAATGCCAACTCTTTGGTAACAGAAGCAACACCGTGTTTGTCTAAGTAGGGCTTTAAGTTCCATTCAGTTCTGGAGATGAACTTTCTGGGCTCAGAAAATCATAGTTTTAATGCCAGGATTCTATTGATAAAAGAGGAAGCACTAGGTGCTCCCATCTAAATTGTCTATTGTATGCCTGGACATCCATGTTCACTACATCAGGTGTTGGGTTTAGCTGGCCCACACTTTATTAACTTATAATATATCCGCACCATAACACTAAGAGGGGCCTGGCTTAATGCATCTCATTAGTTGGAACCTTGGGGTCTCCTGGAGCGCCTCTAACCAGGCAGCTTAGGGTGAGTCACTATCCACTGGTGGTACAGTCCGCTAGACAGTGCCCCCCCGGCTGGTAAATTTGCATACCACCCCCTAGGTCCTGAGACTTCACTACTTGTTGCTCCAGGCTCAGAGAGGCATCCCTGCACACCCTCCCCCTGACACTGTAATCTCACAATTCCTCAGTGTCCAGGGGTTGGATGGGCTAGGAACAGATAATTTATTTCTGACTCGCCAGAGGCCTTTTCACTCCTTCCTGCCAACATTGTGACCTACTGAAAGAATCCCTAAGCTACACCACCAAGCACCAGTGTGGGACAGACAAAAAAATCTCTGCTCTCAACCAGCCAATCCTGAGAACGGGTCCAAAATTCCTATTAAGTCCCACAAGGCAACCAGTTAGACTCACACTAGTGCCAAAAATAGCAGTGGATGGGTGGGGAACGCTAGAGCCGCAAGAGGCTTCACTCAGGGGAGGAGTCCTGTTATATACAGGCCTCCTCCCCCTCCCCTCACCGGACACGATCTTTGCATCCAGTCTTGCACTCATTCGTGTGAAAGGGCAAACTGGCTCCGGGTGCTGGAGGCACCTAGCCATGGAGCCACCCTTCGTATCTTATTTCTGTTAAAACCAACCTACTCACTCAGTTGTTCTCATTTAAATCTGTGCTAATTTTTTTTCTTGGCCCTTCCCCACCCCCGGTGCCTTTTAAGTGAGATAAATGTATAAATATTAAAGGCAAAACATTTTTCTTATCTATGTTCCTAATGCATACATAGAATTTAGCCTGCTTTTAGAATCTAGGCTGCATAAAATTGTTGTTCCTTCTGCTATACTGTAAGCCTAGGAGTCAACCAATCACCTTATTTACATATTGCATTTGCACTAACAATATGGATTCATTGTTCACTACTAGGGTTGTAAATCCTCACTTTTGCTCAGACATGGGAGGGGAAAGTACTTTGTACCATTCTTGACAAGAAAAAAGTGGGGCAAGAACATGTGTGTGTGTGTGTGTGTGTGTGTGTGTGTGTGTGTGTGTGTGTGTGTGTGTGTGTGTGTGTGTGTGTGTTTCAATGTGTATAAACAAAATTGTTCAAATAGCATTGTAACACAAACAGTGGCTGAAATCCTGTTGAGGAATGATGTAGGCTTAAATGGCGGTGATGTCATCAATCTGTGACACTTCTGTGCATCCAGTTCCACAGCTTCTCTGTTACTGTCCTTGTCAGCTCTAATGAAATGCAGTTACCAATTGAGTGTCTAATATGACCCTCAAAAAGCCAGATGCAGCCACTGAAGGATATATTAATCAATTTTCCCCCTTGCATTGCATCCACGAAATCCATTTCCAAGTTCCACTCGAATGGACCAAGTGATCTGAAGGCCTAACGGATGCTTCTCTGACTCTTTATAAGTTGCCCAAAGTTTAGTGTCTCAGTTTTGAGTCCCAAATAGTTATGCCTCCCCTGCCCAGCCACAAACAGAAATCGAACATTGAATGTTAGCTAGCTATAGCAACTTGTCTCAAGTTAATTGCCATTACGTCCATCCCACAGAAGTCTGGCACTTATACTTTATTGAGATCCTTAACAGTCTCTATTACAACACCCCACTGTACTATCCTAAACTATGATATTAGAGCTCTGTAGCCAAGTAGCTGAAGGACCTCACCCAAGACAAATCCTAAGATGTTGTAGGACAGCTATATCAAATGAATATAATTGTGTAATGATGACAGGTATCCCAGCTTGTTTGACATTGTTGTTTGTTTGTTTGTTTCCTCACTTTGGAACATAAATCCTAGCCTGTCCTTAACCAATTTGTATATCTCCGGATCATCAGACATCAGCCCGTTTGCACTTGAATTGGAACCCTTCAGCCAGAGTCTGTCCCTGGGGCCAAACCCTGGCAGATATACATTCATGAATTCACCTAACGATGTCAACACAACTCCAGTTACAGCAATGAGAATAACATCTGAACAAAGCCTCAGGCACTGTAAGCAACTTTCCCTTAACTAACTTTCTTTCCTCTCGACTCAGTCCCCTTGGAGCAAAAGAGAAGGGAGGAGGCGAGATACAGGGCGGGGATGGTGAAATGAGGATTTAATGTGATTTACCATCTCAGAGGTGCAATGCTTGCCGGCAGAATGCCTGCTGTTGCAATTTTGAGCACAACCTGCCTTGCTGAGGGCTGTGCCAGAAGGCACAATCCAGCCCTATCAGAACAAACTGCAGGCGTTTTTCACCTGCTACTTCATATGCAACTCTGACATTCCTTTCATCCTCAATTTAATGTACTCTCCTCCGTGCCTCCCATCCAGAACCAGGGTAATGTAAACGACGACATAATCCAGTCACAGATTTTGTTTTTCAAATTCGCCTTCATCTTGTGTCTGACATGTGCCTTCAAGTTTCCCTCTTAAGATTATCTGACTAGTACAGCAGTTCTGCTCATTTGGGATAAGAAATGGGTAGCGGTCCCCCACCACCACCACCCCCTTCCCATTGCGGTAGTATCTTTTTAAACCAGCCTTTAATGGGAAACTAATGAAGGGTTGTCAGGAATTATAGTCAGGACGAGGAGAGGAGATTGTACTGTATTGTTGCATTTGTTTCCTGCTTCCTGCTTGATAAATGAAAAATGCACGCTATATGCATTCATATACAAAGCTCACAGAAAATGGAGGAAAACTGGACTATGGGTGAGGCCTTCATCGGCTGCTAGAAGAACAATAAAAAAGTTGCTGAGCTGAGCTGAGCTGAGCTGAAAGTGGAGCACAGATGGAAAATAGAGAAGCAAAAATTTGTCATTTTTAACGGTTTACTTAAGACTTTAGAAACACCCAGTTTATGAGTAGGGGTGTAAAGATGGGTTTTTGTTGCCCCAGTGGGGCAAGAAACATAAGGTCATTTAAAGAGAAGCAGCGGCTTTCTTAAGCTAACACAGAGGCATACAGACATACAGTGGTCCCACGCCCTTTCATGGTTCATATACTGTGGTCCTGCTATATCGCTGGACTGCAGTATAAGCCAGGGCTCCAGCTGATTAGTGCTGGGGTGGGGGAGAAAAATCTTTATATAAAATATAAGAAGAGCCCCGCTAGATCAGGCTAAGGATCCATCAAGTTCAGCTTCCTGTATCTCACAGGGGCCCCACCAGATATCTCTGGGATCACATGAGACAACTAAACCTGTCTTCTGATGCCACTCCCCTGTGTTCCATCATTTTGAGTTACCCCCTTTTAAGCCTGGGTACCTCTGAATGACAGATGCAGAAGGCTGGCATCAGGAGACAGGCATCTAGTTGCCTCATGTTCTCCTAGAGGCATCTTGTGGGGCTACTGTGAGATCTGGGGTATCTTTGGGTTGGTTATTTCCAAATAGAGGGATAAATAATGTTACATCTAAACATTCATAACATAAAATCTCTTTGTCCAAACTTTCCAAAATTTAGTACAGAGCAAGGGTAGATTTTCTGCTACAAATATACAAAATCTAATGCTGATCCAAAGTTTTAAAAGTACAGTATAGGTTTTTGATAAGAGTTTCTACAATCTTTAGAATTTCCTTATAGAATGTTGACATGCTCTACCTCACAATATTCACTGCTGCCCTCTGGTGCAGCTATACTTTTATTTTTAACAAGTGGTGTTGTAAAAAGCATGGAAGTACAGGCATCCCTCATGACAAGCCCAGAGAGACGCAGCTGGAGCTTCTGGCTTTGGTATGTTTTTTCAGGGCAATTGGTGTTTGGGCACTTGGTCAGCCCTTTGGCATGCCAATGGCATAACAAAGGACCCGACCTTCCTGGATTTATTTCCAATTGTGGATGCTGTGTGGCTGTGGGGTGACAACTGGAACAATTGCACGGTCCAATTCTGGTGTGACAGTCAAGCAGTCATGCAGATTGTCAACTCCCTGTCATCCCGATCCCATATAGGGTCATGAGACTTGTCCAGATGCTGACTTTGAAGTGCCTCAAGGCTAATACAGTTTTTCAAGCACATCATGTCCAGGGGGTACAAAATGAGATAGCTGATGCTCTCTCATGCCAACAGATAGGGCACTTCAGGTTGCTGGTCCCTCAGGCATCACTTACCCCAAAGAAGCTCCCAGAAGAGTAATGGCCAATTAGTGCCAAGGCAAACAAGGCCATGAGCTCAGAGTTAGCCCCCAGAATCAGGCATACCTATTTCTCCATACCTGTGCTCAGTTTTCCAGATTTTGCCTTCACAAAGGCTTTGACAGGTTATGTCAAAGGAACAATGACGTTGGAGGCTGCTTCTTCATTGGATCTCAGCTCTGTGTGGGCACAGAGCATGGTAAGGGATTGGCTGATTGCGCTTCGAAGGCTTTCAAATACCACTTGTTTGGTGTTTGGTGTTAGCTTCTGAAATGAATATTTTAATTGGACAAAAAACAGTCAGTACCAAAAAAACTCACAGACATCTTGTATATACGTCAACTAATATGTCTAATTTGAAAGACATTCTTCTTAAAACAATATATGCTTGGAGACATCTTTACACAAATTATGCACTCTACCTTTCTGCTTAGGTCCCTTCTCTTAGTAGTTTTAGCAAAGACTTTTACGTATTGTATGAAGATTGAGATCAGTTAATTCTCCCAGAATCTGTAGCCAGTCAAGAGTGCAGGCAGATATCATGCTGCCTCTTCATGTCACCATGAGGTTGTCAGTTCTTGATTTGTTACATTTCTTTCCTACAAGGATCTCATGGAGTGCATCATGGCATTCATGGCTCTCCCTACCATCAATCTATCTTTAAAACTATCTTATGAAGTACAGTTATGACTAAGCTGACATAAAATGCTCTGGGATTGGAATGGTCAGATTCACAGTTTCTTCTGTTGACCACATGATGTAAAAGTCAATGCATATCAGCCTGGACTCATCTCCACACTTCCATAGTTTTTTCCCTCTGTCACTGGGGCTTCTACTTTTTGGATAGTGGGTTCATTCACATTAGTTCATGTGGTGTGATTCGCTTAAACTGATGCAAAAAAGTGGAATGCTGCACACAAGGAAACCCCCTTAATTTTTTTGGGGGGGGGAGTTGAAGTAAATGGTGGCATAATTGGAGAGTGATAGAGGAGGGGGAAATTGTGCCCATCCATTAAGCTTCTAGGGGAGTGGGGGTGAAAAGCAAAAGTGCCCAAAGGGGAGAGTGCAGTACAGCAGTTGATGGCACCCTTTTCAGAGGGGAAAGCTGTTGGGGGAAGACACAGAAAAGGAAGCAAAAGATTTATCTGTGCAACATGTCCAATGTCTGTGAACTATACCGTGTGGTTGGCACTTGACACGGTGAGTTGCACATTGGAAAAGTCCTTCATTTCACATTCTAAGTCAGCTAAACCCATTGAACAAGATAGCAACTCTTATTGCTTTTTTAAAAAAAAAATCCACACAAGAAATTCCAGTGCATTAAAATGTTTTTATTCCATCTGCCTTCCCTCAAGGTACAAATGGGAGGATGATTCTAGTGATACCTGACAGGAAGAAATCATTATGATACTGTTGTCATTCTCCCGGTGCTTGATGAGGATTTACAAGGAATGAAGTGCACTCCGGGGGGAAAGAACATATTCCATTTTTACTCAAGAAAAAATTTATTTGTAAAGTTAACCAGCTGTTGTTGCAAAACCTGGCTTCTTTCTATTGTTATTTATTGATTTTTAAACAGCAACAGCACAGTAAATTATAGGAAAAGGTGGTGAGTGGGAAGTAAAGTAATCTGCTGTGCTCTGATAGCTGAATGTATGAAGCAAAGAAAGCAACAGCAACGGGTGGTATATTTGGCATTTGCGAAAGTGTGCCCCATATGAAATGGTGGGGAAATGATTTGTTGGGTTCCTAGAACATGCCCCCCAAACCCCAGCACAATCATCATAACATAAATACCAGAATCTTAAGGAGTAGTTTGGTGAAGAAAAATGCACAGAAGCTAGTCATGCAGTTCTAAAATGGGCATAACTAAAATGTGTATATTTGACAAATAGTTGTATATATGCTTTAGTCAATGGGAATAATACATACAGAAACACACACTTCAAGGAAAATGAATATGAAAATATGGATGTGTTTGTATTGATGAATGGGAAAACTCACAATTTCATCCCAAACTGAAATGGATTGGGGAAGGATGAAGGTGGGTTTCTGAGGAATGCAATGGAAACAAAGGAAATGTGCATAATGCTTCATCACACATCTCATTTTTTTTTTGCTTTTCTCCCAATACAGAATTGTATATACATTTGTCTAAAACATGCACCCACTTCTTGGATGCATACCATAACGTGGTAGACAGGTTGAGTGCAACAGAGAAGCTGAGAGCAATGCCATCAGATGGCTACACTCCATTATGAACCTGGTCTCTAAGCAGGGCCACCCAAGGTGGAATGTTCAGAGCTGAGACACTAGACTAAGATGCATCCACTCCCTTCAGGAGTAATTTATTTATTTGTTTGTTTATGAGTATTTTGCCCTGCCTTTCTCCTTGGAACAGGACCCAAGTTGTTTTACAGTAAGGAGGGACAATATACAGTCCAGTACAATTAAGACATATTCAAATTTAAGAACAGCTAATTCAGAGGTATCTTACAGCATCAGAAGGCAACATTAAACCTAAAAGAGAACACAAGCAGTTAAGAAAAGAGTATAAATTCCATGTAATTATGTACAGTAAACCATCTAAAAGTTACGAGGGATGGGAACTAACAATTAATAACACAGTGTCAATGTAATCACACAAGGAGAGATACAAGCACAAAGTTATAAGTGGTTATAAACAGAAGTTTTTTATAGTCACATATGGTAGTCCATGATTCAGGAAAAGCTTGCCTTAAGAGAAACAGCTACATCAGCTTAAGGAAGTGGTGGGATTGAGAAACTTCTCAGGATTGAGAAACTTCTAGAGGACAGCCACTGAGTGGCAGCAATAGTTGAAGATGACACTGGGGGATGATCATTCACAGATGACTGCAGTGGATCTTAAGCTTATTTTTGTTAGTGCTATGTACGAGAAGCCAATAGCACACGACTGCTGAAATTTCTTACTTTGAAAACCCTATGATGAGACAGTCCAAATGAAACAAAAGATAGTGCTAAAGGATGAGGCTCCTAGATCAAGAAGCACTCAATCAGCTATGGACAAGTACAGGTAGTGTTGTTGCTTATGGCACAACTAGATTAAAGCCAAGACGATGTATAGTGGCTGACATGCACACAGGTGAAAGGAAAGTCCAATATTGCACAAGACACAGCAAACAAATATGCTGACATATATGGAAAAGGGAGTGGAAACATTTAATGTGTACTCAAAAGAATGACAGGAGGGATTCAGTTAGCTATAAGGAATGTAGGAACCCGCCTTCCTTCAAGCTATAAGCTATAACTTAATTTACTCTTTACAATAATGAAAAGGCAGGGTTTGATGGTTGTTTGTTTTTGCATTTTGTTTTATGTAGGGAGGACTACAGTCCCAGAATTCAACTGCCAGTGGCCATGCATACTAGACAATTTTGGAAGCCATAATTTAAGGACTGCTTTCTGAATCCTGGAGTTTCTCCAAATACAGTACCCCCCCTGTCTATCACGGGGGTAAGGGACCCAACCCGACCAGCGATCATTGAAAATCCACAATATGCAGGTGCAGGTTGTGTAGGGCCTGAGGGGGGACGGTGTGCAATGTTTAAAATGTATTTAAGCAATGGAGCCAAGCACTCCAGGGTGCAGGGGAGCGGCATGCAATGCCTCCATGGAGGCAAGCCCCGGGCTCCAGCTGATTGGTGCTGGGGTAGGAAAGGAAAAACTTTTGTTTCCCTATCCCAGTGCCAATCAGTTGGAGCCCAGGGCTTGAGGAAAGGGGCAGAAATATTAAAAAGCCTGGGCTTTTAAAATCTTTTCACCACAATCTTCATGTTCCAGGCTCCAGCTGATTGGCGCTGGGGTGTGGAGAAAAACTGTACTGTGGTCCCATGATATAGTGGGACCGCACTATATGAACCGTAAAATGGCAGGGGACTACTGTATAAGCCCCACTTTGCCTCTATGTTTTTGTGACCAGACCATTGAAGTAGATGGGGAATTCTGAGAGTTGTAGTCCATAAAGAAGGAATCCCAAGTGATTTCTGTTACCTACAGGAAGCTGTGTCAAGTGAGTGTTTTGCTGATAGGGAGTACTGCCAGATAGCAGTGCTTCACTCAGCAAGGGAGATAAATGGTGATAAATATACGAGTGACAAGAGACCATTCAGAGAAATGCACAGCAATTATGGTGATCCTTTTGTCAATTGCATTTAAAAAGGTCCATGTTTTTGAAACTTTATTTCCTGCCAATAGGGCCATATGTATAAACACTTCTAGATTTTTTTCCAGGTTCTCTTGAAATGAGTGCATGAAAATGAACTTTTTGTGAAACCAGAGATGTGATTGCAAGGCCAATGCAAAATCAGAAAGTTCATCCCATCAAGGACCCTGATGCTGACAGTCTAGAGGCAAATTGCTCCCAGGCATCCACAGATGGTATCACTTTGTGAGATACTTTCTGACATTCCTTGCACTTTATATTTTATAGTGAAGTAAATGAGAAAGCCATTCTTTTAAAATTCTGTGTATTTTATTGGCTACAAATGTTAGGTTATGTCTTTAAAAAAATCAGGGAGAAAGAAAGGTGTCTAATTAAACTCTTTTTAATATAATTGCTAGATACTAGCTTTTATGGAAGAAATCTAATTCCCATACTTGCTTGTTCACAACTGGCATTATAAAATCTTACATGATAGCTGTGCCCAATTAGAAATTCTCTTCACTACTTACAACAATACCTGAGATGTGTAAAGGTCAAACACATCAACTGATGGGAATGGAACCTTGAATTACACATATTTTAGGTGGCACAACATGCATGGTACAAGGCCTAGAAGTGAATCATCTTGGACCAGAACTCAAATTGAGTGCTGGGAGAGTAAGAACTGACAAAAGAAAATATTTTTTCACCCAGCGCGTTGTAAGTCTATGGAACTCCCTGCCACAGGATGTGGTGATGGCATCTGGCCTGGATGCCTTCAAAAGGGGATTGGACAGATTCCTAGAGGAAAAGTCCATCATGGGTTACAAACCATGATGGAGATTTGTAATCTCTAGGCTTTAAACCAGGGTACTTCAAGGGCCAGATGCAGGGGAGTGGTATCAGGAGACAGATATCTAGTCTCATGCGCTCCCAAACGCATCTGGTGGGGCCGCTGTGAGATACAGGAAGCTGGACTAGATGGGCCTTTGGCCTGATCCAGCATGGCTCTTCTTATGTTCTTATGTTCTTATGTTCTTATGTTCTTATGTTCTTCTTACAGGGAATCCATTGCAGATCCCTGGAGGCTCTTGGCCTCTGTCCTCCTGACCTCTCCATGCATGCAAATGGAAACAACCCATTAAAGAACATTCTCCAGCTACTTCACCCTCTGTGGTGAGTTTTGGGCACACAAGCAAAGATCAACCAAAAGATTGTTGTGATGTAACATAAAGCACTACTGTATATGCTACGCCCAACTTTCATGCCATAAATAGTTCCAAGGATATGTGTGGAGAATATAGGTGTGAAGAGATATCTGAATTACTGGCTCTCTGTGAAACATATTGTCTTACCCAATGACTCTATAAGAGCTTATTAATCCCCCACCCAAAGATTACTTTTCCCAGCATGAGAACAGAACAAGTGCTTTTTCCATCGTGGTGTTTGCAATTTGCGCAGCATACCTCTGAGCATAACGATTATGTTTTCCACTTCTCCAATGTGTCTATATTTAGGTTCATACGTACATGGGAATACACACACACACACACACACACACACACACAGAGAGAGAGAGAGAGAGAGAGAGAGAGAGAGAGAGAGAGAGAGAGAGAGAGAGAGAGAGAGAGAGAGAGAGAGAGCACTGCAACTGCAACAGACTAGTGGATTGAGCAAACAGTAATGAGGAATCCATCTGATATTTCTCATTTTTATAAACATCCATAGAGCAAGATGGCAGCTGCAATAACTTCGAAAACACCAACAAGACTAACAGAACATAATCACTCCATTCAGCAGGTGGGGAGGAAAATTGGAGAGGTTCTTGTGCTCATCCACAAGTAGTTGAGTTTGGCTAGGATAGGAAATTAGCCCTTTCTAGATGGTTGAAAAAAAGGGGGAGAGAATGCTAGTCCTTCTATTGCTGTAGAGAAGGACTGTTGGAAGAACACAAGAAGTCTTCTCTGAAGAACAAGAGTCAGGATGTTGGACTACAAATGGAGAGTCCTGTGTTAGGGGAAGAACTTGAGCCCCTGGTTAGAGTCCACTCTCTAGAGACAATGGAAGCTAAGCCCAAGTCTGAGCCTGTTCCCTTCAGATATTATCCAGATACAACTCCCAGGTCAGAAAGCACTCGAGGAGCTACTAGGGAAGATCAAAGGGCAAGTGCAAATAGCTCTGTTGCTAGTAGAGATGGGTACAAAGAGGGAAAATGGTGATTTGTTGTGATTTGTGATTCATCAAAGCTGATGAATCACAAATAACAAATGTATGATTTTTCTTACAAATCGATGAATGAATTCTTTGTTGCCTTTTTGTATTTAAACCATGATAGAATGACCCACCAAGCACCTACAGAATCAAAATTGCAGGAACATTTTCTCTGACTTTCCTTTAGCAGATATGCAAATTATGCAGGATTACTCAAGTACAGGTAGAAAGGTCTGAAAAAGGTGGTGTTTGGTATCCACTCCTCAGACTGGCTTTCTCTAACTGGAGTAATCCAAGTTACTAAATGTCTATCATAAGTTATTTTATATTTTAAATTATGCAAATAGAGAATAGATTTGAACCTTAATCACACTGTCTAAATCTACCTAAATGCTAAATAATTCTTCATTACCCTTATAGCTGAAGGAGGTAAAAATTGAATCTGGCTTCATTATTGAAAATTATTGGAGAAAGAGCATTTTGCTTGATTTTCTGTGTTTTTAGTTCTGAAGATATCATTGCTGACATATTTAAACACTTTGTATTTTTAAAAAGAAGAGGACAAGATAATTGGGGGGGGGGGAGGGAAGTCCACTGATTTTTAAACATTATGTGTGAACATCTTTAATATAAAGTACCTAAATTTGAGGTCTGAAGTGAGTACAGGAAGGACCCCTCAGGTTTTAGCTGGCTGGAAAACAGCTATGATAGAGTCTAAGCTTGGGGGGGTTGTTTGAGATGGTAGGGAGAGGAGACCAGGATGGTCTCCAGATCCCTGGCCTAGGATACACATTAATAAAAGGCCCTACTGTGAGCAAACACAACTTCACAAATTTAGTCTCTTTTTGCAGTTATAGAACAGATTATGTGAGCAACAATAAAATGCTACTTTGTGTGCCTGGGATATTGGCAAGAGCAGCAACACAGAAGCTGCTTGTAGAACTGCAAAGTTCAAAATTTGCCTTGAATTCAAATTGAGACAAACATCCCAGATCTCTCTCAACTGGGTTTGATACCCATAATAGAAGAATCAGTTTCATATGACGAATTTCCGAAAACCCTAGAATAAGATAACAGTTCAACTGGAAATAGATGAATTCACCTTGTGCATTTACCCCTCCACTGCAAGCATATAGGAATTATGCCTAGACCAAGTTGGCAAGGGCCTTAACAGCCTAAGTGACAACTACAGTCCCAGGCTCTTTATTATTTATTATTTATTTATTTATTTATACAGCTTATATACCGCCCGTCTTCCTGGAAGGAACTCCGGGCGGTTTACAATAAATATACAGGCAACAAATTAAAACAACAACTGAAATAAACAATAAAACAAAACAGCTACAACAGATGGCAAAAACTAAAAAAAAAAAGTGTCACCCAAACGCCTGAAGAGAAGGGTTTTCAGCGCCTTCTGGAAGGCAGGCAGGGACTCTGCAAGGCGCACTTCTGCTGGTAGGTGGTTCCATAGGGTTGGGCCAGCCACAGAGAAGGCTCGGGTGCTTCTCCGAGCCTCCTGGGCCCACACGCAGCATGTGCGCCCGCAATGACCTAGTCGGACGGGCCGAAGTTGACCGCTGGTCGATCCGCTCCGTCAGGTAGCCAGGTCCTAGGCCATGGAGGGTTTTGTAAACCAAAACCAGGACCTTGAATCTAATTCGGGCTGCAACGGGCAACCAGTGCAAACGAGCCAAGACTGGGGTGATGTGCTCTGACTTGCACACCAGCCACCAGTCTGGCTGCTGCATTTTGGACCCGCTGCAAGCGCCGAATGAGAGTCAAGGGCAACCCCATGTTTCGTTGCAATAGTCCAGTCTAGAGATCACCAGCGCCTGGACCACAGTTCTGAGGGAGTCTCATCCAGGTACGGACTCTGGGCACAAATGGACACGGCGGACACCTGGGCATCCATGGTGAGCGCCGGGTCCAGGACTACGCCCAGATTTCGGACACAGTCCGATGGCCTGAGGGAAACACCCTCCAAGGTGGGAGCTCTCCTTTTCTTTCTAATTCAGATCTCTTAGTTTCTGACTTGCTCTTTCTTTGTTCCACTCCGTTGGGCTGAACCAATAATCTGTAGGAGGGGACAAATGGTCACTGGAAGGTTGATTGGCCCACAGGAAGGGTAACAGAGGCTTTGTTTGCAGGTACGCTGAAATCATGTCTCTGAAAAACAAAAAATCATCTCAGCTTCTAATGACATGCTATCTGCTACATATAATTTGGCCCTAAAGAATAATGGACAGGGATGCATTTGGAGGAAGCACCAAAGACCTCGGGTGCTGTGAAAACTTGCATTAATTCTCACAATATCCTTCAGTTCCATGACTGGAACGAAATATCTATGTAGAGTATGTGTGCTCTGATATAACTGTACACATAAAGTTTGCCATCCTACCACAGAGTTTATTCAAAGCATTAGGGTCCTGCTAACGTATTACTTGGATTATGAAAGCATTTTGAGACATAAGCCAAGGGTTTTGCCTCCAAGGAAGAAAAAAAATAAAATCAATAACCCATTTGAAATATATTACCAGGCAAGAGGGAGAAGAAGAAAAAAGAATTTATATAGCATTTTTCTTGAGCTACATGATGGCTAAACTAATGGTCATTGCTGTAAATGATAGTAGGAGGGGGGAAATCCATACAAAATTAAATAAAGACTTAGAAAGTATGATTTTGCTGCTGGCGGTCTAAAAAGGATTTTCTTGTTCCTTCCCCATGAGAGTCAAGGTTCTATCAAGGAAGCTTTCCTGTATGTCATGCATCATTTCAAAGAGACACATATAGCCTGGGAAGTGCTCTAAGGCAGCTGCAAGCAAGTGTCACTTTGTGTTAAATACATTATTAAACTGTTGGGGAGTTTCACATCATGGGTTATTTATCTATGGTAAATTGGGTCAAAAGCCCCTACACGTGGCCAGGCAAATGAGAGAGGAGAACAAAATTCTCCTTTGGGAATGATTTCATTGACAATCACTCTGAGTACATGTTATTATTTTCCTTCTATAAATGGGAAGGGGTGGATGGCAGAAAGGAAGGAGAAACAGAAAGGGCTGTTTATCTGCCAGGAAAGAAAGCTAATTAAGGGCCTTTTCACACGACCCCTAAGATCCACTGGCCACTTAAATTCGGACCAGGGATCTTGGGGGTTCATTGCTCTTCCTGCGTCCCCACCCTCCACACTTCCTTGATCCTGTCTGCGTGAGGGGAGGGAGGAAGAAAGAGAGGGGAAAATGCAGGCTCACCTCCGAACCCGGTCGAAGCCCCGTTGTCCTGATTCCTTCTCTTCTGTTTTTTTTTTTAATTTACATCAATTTAAAAATTGATTTTGATTCATCAATTCCTTGAGCAGTAAAATGTCCCCCTAGGCAACTAGAGACAAAAGTGCAGGGAAGCTTCTGCTGGTACTTCGCTACAATCCATCCAAATCTTGTGAAGTTTGGATTTCTGATGTCCAAGTTATATACCCCCAAGTTTCCTCCACATGGTGCAGTCCGGTGGCGGGGGTGCTTTGCCTGTGCGCCAGCAGAGGCATCGGCAGGCAGTGCCGGATCACGTGGGGTTTGGGGCCATAAGAGTCAAGGCCACGCAGACCCCTTCCTCTTTCTGGCGCTGCAGCTCAACCCCACCCCCCACCCTAGCTTGATGGCGAGAGTAGCTGGTCATTTCGGGGCCAGATGGGAATTTTTGGCTACTTCTCTGATTGGCCGTGTGGAAGCAGTGTGTTTTCGCTCATCCCACCATCAACATTTCAGGGCTGATTAGGTTGTCAGTTTTGGTCATAACGACCGGTAGTGAATAGGTCCTTTAGGTTGTGGAGATCCTGATGGCACCTTATGGGTGTTTTGGTAGACCTCTTCCTATAAATAGGAAATGCCCACTCAATCTTAATAAATTTAAACAGCAAGGTGACACAGGGCTACCCAGAGGTATTCATACCTGTGGGCTGGAAGTGCACTGAACAGGTGGGCAGCACGCTTCCAACAGGGATCTCACAAAGGAAGTTTGGGAACAGAGAACTCTGAAGGGTTCTGGTTCCCAACCTATTCACTACACAGTCTCCCTTTGTCCCTCATAGAGTTTCTGTTAATAATTTAATAAAAGTTGTGGCCCTATTTTAACCCAATGCCGTTGTCCGCCTCTTTATTCCTGGCTGGGTGGGCAAAGAGGGTTTTTAGAGGAGAACTGGGAGAATCTTCACTGCACTGTTGGTGTTTCTATGTGCCTGAAAGCACTTTGGGGGGGGCATTATTTGATGGTGCAAAACTTGGACACCTGGAACCCAAACTTCATTGAAGTCTGTGAAATCTTCACTGCAATGTTGATCTCTCAAGGTGCTCAGGGAGTAAGTAGGTTGTAGGGGTTTAAATCCAAAAATGAATCAATGAATTGGTTTATAAGAAAACAATTTGTAAATTCTTTTTCCTGATTCATGCCCATCTCTGAATTCTGATTCTCCTGAATTCTAAGATTATGGAGAACAGATCCTGCCCCTCCTCTGTATGACAACCTTTCAAGTCTTTGAAAAGTTCTATCATCTCTCTCATCAGTCTTTTCTTGAGGCTAAACATGCTCAGTACTTTCATTCATTCCTCACAGGGCTTGGTTTCCAGCTCCCTGATCATCTTTGCTGCCAGCAGATTGAATAGCTATCCCATTAGTTGGAATTATAAGAATTGTGAGGAGGTCAGTATCAGCACCCCTAATAGGCAGTTCACCCTTGTCCTGTGTCCACTGGAAGGCCTGGAGGAAGTGAAAGTACAGTCATGAGATGCCAGCAGGCAGATGGAGATGAGGAGGACAATGGGGATGTAGTAGGGTCCTGGGAATAGAAATTGGGAATAAAGCAGCATGGAGAGCAGACTACATAGAGGGCTCATCAGACTCATTTGGTAAAGAACAGAGCAGGACTAAGCAGGACTCTGATTGATCATTGGGTGTCACTTGGTATATGCAGTACAGAACCCCCAGAAAGGGATATGGGTGACAGTCCAGTTGGTCAAAAAGAGAGGTCATGGGGAGGGAAATCCAGTTTTCAGCCCACTATCATCATCATCAACAACATTGAAGCCATTACAACCTCAGAATCCAGAAGAATATGCATCCCCTACCCTGATTTACATAGCTGGAGTTGCATACACTAAAAGGAGAACAAGATATGTAATGTCAATACACACCTATTCTCAAAGAGGCATGCAAGACGCAGCAGTACATTCTTTGCTGAAGTGATGGTTTGTACTGCAACTCCTCTCATGCAAGATGGTAGCTTCAATCAGCCATAGTGCTGAGAGGGGCTTCTTTGTCTAGCCGCCCAGTTGGTGTCACATGTGTGCAGCCTACAGGGATGCTTGCAGGGGCAGTAGGTTAGAAAAGGCTTTGCAACATGGTGAGAGCCTTCTTTTTCGATCCAGCCATCTTCCTCCCCCCTCCCTAATAAGAGAATGAGATTAGCTGGTTGCATAAGGGCCAGATGGGAATTTTTGGCTTCCACTCAGATTGGACCAGAGTGGCAGTGTGTTTCCACCCATCCCATTCTCTTTAAGGCTAAGGGGAGGTTTATAACCAGTCACAATTGGTGGGTAGTGCAAGCGGTAAATTTAAGTCAGGTGAAAGTTTTTGAATAATATACCCTTATTGAGCCGGTAGCCCTCAACATGAAATAATAAATGGATTAGTAAACTAGGAACATTAGGTATTAGGTATAAACAGGTTCAAAGATTAGGAATGAGGGCTGCCCAGACTGCAGGTTTTGGGAGGGCGCTGAACAGGTGGGCAGTGCCCTTCTAATAGTATTAGGAATCATTAACTGATCCGTTTACACTACATTCAGGCCCCCTTGTTTTAGGGACTTTTAACAGTTGAATTAAGTGAATTCATATCAATAAATTGTGGCCCAGTTTTAATCCCACAAACGTGTCTCACCTCTTTATTTCCAGGTTGGGTGGACAAAGGCTCTGTGTTCCCGATTTCTTCTCAATATGTGTATCAACAAATTGAAATTAATTATGTTGTACCATTAAGTTTCCAGTTTAATAAGCTAGGTTTACTTTGTGTGTACAGTAATATTATTATTAAATTATTTTACCCTAAACGTCTATCTCTTCCCGCATGTGAAATAAGAGAAAAGCAGTAATTAGAGTAGGTTAAAATATATCCTCAAAGGATATTAAATATGCAAGAGTTCATCCATGGAAATTAGACTGCAAGAGGTTACATGATGTATTGGCTTATTTTGCAACATATCAAATTAGCTTTCATGAATAAATATATCTAATAATGTTTAGCTCTATAATTTTACAGCACCCTATTAAAATTATTCTCTGAATCAGCCAAGCTGTGTATTTGATCTCTTCTGATTATCAGCCTCTGAGCACACAAGAATTAAATGCTCAGTTTGTACTGATTTTGACAAACACCATTCAGGGGAGTATGAACTTTAATCCCCTTTAACAGACCCTTTCAGTAAACATGTAGAAAGGAACTTTTAAATTGTCTTGGTGAAATAACAGAACTTGGCACCTGACTGCACAAAATAAAGAAGCCAGTGCCTAGGCGTTTCTTAGCTGGATCTTTCTATGATTAGAAGTAGAGATGGGCACGAAATGAACAATTTTTCATTTCTGTTTTCATTTTTTCATTTCCTTACGTAACGAAGCGACAAACGAATTTTGTCTCTAAAATGAAACAAAACGAACAGAAACACCGGAATTTTTTCGTGCATTTCGTTTCCGTTACTGCAATATGAGTGAATTGCTTAAAATCCTTTAAAAATCACAAAAAATGAAATAAATGGTAATGAAATGGTAACAAAACGAACAAAAACGAAAATGAATTTTTTGCAAAAATTCACGAAAAATGGAAATGAACCGAAACAGACCCTCCAAACGACAAACGACAAACAAAATGCCATTTTTCTGATTCGTGCCCATCTCTAATTAGAAGAGTGCTCAGTTGACTGAGACTGAAATATTTACGTATTGTGGGTCTTATTTATTCAGGAATTTATTCAGGAATAAATTAAACTGGAAATACTCTACATGCAAGTTGAAGTATGCCATCCTATTCCTATGCCATTCCTATTCCAGTCTATTTCAGTCTTCAGCTGTGTTGAATGTAAGGGGCAGAAACTGTTCTCATCTTCATGAGGAATTTGAAGCTGGACCCACTTGAAAGATCTGGCAACTGTTAAATAAGGTAGAAAAAGAAGTTCTGACATTACTTTGACTTAGCTATCTCTCAGGAGATGCTATGCTCATGTACTGTTTAGCTTTGCTGTGCCATACAAAACACACTCTGTGCATGCTAAAACTACACTAATGTGTAAGTACTAAATAGTTGAGTTAGCTTTCTTATTTTCTTGGAACTCCCTGGAAGCACAGTTCAGTTTGTTTAGACTGGATTGTTGGGAGGTAACTAGGATAGGAAAGTGCCACCAGCTATCACCATATTTGATTCTCCTGGCCTCACCCACTCTAGGAATAGCAGGGTAGTACCCTGAGTCCTTGGAAAAGAACTACCTGGCAGTAACATCTGTCACTAACCAGAAATATCTTGGAAATATAAATGATTTTCTTTACTAAGGATCTTGTTATGCCTTTGTTTTGAACAAACCTCTATGTGCTACACCAGTGATGGCAAACATTTTAGAGACTGAATGCCCAAACTGCGATTCAAAACACCAATTTTTTGCAAAGTGCCAACACAGCAATTTAACCTGAATACAGGTGGCTGTGACAGGGCGATGTCGGGTGCCCACAGAAAGGTCTCTGAGTGCCATCTATGGCATCCGTGCCATAGGTTCGCCAACACTGTGCTACACCAAAGCATGAAGTTGTTTCGCAGCACTGTGGTTTATGTATTCAACACACGTGCTCACACTTTTGAAAATGACAAAATTGATCCATAATAAACTTTCCACTTATTAAGCACTAAATTCCTGTGCTATGTGATATTTGTAATAGTTGTTGATAGTTGGCTATGTTCAGGAGAAATGGCATAGCATTCATCTTCTCCTCTCTTTCTCTGCACCCATCTGCACCCATACCAGTGAGGTTGAACAGCAACTTGCTTCCTTTTTGTGTCCCTTAGAATCTTCATTAAAGGGTGACTTTTCAATCGTTTTGTCCTCTTCTCCTACCCTTTGGTAGCCTATCAGAGTGAGGAGTATGCAAAAATGATCCTTGTAACCACTTGCACTTTCAACCTGCTAATTGCAATATTGTAATTAACTGCTGAGGGAGGCAATTGCCTTCATATATCAAAGTCTTTGACAGGCAAAGTACCATTTCCAGCTGGGAAATGGTTAGGGTTTTTTTTAATGTTGCCTTCTGACAGACATGAAAACTTTTTTCCGATTAAGTATGCATCGCAAGAACAATGAGATGTCATTTTTTTTTTTTTTTAGTTTTCTCAAATTTACATACAAAAAGGGCATGTCTGCCCTATATACTTACAGCTGTTTAACTGTCATTGTTAACCCTCTGAGAAGGGTTGTGAGGGATCATCGTTCCATGCTGAAGGCGAGAGACCTGTACAAAATAATTATAAAACAACAATTCCCAAGATCCTTGAAGGGACTTAAAATAGCTAAAACAATAACTGACATCTCGATAGGCCAAAGATATCTGGCTGGACCTTCAAAGTACCTCTGAGCAATGGAGTTTAGAGTGTCCAACAGAGTGAGGCTTGGCTGATCGCCCTCTCTTACATACGGATAAACAGAGAAGTAAGGTTATAAACATTGATACAAAAATCCCAGGAAGTTGTAATACAAATTTAATAATGATCATCAGCATCGTTTCAGAACCCTATGGGTGACCAAGTCCGTCATTTGTCAAGGAGGCACAGTGGGGAATCAAATTCACAGACATATACTTTTGTTATTGTTAAGTGCTATCAAGTTACTTATAAACTATGGCAACCATATGTTTGTGAGTAATCTCCGAAATGCCATGTCCTCAACAGTGCTGCTCAGCTATTGCAAAATTAAGGCAACTCCTTGCTTGTGTATCTTGGGAAGTCTCTATAAGGAGGGGATAGCCTCTTCAGGATATAAGCAGTGGTAGGTCACTGTGTTGGCCTTTTCCAAGTGTTTAAGCATTCGATCTTGAGATGGGCATGGGAAAAAAACCCTTTTTTATTTTTCATTTTGTTACAGAACGAAACAAAAAAATGAAATGCCCTTTTAAAAAAATGAAATGAAACGAAACCAAAATTTTCATTTTGTTCCATTTAGTTTATTATTTATTTTGGCAAGCGCTGATCTCAGCGCTTGTCAAAACAAGTAATTAAAATAAGTGCTAGACTTTAAAAAAAAAGTGCCAACCTGGCCTGTGGGTCAGCTGGTCGGCGCTAGAGGGAAGAAGGTCTGTTCATCCCTGCCTTTGAATTCAAAAAGAGCCCTACCTCCCTGCTCTGTGCTCTTTCCCTCTCTTGAGATTGTTGAGGCTTATAGCTGAAAGAAGTCATGTTTGGTTAGTTATCTGTTTGATCTGTTCAATTGTAAGTAATGAAATGTTTTAATATCCCCCTATGTCTCTGAGTGAGTAATTGAGTCTACAAGTGTTAGTGATGAGAACAAATTTGGGGAATTTGAAGTTATTCCTCTCTGTGAGTCCATGCACCCCTGCTGTGCAGCTCTAACCAGAAATTGAAAACTCTGGAAGAAAATCAAGTTTCCTTCCTTCCTTCCTTCCTTCCTTCCTTCCTTCCTTCCTTCCTTCCTTCCTTCCTTCCTTCCTAAAAACATATTTTAAAAGTGTCAAAAAGGCAAAACCCTGTCTGAAATTTGTAAGGTTTGCTCCCCTCTCTAGAGCCTGTTGTCACTTCAAATGCCATATATTGAATCCCCACTCAGCCATGGAAACTTACTTGGGGTTTTGAACTGGTAAATCCACTCCTTCTATATTTCAATTACTTTGAACACTATAGGTGCATAATCAGAATACATTCCAAAACTCCTGCTTGGCATCACATTTGGTCTTTAAATGTCAGAATAAATGTTATGTCTGCTTCAGGTTAAGAAGAGATGACTATCAACATTTGGCTTTTTAATGTATTATTCCTTGCTGTGAAGACACCAGCCTATCACGCCCCAATGAAAACTTATCCAATTAAACAACAGTAACAATTAGTTCTAGTCAACCTATAAATGGGGACGACATGTCTCACAGATTACATGATGTGTTCCCGTGAATTCAAACAACAGTGTAAGCACACTCAAAAGACTGCAAGCTATGGAACCAGTGAATAAAAAAGTTTTAAAAGGGTTTCTAATCATTTCAACCATCTAGCTTGTGTAAGTGCATCAAGAGATGATAAACAGATCTCTTGTAAATGTAAATGGTGTGGATATGTGCAAAAATATTTTGAAGGAAATTGTTGCAGAGCGGCACAGGTGTCTCAATTAATAAACATTCAAACAATCTGCAAGAGCTTTAACTGCACATGTTATTGTTTTATGATGAAATAATTAGTTTGAACAACTTTGTACACCTGGTCCCTCATTACTTTGAATGGGTGCTGGTTTATTTTTCATTACCCATTACTGAAGTACTGAAGTACTAGGATTTATGGAAACCATTAAAAATGAGGGATTTGAGATTTCCCCAGAAATTACATAGCAAGGTTTAGAAACCAAAAGCATGATTTTTGTTTAGCTCTGCTTTTTTTGCATTTATTAATAGTTTTCAAGCAAAACAATTATAATGCAAAAAGGAGAAAAAATGGAAAAATTTGAGTCTTCTCAAACAAAATTTGCATCCCATAATAACAATATATATATCATTGATCAACAACTATTTCAATTACACATAAATTAAACAGGAAACTTATTTTGATTTATAACATTGATATAGAAATTTGTAGAAATCATGCCATCTTTCATCAAAAACTTTGTAACATCCATTTGGTTTTAGTAATGCTGAGTTATTTAGGAAAAACAAAAGGCCATTTCCACAAACTAGCATTTAAATTAGAATTTAATTTCTACTTGTCTTTCTTTCCCCTTTCTGAAGCAGATATGTTTACATGCCATGTACACAAAATATATTTGAAGTGGGTGCAAACTGGAGAGTCCATAAAAATGTTTCAAGATCTGTTTTTCATGTACACCACCCAGAGTTCCATATTGGAAATGGGGTGTTATAGAAATGAGACAAATAAATAAATAAATAAGATGGGAGCAAAGCTACATTATAACTCCATTTGCCATCTATATCTATCTATCTATCTATCTATCTATCTATCTATCTATCTATCTATCTATCTATCTATCTATCTATCTATCTATCTATGGGTCATTGGCTGCCTTTAGTTAAGGTGGTTGGCAGCTGTTAAACCAGGACGACCTTCTCATCATTGGCTGGACAGAGCTGAGTTGTTTTGAAAACACCACAACTTTGGGGCTTGGGAGTCATATGATTATGGTTGCAGAGGAGGAGAAGGTAGTGGTTCCTGGCTCCAAGCCAAGACTCCACAGTACATCAGGCCCCTTTGCCCTCAGAATTTGGGAAGTCCATATTTTAAAAATTAATAACACTGTGGCTTTGGTTTCAACCCAATACCTGTACCTTGCCTCTTCATTCCAGGATGGCAGAGAAAATGCTGTTTTTTTCAACAAGTCCATGGAATGGAAAGAAATGCAAGATAGAAAGATTGTAAATAAATAAATTAATTAAAAGTAATGTTGGTGTATGAAATAGATTCAAAGCTTTGGCATCTATTTCCAGGTAGTGCCAGGGCTCAGCAGAGATGTTTTTGTGTGATCTGTGCTAGCTTCTTGTATAAGCCTTACACCCTCTGTCTCCATGATGTCATAATTATCTACCCTAAGATATCACAGGAACTCATCATGTACTCAGTTTCCTCTCAGTAAATCTAAGGAATCTGAGTGCTGCTAAGGTGGCAGCTCCATGTACTTTGTGGCATATGAAGATACCAAGCACTTCAGATGGATCTTGAGGGCTTGTTAAAAGACTTTTGAGGAGATTCTTGAGGCTTTTTGAAGAGATCACATGAATATTTCATTTCAATTGAGCTTTCTTCAGTGCAAGTGTACTTTGGAGTATGCCAGAATGCAACAGTTTAAAAAAAAACTTTTCCAACTCCAGGTATTTTTGAAAATCATACAATATTGTCCTTTTCAATGGAACATCTGAGAATGAATGCCCTTAACAAGTAACTGATCATTCAGTCCCTACCATTGTGCAGACTTCACAACAATTGAGAGGGCTCGAGCTTTTAGAGGGAACAAATACATATTTTTGCCTTTTTGTCATGACAGAAAGTTGGGGAAGTACAAATAACTATTGCATCCACTGATTTCCTCCTTTACTCAAGTGGTGGAGCTAAATTTCTTGCCAGAAAATCTTTTTAAGTCTTTTCTTTAAGTGTTAAAGGATAAGGGTATAATATAGAGTTTGGAATGGGGGTGGAGGGGAGAAATGGAAAAAAAATAGTGATATTAATGAATATTTCTGATTCATTAACTATTCATCCCTTAATATCCATTAGAACTGGAGGCCCCCAAGGGACAAATATCTTCTTGCTTTTCTCTGTTTCTTTTTTTCTTTGTTTTAGTCCATGGCTGCCTAATAAGTACACACACACACACACACACACACACACACACACACACACACACACACACACACACACACACACACACACACACACACACACAAACTGAGCCCTCCTGGATCCCAGTCTATCCCTCCCACTGGCTCCTGTTCCCACTGCCATATCCCTAGCTTTCTGCCTGAGCTACATGCCTTGTCTCCACAGGTTTTGTTGCTGTGACTGTGAGGCCACTGATTGCCAAGGCCTCCATATTGCCACAGCCTCCACCATTGTAGCCTCACCTTTGCAGCCTGCAACCAGGATTGTGAAGGAAACCATGGCCCAGCCCATGATAGAGGCTCTGTCTCAGGATATAAGTGAGGCAGAAATGGAGATAGAGGCAACAAAAGTCGAGATGGGGTGTGAAAAGGGATGTGGGGCAGGATGGCAGGCAGGGGTGGAGGTGGGGGTGATTGGAAACTGTGGTACATAATATACATCACGTCCCACTCCATGGCACAGGTCAGGAGGAGAAAGCAGAAACAAGAGTAGGTTGGGTGCAGGGTGGGTTATGGGTGGAGATGGGAGGCTGTGGTGGGCAATGAGGGCATGATGGTGGCCATAGCCCAACATGTGTCACAGGCCAGGAGGAGTGAGTGAGAATGGAAGAGGGGGTAGAGTAGGGTGCTCATTTTAAAAAATAAAGCCCTGATGAACTGAGTCATGTGGTTCATCATTTGCTGGATACAAAATTTGTGGTTTGTCATGGATCAGAATAACCTGCCATTTTGGTGCTTATACCCCATATCGTATAAATAGATTAAAAATTGGATGGGAAAAATAAAGCATGAAAGAGGTATGAGATTGATGGGACATCACATAGAAAGATGGACCAGGGAAAGGAGAAATAAAGAAGGAGAGGGTAGAAAAATGACAAAATCTGAAGAGATCATTGAAAAAAAAAAGATTGAAATTAGAAACCATTAAAAAAGAGAAAAAGGGAATTGTAAGTGAAATCTATACATTACTAATGACAGTTGGCCAGGATACACATGGGCTGCAAGGTCAATGGGAATGTATAGCTAATAAAATAATAAAATAATAAAATAATGTGGAACCAAATAATTACAAAGAATATGTCTGTAAGCATTAAAGAAAACTTCTGCAGTGTACTGTGGAGATGGCATTTAACACAAGTGAAAATGAATATATTTAATAATAATTTGCCATCTCTGTGCTGGAAGTGTTCAAAAGGGGGCATATTTGCATATGTGGTGTTATGTGATATAAGGAGGAAAGAATGGACATGGGTTTTCAAAGAAATTAAGGAAAACTGGAATTGATACTCAAATGTTCCCTTTGATTGCTTTACTGAATACAATTAATGACAGTGAACTGAAGAGAGAATAGAAGGATTTAATTGCTATAATGGTTACAGCACTGAGGTTATTATTTGCAAAGAACTGGGAAAATGATAACCAAATTAATATTGAGGAATGGTACAGAGACATGCAGAATATGGCAATTAATGATAAAGGCATCTGTGAAATAAAAGAAGAGGTTAAAAAAGCAATGACTTTAAAAAAACATATGGAAAGGGAAAGGGTATACACCAGGGGAAGAGTCAATGTATTTCTGGAAAGAAAGCAGGCAGAATGAAATGTAAAAATATTAAATGCTGAACCTAGCCCTGAAGGTGAAGGTGGCATGGATAAAGTAATATGTATAAGAGAAGTGAATTAATGTAAAGCAATCTAAACCTGTTTCGGCTTTGTTTCTGTTCCTTTTGATAAAATGAAAAAAAAAATAAAATACAATGTTTCTCAGATATTATGTCAGTTATATTAGTATGCTAGGTCTAAAAGGCACTTATCAAACTCCCCATTAATTGTAATTTGATGGGTGGCTTGAGCATTTTAAGCAGAACCTTAAGGCCATGTTAACGAGGTGGCCTTTAACATCAATGAGGTTTGGGGTTGCAGCCATTCTTAGATACCACTAGATTTAATGAGGTATTTACCATTTGAGCTGTTGTACAAAATAAAAAGTGCAAATGTCATTTCTGTTGAGAGTGTTGACCTTTGTCCCCTCAATAAAATGTCAATAGTTAAGGAAATGTGTGTAGTACTCTGGAAAGTTAAGTATTTGTGATTTTATAAAGGAGTATAGCTTCAGGTTTTTTTTAAAAAAAGAAATATTAATTATCTGCAGTTCCTCTTAAAATGGATTCTCAAATAAAGTTATTATGGTTAGTGCAGACTTTGGGATCTAATCTTAGTGTGTTAAAGCCACTCTAGCTTCTGTTAAAAAGATCTGTAGAAGATCTTCTTCCTAACATTTGCCCACAAGTGTGGGGTCTGCTCTTCTAATCTTAAAAATCCTTTCTCTCATCTTCTCCATAACTGATATCATACCTAGTTGCTGTTCGATAGTATAATTCTTAACATATTGAGTAGGGTGATACGCAATATCCAATCAAACATGCTCATTTCCATGCCAAAGAGGTGGCTCTCTACACCCACTGTTGTTGCCCAGGACTCGGTGATTGGCAATTTGTCTGCAGCAAAGCATATTGGTGAGTTGTGCTTTTGTAGGTGCTGAACAATATCTGGAATTCACATTCAGCACCATGGATAACTCCTGTACAATTTGTCATAATAACATATGAAGAACCATGCTGGATCAGGCCAGGGGCCCAACTAGTCCAGTTTCCTGTATCTCACAGGGGGCCTGCCAAATGCCTCTGAGAGCTCACAAGACTAGATATCTGTCTCCTGATACCACTCCCCTGCATTTGGCCTTTGAAATACCCGGGTATTTTTTAAACCTGGAGATTATACATCTCCATCATGGTTTGCAACCTGTGATGGACTTTTCCTCCAGGAATCTGTCCAATCCCCTTTCAAAGGCATCCAGGAGAGATGCCACCACCAAAAACACTGTGGCAGGGAGTTCCACAGAGTTCTCAAACATGCCCCCTAGTCCCAACCCAACCCAACATCTACATAACACGGATATTGTTTTATCACGGGTCGGGTGCTAACCCCCATGACAAATGGGGGATTATTGTATTATAACCTCTGTGATTTTAGTTGTACTTATTTTTAATCATTTACAAAATGCTTACACTGAGAGAGACATGACAAAAGAAAGATATATAGTAGCAAAGAAGGGCTAATATGCAGCCTTGTAGTACGTTTGTTAAACTGCAATACTGCTGCCAAAACTTTACTCATGACTGGAGTTCAATCCCGAGTAGCTGTCTTGAGGTTCAAGGTTAGTAAACTGAGTGCCCAGTTTGCTGGGTGGGGTTGGGTTTGGAGCAGCCAATGTGTAGCCTACATACAGTAATTAAATTGTAAACCACCCAGAGAAAGTTTTAAGAACAATGGGGTGGTATCTAAGCAGGATGTTTTACTCTTTGCTTTTGATGTGCGAATCCGCACATGTCATTCTCCATAGCTTCCACAAGTTTCCATGTTGAGCATTTGTTTGTGATGTTAAACAGAGAGCACAGTCACACAAGTAATGCTAACTATAGTGATGTTCATCAATTAATCATGTGGCTTCTAGTCAATTAGTTTAGCAATTAATCATGTACATTTGAATAAATGTAGAGATGAGTAAAAATAGTAGTTCTCAGGCAAAAGGGGGTATTTCATGAGCTTTGTTGAGCATAGGAGTTATTTCTGTATGAGAAAGGGGGGATGATGACTCACCAAATACATTACTTAGGATGTTCTTTATCTCTAATTCTGAAACAAGTAATTAAGGCATCATTTTTGAATCTAAGTTGCTATTGGGGGGGGAGATTGATTGAGTGATTTGAATCAAATATTGCAGCCTTATTGTGGATCGGTGCTGGACCTAAAATTAAGCAGGAGGCTTAATACTGATTATGTTTAAAAGGCTCTCATCCTACATGCAGTCTATTTTATCTCACCCTTTAATAATCCTTCCATTCACATGAGAGCTCATCTGGAAGTTAAGTCATGGCAACTGGACTTATTTTCTTGAGAGATGGAAATGTTTCACTATTCATCCAAGCTGACTTGTCAGTCTGAGGCAAGTTAGTGGTGAGTCCTCCATGTTAGTGGCGAGTCCTCCATAGGTGAATTATAAAATGGAGGCCTTGCCACTATCATTCCTCAGACTGATGAAGCTACTTGGATGAGTACCAAAATGTTTTGATCTCTCAAGAAAAGAAGTCCAGTTGCCATGGCTCAACTTCCAAATAAACTCATCTGGATGACTGAGAATCTTCACAGACACATTGAGAGCTATTTCTTCTCCTTTGAGAGGGATCCAGACAGAAGTTCAGATTGCCCCAATTTCTCCCCCTTTCAATTATTGACACCCCTCCACTGAACTGTCCATGATCTTTTGCTGCAGTTGCCATTCTGAAGCCTGTGATTAAATTGAGTAAGTGCCACATTCTTTCAGTCATCCCTCATAGGGCCTGGATTCCAGTCCCCTGATCATCCTTCTTGCCGTCTTCTTCTTCCTTCCTTCTTGAAGTGTGATGTCCAGAACTGGACACAGTAGTCTAAATTAAGCCTAACCAGTGCTTTAGTTTTGTCTCTTTTGTTTCTAGAGAAAATTCAGGCTTGACTTGATCTAGAGCTGAGTTGTTCTTTTTGAAATTACTTTTTTTGGCACCACATTTCAAATGAGCATTTTTATCCCTTTCCCCTATTGGCTTTCTTCAATTTAGAACAGTGATGGCAAACGTTTTAGAGACTGAGTGCCCCAACTGCCATTCAAAACCACTAATTTTTCGCAAAGTGCCAATAAAGCATTTTAACCTGAATACAGGTGGCTGTGAAAGGGTGATGTTGGGTACCCACAAAAAGGGCTCTGAGTGCCACCTTGGGCACCCGTGCCATAGGTTCGCCAACACTGATTTAGAATATAATTCTGTGCATGATCTTGGCCTTGAATTCCAGTGACACGTTCTTACTCTTGACTTCTTTTCTAATTCCTACATTCCTTCCATTCTAAGTCTCTGTCTTCTGGTTTCTTACCTGCAGTCCTCGTTCAGATTCATGACTGAAATGAGATGTATAAAACATTTAACTATTTCAGTTTCATCATTCTCAATATTAATGTTATGCATTTCTTCTAGTCCTGATTTTTTTTCATTTTGATATTCAGCTGCAGTTCTGCTTTGGCACTTTCCTCTTCCACTTGCATCTGAAGTCATTTCAAATCATTGCTGCTTTGTGCCAATAATATGGTTTCGTGTGCATATCTTAAATTATTGATGTTTCTCCTACCAATTTTCACTCTTCTATCCCCTGAATCTCATCAGGCTTTCCTTGTGATGTCTTCTGCATACAGATTGAGCAGCTAAAGAGATAAAAGACATTGTTCTCTGACCCCTTTTCCTCTAGAAAACTGTTTTGTTCCTCGTTTTTCTGCCCTAAAATTAGCTAGCTGTCCACAATATACTTTATGCACCTGAACAATCACGCATGTAGGCAAACACATTTCATTTTAACACAATCCATGTATTCTCATGGTGATCCTCACAGCAAAAGGCTTTCCGTAGTCTATAAAACATAGACTTGTCAGGTTAGATATTCTGATCCTTGACTAGATCCTTAAAAGCGATACAGAACTCTATGGACCTCAAGGGATAAAATCAGAAGCCTATGGTTATCGGAGCTGGAATTTACCTCCCAAAAAGAGCTAATTCCAGAATGAAACTAGATAATCATTGACAATTATATCAATAATTGTCAATGATAGTCAATGGTCAATATCAAAATTCATCTATCATGCTGTAAGTTTTTCTTCATTGTTGTAATCATTCTGGGCATCATCAGCTTGTCTCATTCTACAAGCTTTGTTCATCTCATTGCTTCAATATTCCATAGCGACAAAATACTTTGAAGCAGTAAACATAAGAACATAAGAACATAAGAAGAGGCAAGCTGGATCAGGCCAATGGCCCATCTAGTCCAGCTTCCTGTATCTCACAGTGGCCCCACAGATGTGTTTGGGAGTGCACGAGACTAGATATCTGTCTCCTGTTAGCACTCCCCTGCATCTGGCCCTTCAAGTACCCTGGTTTTAAGCCTGGAGATTGCATATCTCCTTCATGGTTTGTAATCTGCGATGGACTTTTTCTCCAGGAATCTGTCCAATCCCCTTTTGAAGGCATCCAGGCCAGCTGCCATCACCACATCCTGTGGCAGGGAGTTATATTTTTTATAACACCAAAGTTTTTAAAAGCAAGCATATATACAAAAGACAACAACTTTCTTAGCCTCTAAGCCAGGGGTGCCCAAACATTTTGTAAGGAGGGCCAGATTTGGTGGCTGAGAATGTGTCAGGGGCTGGTTGCTCCCGACCCTACCACCCCACTGCAAGCCCCACCCACTGACCCATAAGCCCCACCCACTGACCCCTTGCAACCCCACCCTCAGGAAGGACGGAAGGCACCTAGCTTCACAAGGTTCCTGGTGATGCTGGTGGTGGTGGCCCGCCCCAGTGTGCACACCCAGCCCAAGCTTCCTGGCAGTGCTGGTGGTGGTGGCCCACCCCCTCGCCTGCCCACCCAGCCCCACAAGCTTCTGGTCACTGGCCGGCCGGCCGGCCCAGCCCCTCAAGCTTCCCGGTGGTGTCACTGTTGGTGGAAGATTTAAAAAAATGGGCAAAGGAGGGGGAGGGAGGGCTGGGCCACCCAGCCGCAGGCCACTCAGATTGGCCTGGTGGCCCAGATTTGGCCCCCGGGCCGGACTTTGGGCAGGCCTGCTCTAAGCACATTAAGAGCACACAAAATATTTCTAAATGACAGGCCCACTAGAGTCTAAGGAGGTTACTTGTTATTTAATTATTTATTTTAGAGTATTTTTACCCCACCTTTCCCCTTGGAAAAGAACCCATGGTGGCTTACAGTAATGAGGGATAATATATAGTCCAATATAATTAAGACATGTTCAAGTGTTGAGATTAGAACAAGGAATTGAGGGACATCTTACAGCATTAATAGGCAACATTACATTAAAGCTACAAGGCTATAAATAGTTATAAACACAAAGTCTATGTGAACCTATAGATTCATATGAAATACACATGGTAGTCCATCATTCAGGGAAAGCTTGCCTGAAGAGAAAGTTCTTTGCCTGTTTCCAGAAGGACAACAGAGATGAGGCAGTCCTGGCCTCTAGTAGGTGGGAGTTCCAGAGTCTGGTGCAACAGTCGGGAAGGGCCTTTCATGGATTCCCATGAGACGTACATGTGAGGGTGGTGGGATGGAGAGAAGGGCCTCTCCTGATAACCTTAACACCTGAATCAGTTCATACTGTGAAAGTCGATCTTTGAAGTAGCTAGGACCCTGGTTGTATAGTGCTTTGTAGGTTAAGGTCAGCACCTTCAATTGTGGCCAAAAGTCGATTGGCAGCCATTGGAGCTGTTTTAATAGGGGTGTAAAGTGATCTCTGTACCATGCCCCAGTCAGCAGTCTGGCTGCTGCATTTTGGACCCATTGAAGTTTCCTGAGACTTTTCATCAGTAGTCCCACATACATAGATGCCGATTGTATTGCTGACTTTTGGAAATGGTTTTGTTGCATGATAGCTACCCTTTGATGTCTCATTCCCAAAGCACCTTGGAGTTGTGATGATGTGATGGATTCCAATTTTATTTCATTTATGTCTTTGGGAGATGGTGTTCAGGTCTTGGGCATGGGGAGGGAATATAAAAAGCAAACAACTATGGTTTTTATATGGGGGGTTAGGTGATAGTCCTGAATCATTTCAAACCCTGTAAGCTTCATGCGGGAAAGCACTTCTGTTGTGAAGCAAAAGCTTAATGCTGTTAATTATATAACTGACAGGTCTGAAAGTGGTGCTTTCTTGATATTTTTCTTCATTTGGGTTCTCCAGAAAGTTCCATCCAAAATACATTTCCCCCTCTCTTCCCTCAGGCTTGCCCAGTGAAGTTTCCATTTGGGGAAACTTCTTTTCTGACACAAAAACCTCCAAATGTTAGATTCATGCACAGAATTAGCAAGCATGAATGATAATTATGGCATTATAATTTCAGCTAGACCCTCGGATGGAGAAATAATAGAGCTTAAAACCACTGGATTTTGTGACAGTCTACTTAAATGTGTCTAACTAGGTGGTAAATTAGTTAGAACTCATCTAGGCATCAGCTACATAATGCAATCAAGAAAATTGTCAGATAAGGCTTAAGGAAAAACGTGATCAGGAAGAACTGCAGACATAATCTTTATTCTTGATTCATTCACACAATTTGTTTTTACTGGAAGTGGTGGCAATCTCCACAGTGGTCTTTCGGCTTTGTAGAAGTAATAATGCATTGTTTAACAAGAGAAAAAAAAGAAAGGAAAGCATAAAGGGACAATTTGCACCCAAAGCTGGTAAATAATCCAAAAGACACATTTTTAGATGAACAATAGCTTCATCACTTTATAGGAAAATGGGAGTACATGGCAATACATGTTCTAATACCTTGCACTCTCAGAAATATGAACAAGCATGTCCTAGATCAGTGGTGGTGAACCTTCAGTACTCCAGATGTTTTGGACCACAACTCCCACAGTCCTTTGTGATTGGGAACCTAGGCTTGGAATTCTGGGAGTTGTTCAAAACATATGGAATGCTGAAGGTCCACCATCACTGTCCTAGATCAAATTGAGTCTGTGCTATCTCTGCAGGGACAAATGACAAAACTGATGCTGTCCTACTTTGGGCACATCATGAGAAGGCAGGATTGTCTGAAAAAGACAATAATGCTGGGAAAGGTTGCAGATGACAGGAAAAGAGCGAGACCTAGAGGAAGTCACAGGCTTAAGTTTGCAAGAGCTGAGCAGGTCAGCAGAGAAGAAGATATTTTGAAGATGTCTCATTCATTTGGTTGATATAAGCTAGAGGCAACTTGTCAGCAGATAGCACCATCATGTTCAACAACAAATCTCGCCTTCTAGCACAGGCATCTGCTCCACGAGTGGGCTGAGAAGTGGCCCAAAGAGGGAGGTATTTTTTCCTACCCATGCCAAAACGATTACCCTGAATCAGGGTTTAAGGGCAGACAAGATCACTTCTATCCAGTCTAATAGTCTAATATCCAGTGCTATGTCGTTCCTTGTATCTCATTGTAACTTTTTAAAATGGCTACCCTCTTTCAAATCTCTTTCTCACAGTGGGATTAAATCTAGGGATGGGCACCATACAAAAAAATAACACATTGTTTCATCGTTTCGTTAGCTAATGAAACAAAATGAAACAAAACAAAACAATGGGGAAGCAGTGTTTGGTTACATATGTAACAAACACATTTTTCCTCTAGAATGAAACGAATCATTCTAGAGGAAATGGCAGGGGAGCTTCCTCAAGCTCTTCCCTGAAAGCCCCCAAATTTGGAAAGATTTGGGGGCTCAAGAAGCTGAGGTAAAAAGCTCCAAAGAGGTGCCCCTAGGGAAAAAAACCTTCTAATTGCATTTGGAAGCTGATTGGCCAGCAACAGCACTTAAAAAGTTTTTTTTCCTAGGGGCACCCCCTTTGGAGTTTCATAACTCAGCCCCTTTATTACCAAATGTTTCCATATTTCAGGGGATTCTCTAAAATTGCTTTCTGGAGTCACCCTTGTTACTATGGTGCCCCAAAGTAAGTAGTTTGGAGTGCATATTTTTTAAAAAAAAACATGCAATCAAAATTTATTTGCTTTGGGGCTCCAAAGTAGCAAGGGTACCTTCCCAAACTGATTTTAGGGAACCCCCTGAAATCTGGAAAGATTTGGGGTAAGGGGACTTAGTTACGAAGCTCTAAAGGGGCTGGGGGTAGTTAATGGGCAAAGTGTGCTAGGAGTGTAGAGGCAATCAGGGAGTTGACTCCATGGTATTAACACCATAGTTGCCTCCATACTCCCAGCACAGGAGCAGCGAGGGGGGCGGGAATCTCTCCTTTCTGCATTTCTCCCCTCCTCCTGTCTCCCAGCTGGGCCTTTTTGAGAGGTCAGGGTGTGTGTGGGGAGAAGTGCCCTCCTCCAAACCCTGACCTGTCAAAAATCCCCATCCTGGGTGGCAGGGATCACAAGGTTCACAAACCGGGTGGTTTTCTGGACAGGGGGGCTGTGGGAAGTGGGGGCTGGCCCCACTTCCCACAACACTCCCTGTCTAAAACACCACCACCACCAGGGAGGAGGGGTGTGGCAGGGGACAAAGGAGCAGTCAGGCAGAAAATTTACTTCTGCCTGGCTGATCCTTTCCTCCTCCTCCTCCCTGCTTCCCAGCTGGGATCAAGTTGTCAAAATCAGCTGGAAGACAGTGGGAGGAGGCTTTTGAATCCCTCACTGCACCAGCTAGAACGCTGGTGCCATGGGGGATCCATTTCTTTTTATTTTGTTTCATAGCTAAAGATTTTTTTGAAAAATTTAATTATTTACAACACAAAACAAAATGCCGGGGACAAAATGGAATGAAGCAAAGCACAGTTTTTTAGTTTCATGCCCATCCCTAATGAAATCCAGCAACTATTACCAGTAAGGAGGAGGTTGTGTCTGCCAAACTGAAGATAAATAGGCAGAGAGAGGGTTTTACTACATGACTTTCAATATACAGTGGTCCCCCGTCCATTCACAGTCATATACTGCGGTCCTGCTATATCGTGGGACCGCAGTATATGAAAAAAGACCCCCTGGGGTAAGGGGGGAAGGGCCTGGGGTAAGGAGGGAGGGCATATCAGAGGCCTCAGAAATGACTTCTGGTTCACAGGGAGACCCTTTTAGGGACTCCAAAAGACCCAGAAAGGCCCTCATAGGCCCGCTCTGAGCAGCACCAGGCTGGAGGTAAGTACATGGCCCCCAGCTAGGCCCCCCAGGCCCAACCCAACCTGCATCCGCATATCACGGATTTTCAATTATTGCGGGTCAGATTGGGTCCTTAACCCCCGCAATAGGCGGGAGTCACTGTATATTTATTTAACGGGAATGCCCATCAGTTTTTATTGTGGTGAAAATAGCCATCAGAGATCATGAAAACATTATTTATTTATTTATTTATTTATTTATTTATTTATTTATTTATTTATTTATTTATTTATTTATTTATAAATTTATTCAAATAAATAAATTTATTTATTTATTGGATTTTTATACCACCCATCTGGGAATGAGGTCACTCTGGGCAGTACTTCAGTACTACCAAAGAGAAAGACCACACCAACAGAGTGGCTTCCAATTCCAAGCTCATGGAATTGGATAGTGAGGGTCCAAACTGTGATGGTCAGAAGCTTCTCCCGCTCCAGTTGTCTCAACTGGAGGTGCACTTTCAGCAAGCAATGGCACGGAGAACCACTTGTACTAAAAGCATTAGATGCCTTCTGCTTATACAATCCAGACACAGGTTCTTACATATCCAGTCCTAGCCAGATCTTGGTGCAACATTTGCATTTTGTATGCAAAACAAGGCCGACAAGTTTAAAATTAGGAGGTACTGGATAGAGTTTTGTTTGTTATTTTTGGAAAAACAGTCCCCCCCCTTTGGTGAGTGTTGGGGGGGATGACTGGGAATTGAGTCATGGCTACTGGACTTCTTTTTTGAGAGATAGAAACGTTTCGCTGTTCATCCAAACAGCTTCATTGAGTAGCCATGACCCAACTCCCAGTTAAACGAACCTGGATGACTGAGAATCTTCACAGACGTTGGGGGGGGGATGGTTCTTTAAATGACATGGTTCTCAACAGAAGCTCATAGTCTTTCCCAACTGAATTAAAAGAAAGCTGAGATTTATTCACTTCTGTGTTAAATTTCTATTTTGATTCTTACCACTGTAATCTTGGCATAACTGTACGCAGAAGGGATGGTCAATGAATTGGGCCTTATCTATATACAGTGGTACCTCGACTTACGCATTTAATCTGTTCCAAATGCATGTTCTTAAATCGAACTACTCTTAAGTCGGGGTACCTATCTAAAAAATTGAAAAAATAAGTTTAAAAAAATAAAAAATGGAAAAAAATATTTAATAAATCAAGGAAATTTCATATTCAAAGAGTGTTCTACTTATATACCATGCCATACCACTTCAAGTAGTCTCTGGGTGGTTTACAGTTTAATTATGCAGGCTACATGTTGCCCCCAATCCCCCCCAGCAAGCTGGGTACTCAGTTTACCAACCTCGGAAGGATGGAGGGCTGAGTCAACCATGAGCCGGCTACCGGGGTTTGAACCCCAGGTCGTGAGCACAGTTTTACCTGCAGTACAGACATTTAACCACTGTGTCATGAGGCTTTTATGATAAATGAAGCCTTTTTCTACACTGGGGCACCAACCAGAGGAAAGGGACCAAGTAATTCAGATCTCTCCATCCATAGAACTCTCTGTGTGGAGTGAATATCAGAAGCATTCTTCTTTAAAATTACCGCCATTTGACAGAAAGAGAGAGCAAGTCTTGTCAACCAACACTACTCCAATTCACACTGGTGGCCTGGCCTACCGACTCTGAACCATAATCCCTCTGGCAAATCCTTTAGTCATTTTCACAAAGTCTGAATGTTTTTCGAGAGATTCCCACACTCTGGAAATGCTCTCTGTCTCTTTCCAACTGTGTTAGCTGCTTTCTTCTCAGCTTCACTCTCCACATCCCAGCTCCCCTCTGTTCTTTTAGTGAGGAGTGTTGTCACATCTAAATTAACACAGCTGCCAGCAGCTGCCGTAGCCTCATCTGAGAGTTGGAGGGTGAATAGAAGCATATTGGAGATGACATATCACCTTGGTTTCCGGCCATAACCAGAGTTACTTGATCGTTAAGTGGGATATTTTCAAGCATTTTCTCTCACCCCTCTTCCTCTTGCTCCAGTTCTCTCCAAGGGTTTATCTGCAGCCCAGACTGAGAAACCTATTCTTCACGGGCCAAATGTTCACTTTTGTGAATGTGTAAAAGAAAACACACACACACACACACACACACACACACAGAGAGAGAGAGAGAGAGAGAGAGAGAGAGAGAGAGAGAGAGAGAGAGAGAGAGAGAGAGAGAGAGAGAGAGAGAGAGAGTCCTGTCAAAGAGTATAAAGACAGTCACTTATTTGGCTAAACAGCCGAATAACATCTAAAACTAAAAATCTCATCTTAGATGGTTGCTGCACATCCACTCTCATCCCGGGAGGAAGTCTGTTGCGTGTTGATGTCAGTTGCAGTCACGTGGTCTTCTTGCAGTTCTGTCCCTGTTTCCGTGTATGCACGGGCATGATTGATGATACTGGCATGACTGTTACCACACATCCTCGTTCCGTGATGAGATGGGAAATTCCATGCCTTTGTTCTCCATTTTTTTCCAGTCCGACCTTCTGTTTTTTGATGTTTCAATTCTCCGAAGCCTTGCCTTCAATGCATTGCGGAGCTACGTTTGAGGCATTTATCTTTTAATCTCTCTGCACTGCATTGCTGACTCCATAGGGAATGTACCGGCAAATGGCACTTCACACTCCAGCCACTAGATGGAGAATGGCATGTTGTGGCAGGAGACTGACCTCATGGGCTCTCGTATCGGAACAAGAAGCGAGATGAGGAGATTCCCGAGGCCAGGGAGGGGAATCTCTCATCCTGCTTAGATCGCAGTTCAGGGGGGCGTGGTTGGGAGGAACTCCCTTCATCCTGCAATGGACATGTGGTTAGATTTCTTTGTACCGGTCCCCAGCGGGATCACGAACAGCAAAGTGATGAATGTGAAGTATCAGCCTTGGCCTCGCTTGAATATAGCTACCCCATTTGGGTTCAGATGTCTTTGGAACTGACCGAATTTTTCTCACATTCTTTCCATAAAGCTTACCTTGTGAGAATACATAAATACAAGCACTTTTTTTTAGATGAAGAGAAATCAAATGAGAAATACTGACAGGAGACCAATGTTACTGAGAGGTTATTTTGAACCACTGTTTTTCAATGTGGTGAAATAGTCCTAGGTGCAGGCAGATACAATAGTAACTGACAAAGCTATTAGAGGCATTAGCCAAATCCTGTCCGTTAGTTATATAAGAACATAAGAAGAACCCTGCTGGATCAGGCCAAGGGCCCATCTAGTCTTGCTTCCTGTATCTCCCAGTGGCCTCACCAGATGCCTTTAAGAACATGTGGGACAACTAGGTACCTGCCCCTAACTAGATACAAGTACTGTGTCTGACACTTGGAGGTACTCTCCATTTAAGTGTCTCCCCCATCATGGCTTGTCACCTGTGATGAACCTTTCCTCCAGAAATTTGCCCATTCCCCAGTTACACTGGCATATGTAGAGTGGTGTAAATTGCTGTGGTGAAGTGCTGCTAGTTAACCATTTCCCACTCCTATCCCTTGTCAGCACTAGATCTTTGAGTTGATGGCCAACAAAGGCTGCAAACGGCAACTTGTTAAATGTACAGAAATTTCAGCAGGTCAAAAATGTGGCCACCAGTTTACTAACTGTGGCTGGTCTTTCTGGGTACAGTTTGAAATGCTGGTTCAACCTATAAAGCCCTAAATAACTTGGGCCAAACTATCTCATGGACTATGTCTCCCTTTATGAGCCTGCTTGGGTGTTACGTTAAGGTCATCAGGAGAGGCCTTTCTTTCTGTTCCCACAAAATGTTTGGGGATGACATGGGACAGGGCCTTCTCTGCTGCTGCTCCCAAACTTCCTAACTCCTTCCCACCAGGAGGGAGGCAGAGGTTCCCCTCAGTAACTGGCTGCCTGAGTGAGGTGTTACAAGGATTTTTGTGTCTTATTGCTCTTGAGAGGTTTTAGGGGTTTTTTTGTCTTTTTTTGTAGTGTGGTATCCAACACATTTTAGTATTTGAACAATTATAATTTTTATCTTTAAATGTTTTCTCTTAAGGATTTAAGCTACCTTCAGTCCTTTCTAAGTAGAAAGGTGGGGTGACATTTTTATATAAATAAATACAGTGGTACCTTTTATAAAGAAATTAATTCATTCCAAATGAAATTCTATTCAGCAAATTTTCCTTTTTACAAATTTTTCCATAGGAATGCATTGAACATGGATTAATCCCTAATCACAAACATTTTTCTGTTGTAGGGATTCACCCCATAGGCGATTCTGTTAAGGGATTTTCCCCTATCTCTGGAATTTTTTTCCTTTAAGTGGATTTTCTGTTAAACAAACTGCTTGTTATATGAGGGTGCACTGTAATAGTACATAAATTTGCAACACAGTATTTCAGTATATGGCATAATAACCTACCAACAGGTATTTGACCATCACCAGGTAACTCACCTCCAATCCTCACTCATATTTTATCTCAAGGCTGTAAAGAAATTCAGAACCACTGCTTAAACATTCCTCGTGTCCTCATCTTGGTGTATGTGAACTACATAAGAACATAAGAAGAGCCTTGCTGGGACAGACCACAGCCCATCCAGTCCAGCATTTTGTCTCACACAGCGGCTCACCATTTGCTTCAGGGTATTCCCAACCAGATGTCTTCACCTGCTTACGATTCCCTGCAAATGGCATTGAGGGATATCCTGCCTATCTCTCCAACCTGGAGGTTGTCCTTAGGCATCCATAATGATAGCCATTGATACCCTTGTTCTCCATGAACTTGTCCAATCCTTTCTTAAAGCTGTGAAGGCTGACATCTGTCACCACTTCTTCTGGCAGGGAGTTCCACAGACCTGTGATCCTCTGGGTGAAAAAGTGCTTTCTCTTATTTGTTTGAGATCTAGCATCCAAAAGTTTCATGGAGTGCCCCCTAGTTCTAGTGTTGTGTGATAGGGCCATGTATGATTTTATAAACTTCAATCAGATCCCCTCTGAGGCACTGTCATCAAGAGAGAAGAGGCCCAGCTCTTGCAGCCTCAGATGGTAAGGAAGGTGTTCCAATCCCCTAATCATTCTGGTTGTCCTCTGCACCTTTTCCATTTCCATAATATCCCTCTGGAGGTATGGTAACCAGAACTGTGCACAATACTCCAGATGGGGCCTCACCATAGATTTATAAAGAAGCAAAATGACACTTGATGACTTATTTTCTATACCTTTCCTAATGATCCCTAGCATTGAGTTTGCTTTTTTTTCACTGCTACAGCACATTGGGTTGACATCTTCATTGAGCTGTCCACCAGCACACCAAGGTTTGTTGCAGAGTATTCAGAATGTCTTTCCCAATAAAATATGATATGAATCTACAGATCCCTGTGTAAAACTTTCATGAAGCAATGATAGCTCTGCTGAGGCCGTAGTACTGAGGTGGATCTTCTTTGTCCACTCGCCCAGGCTGGCATGAAAGGAACGCTGGCTATGGGCCAGCTTCAGGGGTGGGAAGCATTAGGAGGCCTGTCAGAGTTTTGTGATATTTGATCAGCCAGCAGAAGCAATACTTATTGAATAAATAGTTAGCAAGGGACAGAGTTTTCTTAAAACCAAACAGCTATATTACAAACTGTACAAAAATATATCACAGCATCTCAGAACTTATACAAAGTTCAACAGCATAACAGCATTACATTACATTGACAAAATATATAGCAGAGAAACAAAGTGGGTGCCTTACTCACAGAAGGCCCAATGAACAACGATTTACAGAACATTTTTATACATGTGTCTGTCCAATCATAAATGACATTAACTCATAGCTATTGCAACCCCTTGCGTCAGCCAGTTCATTCTTAACATCTGTACAACATTAGAAAAAAATGATACATTGAGTCACTATGACTTTGCACTTTTACAGACTCCATCTTTAAATCAATTAAATACATATCAGATATATATAGAAACATCCTGTCTAATACATGTATTTCACTAACTAATATCTGACAAGGCCTCATTGCATGGTCATCTGCCTCTTTTCATATGGCACTTCCCCCTCCCACCCACCCAATAAAGAGAATGAGTAGCTGGTCACATAAGGGCTGCATGGGAATTTTTGGCTGCTACCCAGATTGGCCCAGAGTGGCAGTTTGCTTTCACCCATCCCATTTTCTTCAGGTTTTTCAAGGAGGTTTTGCATTAATCGCAGTCACAATTGTGGGGTAGTGTAAGAGGTAACGTTGATTCAAGCTAAAACAGAATAAGGCACCCAGAAAGCTCGTTAGCCCTCAAGGTGAGAGTTAGGAAAGATAGAAAGGATAACAGGAATAATAAGGTAATAGTCATGAAATGTTTAACAGTATGAAATGGAGGGCTGCCCAGATGTGATCAGACCGCTAATCTTTGGGAGGGTGCTGAACAGATGGGCAGCACCTTCCTGAATTAAGAACGGATTATGCCATACTGCATTCAGGCCCCGTTGTTTAAGGGTGAAGGAACAGTTGAAAGAGATTGAATTCTATTAGAATACATTGTAGCTCAATTTCAATCCCACAAGGTTGTCTCATCTCTTTATTCTGGGCTGGGTGGGCAAAGGAGCCTGGCCTTAATATTTGGCCATGATTTTTGGAACTTCTAGGTTTCTTCTGGAAAAACATACATACAAACACAGCTGTGTGCTGCCCACCCTGGATGTGCAGGGTCAAAAGCTAACTTATGCAACTGGGTATTTTTTTAAAGTTCCTTAATAAAAGTAGCACCCCTTCTTGCATTTTGCTTGCATGCCATGACCACACAACTGATTGTTGCTGTAGTTACTGAGCTATGGCTTAGCTCTCCCAATTGTTCTTTCCCTAATCGTTTACTGAGATGTTACAGTGGAAGAGGTTCAGATCAAATGCTACAGTAGAGTTTTTTAATTAGATAATCAAAAGGTTTCAGACCATGCACAGGTCTTTACGTTTGAAGCAAGGTTCAAATGGACAAGAGCAATAGGCTATGACTCAATGTTCAGCATCATCTGTGGAAGTTAATTTAGTGCTATTAATGAATATGCCTCTGTAACCAATCTTTGTATGTATAATGAGAAAGATTTAATGGGCAATCAACCTTTAGCCATGAATATTCATCAAATCTGATAATTATTTATTCTATAGAGAATGCAGGATCATAAAGAGTAATGTTATTTAGAAGCAAACTCTGGATCTGCTTTAGGCTTAATAGGGAGTCAGATAGTTCGCACAGATCCTTGGAATGCTACAGCATCTGCATGTTCTACTTCTAGTCCACGGCCTCATCCTGCAGTTTTGCAATGTGGACCCCAAGAGAGAGACAAGTTAATGGGATACTACACTTTTCAATTATCTGCTTTGGGTTAAACACACATACAAGTATTCAAGTAATACCGCTGGGGTGTATTACCATCACACAGGGGGGCTAATAATGATCAACGAACAATGTTTGCTCAAGAAACCAATTCAATTCCCCTTTACCACTCTCTTCTAGGGAAGAGTGAGAAATTAATGTCAATTTTGTTGTTAGCCAACATTTTCAAGTTTCTTACTGAGGTTGCCAATTCATCAATTTGAAGAGAGAGAGAGAGAGAGAGAGAGAGAGAGAGAGAGAGAGAGAGAGAGAGAGAGAGAGAGAGAGAGATGGGAGAAATGGATAGATCCTTCTAGTCATGTCCAAAGCTTTGAGTGCATAAGGTCCAAAATTCTGATCTGAATCATTCCAAAATTGTTGCTGCATATTTTTTGAGGATAGAAAACAATTATACATTGGTGCCCCGACTTAAGAGCACCTCAATTTAAGAGCAATTTGACTTAAGAGTAGAAAACTGTTGCCGTTTTAATTGCCACCTTACAAATTTTAGACATGGTCTGCTCGACTTACTTTTTTTCATTTTTTTTAACTTTTCCCCTAATTTTTAGATAGGTACCCCAACTTAAGAGTAGTTCAACTTAAGAGCATGCATTCAGAATGGATTAAATTCATAAGTTGAGATACCACTGTAATTATTCCACTTAATGGAAGACTGCTTAATCATTGTCTGGCTAATAGTCCTGATTGGTTAGTATGCAACAGATGGATGCTAGCCATTGGACACATATGAATCCAATGTGCTTCATATGAAGTCCATGGTCAGACATGAAGAGAAAGTCAGGACAACAGTTTATGGAATATATCCTTGGATTTAAAGATTCACATCAGGAAATTATAGGGAGGGGGCACAATCCATTGTTTTAAAGAAAAAATAATTTTGAAAAAATTATTCATTTCCAGCTGTGTCATAAATTTCAGGTTGCCCTTGATTTGAAACAAAGAAACAAATTAGAGATGGGCTTTTCATTTCATAAGTGGTCTGCTTCCAAAATGAACTGTGGGAGGCTATCTAACGTTCGGAACCAGAGGAATAAAATCAACCAGTCCCTTACCTTGTGCTGGGCTCGCATGGGGTTAAACTCCAATGAGGAAGAAGCCTCTGACACATCATCATTCCTTCTCCCTGGTTCTGGCCAATCAGAAGCTGTGCAGAGAAATGCATCATCCCACCTCCACCACTTCCGAAATAAAAAGCCCATCTCCAAAACAAACAAAATTTTCACCTTGCCTGTCTTTGCATGCGTTCGCGTACACACACACACACACACACACACACACACACACACACACACACAGAGAGAGAGAGAGAGAGAGAGAGAGAGAGAGAGAGAGAGAGAGAGAGAGAGAGAGAGAGAGAGAGAGAGAGAGCTTGTTGATATATTTTTCGGCAGATCATTTAGCCATCAAATATATACAAGAGCAAATGTTGTATCGGGATAAGTGATGATGATCCCCTTGGAGCATAACATAAAATCTCATTGATTTTGTCCCTGAAGACAGGTGTAACAAATGAATAACCAGGGATGCAATCAAGCATAAAATATCAGTGCATGCAACATTAGTTGTGCAGTTCTGTTTTTAATCCATTTGTTTACCTCTGACCTACAGCATTCATTACCTGTCAGGGCTGAAGGAGCAGATAGCTTCTGTTAAAGAGTGGATTACAAGCAATTTCATTTTTCTCTTTCTGCCCCACTAAAGACTATTAGAAGGAGCCGTGTCTGCCATAGTATTTTAACTGAACCCAAAGTGAAACCTACAGCTTGCTTGCTTATTTATTTATTTATTTATTTATTTATTTATTTATTTATTTATTTATTTATTTGATTTGACACCATCTGGCATGAAAACCGGCGGTTTACAGAATTTTAAGATAAATAATCACACATAATAGCAAACATAAAACAAAGATAATATGCCATAATTGATGTGGTACAGTGATTTTTTCCAGTCATAGTTAAGCATAATGAATTTTTTATCTGCATGTAATACCGATAACCTTTATGGGACATGAAAATTATAAGAAATGAACAAACAACTATGCCCAGAAGTGTTTTGAGAATCACTGGTATTCAGAGTGCAGAGGACAGGTGCTAGCTGGCCAGTCTACAGATCTCATACATAGGCGGTATAGTGTCCGTATTGGCTGGGAAGTGCACTGGGTTAAGTATTGAGCTCTGGAGCCTGGCAATTCAGTTCCTCACTGTGCCTCCCAGAACAGCCTGCCTGGGTGGCTTTGGTCAAGCTGCACAGTCCCATGAGTCCCATATTAGGGAATAGGAAACTGCTTCTGAGCACTCTTGACCTAGAAAACCCTAAAAAAGTGTTGCCAAAAGGCCAGAATGATTTGACAGCACACAATTATTGCTGTTATAAACTCCACAAAAGTGTTCCTTCTGACTTTCACTAGTGTTCAAAGATCCTAATTTCTCCATTTAGTACAGTAAGAGCCCCATATCTGTGAGGGATCAGTTCCGGAACCCCCATGGGTACCAAAACCCTCAGCTAAGAGCTAATGTTCTTATCTGGGGGGGGAGGTGGCAGTGGGGGCGAGTGGGCTGTGGTGGTGGTGGTGATGGAGTGCCAGAGGTGAAAGTGGTGATGCTGCACGGCTACCACCTCTGCGGGGTACCACATCTGCCTTCACCATCAATGTTATAGGTGGGTGGGTGCCTGTGGACACCTACAGGCCATGTGGGTGCCACTGCCACCCCAGCCTGTGGGTGGACGGATGCCTGCGGGCCATGGTTTCCAGAAGGGGTCCAAATAAAATCCTGCTGAATGAATTTGGCAGGGTACCAATTTCCTCTACTCACGGTTTGGAATTCGATGAGTTCTGTGCTCTGTGACACCCCTGTCCTCCTCCATTCATTTTGTGTTTTTCTTATCATTTGTTTACATGTTCAAATGTTATCTAGATAAGGAAGAGATTGTTTTGCAATGCTACCTTACTTTGACCTTGATTTCCCTATGATGTCTTGGATGGAGAATATAATGAGCATTTTGCAGGACTGTTTCACACTCAGTGGTTCAGACTTCATTTTGTAAAACATAAAGTACCTTTTTCATGTTTTATTGTTTTACTTTCCCTTTAATCTACATGTAATATGATAGCACTTTTCAAATACTTGAACGGTTGTCCTACGGAAGAGGGGCCGGATCAGTTCTCAAGTACAGGACATATAATAATGGACTCAAACCACAGGAAGACAGATTAAGGCTGAAAATCAGAAAAATGTCTGAATTGGTAGAACAGTACAACAATGGAACTAATTATTTCGGGACACTCCAAATCTGTAGGCATTCAGGAGGAAATTGGACAACCATTTATCAGATCTGCTTTAACTTGGATTCCTGACTTGAGTGGAGGGGTGGACTTGATGGGCTTGCAGGCCCCTTCTAACTTAATTCCTGTATTTTCCCCATCTATTAGACCAGTGGTTCTCAACCTGTGGCTCCCCAGATGTTCCTGGACTGCAACTCCCAGATGTCTTCATCACTAGGTGAGCTGGTCAGGATTTCTGGGAGTTGCAGTCCAGGAACATCTGGAGACCCACAGGTTGAGAACCATTGTATTAGATGTCCCCATGTATGATTATCCCCACTTTTCCAACCCAAAATTACAGTTTTTTAATCTCACGGTTCTCTCCTTGGCTTATTTCCACATATAAGATGACCCTCAAATTTTAGTCTAACAATTTTAGCCAGAATATAGTCTTATACATGGAGAAAATACTGAATTCTATGATCTGAAAACAATATCAACCCTTGAAAGAAGCATATGGGAATAATTTTTCTTCATGTTCTCCTCCCATATGAATTGGATTTTTCATTGTTTCCCACATACTGCTTAGTACCTATCCAGGAGACTGGAGCTAGAGAAAAAGATTTTACTCAGCTCATGTGGGACATAAATATTTGCAGCCCTTGACAGTGAGGGAGGGCAGAGGGTCTGTTTGCCTGCCTGTCTGCCAAGAGGTTTGGGTCTGGCTTTCTATAGTCCTACATTCACCGATTTGCAGGTGAAAAAATAAAAAAACATGGGAAAGCTGCAGGCACAAATGTCAGCCTCATCCCTAAACATACCCAGTAGAGATGGGCACGAAATGAGCGATTTTTCATTTTCGTTTTTGTTTTTTTCATTTTGTTACGCAACGAAAACAAAACAATTTTTTTAAAAAACAAAACGAAAACAAAAACAAAACGACCAAATTTGCCGTGTTTTTCGTTTTTGTTGCAGCAGATGCATTGAACTAAAAAGAATGCTAACGAAACAGCAATTTTTCATTTTTGTTTTTGTTTTTTCGTTTCGCTACCTAACAAAACAAAAATGATTTTTTGCAAAAAATGTCACGAAAATGAAAACGAACCGAAACGGACCCCTAAATGATAAAACGACAAACGAAACACCATTTTTTTGAGTCGGGCCCATCTCTAATACCCAGTCTTCCTGCAGCGTCCTAAGCCTTCATGAGAATTCAAAGTGCTCTCATTATGATCTGTTTTGCTAGTCGTTTGATCCCATTGCATGCTGCCACAGGTTAATGGACTCAGCCTAACCAGGCTGAAATGATTTCTCTGATAATTATGTGCGGTAGAGAATCGACCTGTGAGGGCCATCAAAAAGCAAATTATAACTATATTTGTACTGTATGGAAAATACTTGGACTGTTACTCTGCAGGGCAAGGGGGGGTTTCTCCTTCGTTTCTATTTTCCTCTCATTTCAGTTGAATTCTTCATTATTTCTGCCTTGTTCTCAGAAATCCTACCACACAGGCACATATTTTTAGTGGGTGGATTGAAATTTAGGAACCAGCTTGAAAACCGCTCCAAATTGCTAGCTTCCAAGTTGAAAACAGTACCTGCAATTCTATGTTAGAATTTGGCAGAAATAGGCCACAATGTTTGTTCACAAGATGTGAATTCTCGCAGCAGTGGGAATAAGCAAAAGAGTTTTGCAGAGGTAATGGTAATTTACTTCCCATAACAAAATTTGGAGTTCATTCAAGTGGTTATTTTCTGGCCCCCTTTGATGCCACCCCTCCCTCTGCCTGTGAAACATTAGTATTTATATTCCTTCACCAGAAATTGTGGAAGCCAAATTAACACAAGCTGAGTTTAAGTGAAAAGTATTATTTCCACCTGATTATTCTTCACCACAGAGCATAACAAAAAGTTATAAACTAGTTTTTTTCAGTAGCAAGAGCCATTCATGAGTCCTTGAAAACACATAACTAAAGAAGAACGGTTAATGTGGGTGTTTTTAAAAGTCCCATGGAATTCAAATTATATAGCTGACTTAAATGTATCTCTATTTTTCCTCTAAATATGGAGCCCATGCTGGGCTATTTGTCAGTCCTCCTCTCTTACTTTTCTTCTCTCAAGTGTGTGACTCAATAGAGAGGTTCCATCATTGTTGGCATAGTCCTTAATAAAAGCCTGGAAAGATCATTTCAAGAATAATTAATATAGTCATGTGCTTAAAAAAAAACCTTCACAACCAAGCAGTAGTAGGATGATGTTCTAAGTCATAGAAAGAGACAATTGTAGAGCTAGAAGGGACTCGAAGAGTCATCAAACCCAACTTCATGTTACACCAGGAATACCATGCTTAACCCATTCCTGACAGATGGCCAGCTGTTTTAAAAAGCCTCAGTGAGAGTCCATCATGTTCAGAGCTACCCCATTCCATTGTGAAGCTGCTGGTACTATCAAGGGTTCTTTCCAATGTTTAGGCAAAACCTAATTTCTTGGAACGTGACTCAATTAATCCCTCTCCTTGAGCTTGTAGAACACAAGTTTGTTGGATGTTCAAAATGACAGCGCTTGAAATATTTGAAGGTGCAAACAATTGAGTTTTGCTAGACTGGCAAATACAAGTCCCTGATGCACCAGCTGACATTTTTATAGGAAGAATTTCTGCTAGTGTTTTGTTTTATTTTGTTTTGTTTTGTTTCAGTCTTCACTTTGTTTCATTTAGTTAATAACTATTTTTTAAAATAATTTTCATCATGAAATGAAATAAAATGAAACAATTTATTGTTTTGTTTTGTTTGTATTTCTTGTTGTGAACCGCCCGGAGTTCCTTCGGGAAGACGGGTGGTATACAAGCCCAATAAATAAATAAATAAATAAATAAATAAATAAATAAATAAATAAATAAATAAATAAATAAAATTTGTAAAGCTATAAATAATGGGGAGCTTTTCTTTTTTATTTATCAGGGAGTCCACTAAGTGAGTTTAAATCGCTTTAAATCAAAGACACTCCCTAAACCTTCCAATCAATTTGCTTACAAACAAAGTATCCCTCTGTAAACAAGCAGGAAACCTAATGGCTAGCTGCACCTCAGATCAAATTGGAGAGATAAACTCAGCAGCTGACCAGCAGGTGGAGAGAAGGAAGCAAAATATCAAAAATAACCCCCTACCTAATCAAGAAAGGGAAAGAATCAGTTTAAATAACTTGCAGACACAGGCACAGCTCAGGGAAGGGAAGGGAAGGGAAATGTGATCCAGTCAGCCTCACGGTCCTAAAACTGCCATGTCCACAAACCAGAGAAAGGCAACAGAGCTCAGCTCCTGGTTATCTGCACTGCAGATCAAGATTGGAGATAAGCTAGCTATCAACAGCTGTGGGGAGGGAAGGAAGGAAAGCAATCAGTTTAAAAATAAACCTCCTGTTTTCAAGACAGCTGGATCAAGAAAGAGGCGTCTTGCCACTACGATGAATCATTTCCTTTCTCAAACAAAAAATGGTGTTTCGTTTCATTTGTTGATGAAACACTATCTGCTGTTTCATTTTGTTTTGAAATATTTTGTAACCTTACGAAACGATGAAACGATGTGTCATTTGTTGTTTTGTGACCATCTCTAATTCCCATTGCTTTTACAATCCCTGTAAAATGCGATTGTGGTAAGTCAGAATCTGACAAGCTGGCAGCATGAAAATAAGCATTATTGTATTGTGTTTCTGCCACAGGAGTCTATGGATTTCAAGGCATTTGAAATTACATTTTATGCATTACAAAAAGATTAGTTCAATTCCATTTCAATTCAACCCCTTGCTTGCAGCCATCCATTGTAACTGTCAAGACCAATATTGTTTAGTGGCCTTGTTTCCAGACTCAGCTGGAGCTGCCTGAATGTTTTTCAATCACTTTTAGTAAACTTCTGTTAAAACCTCAATTTTAAAATAATTTCACTTTCAGGGATGCTTTATCTACGCTCTCCTTAATTATTTTACAACATTCAGAATTTCATATCTTAACACAACATTTCATTAGCTTTTTCTATGTATAACAGGCATGTCCAAATTTCGGCCATCCAGATGTTTTGGACCACAACTCCCACAGTCCTTTGTCATTGGGAATCTAAGCTTAGAATTCTGGGAGTTGTGGTCCAAAACATCACTAAGGCTGAAGTTTGGACATGCCTGTTGTATACTGTTGACTCAAATTTAGCCTGTCTTCTTATTTTTCTTAGTGTTTGTCCCACTTGGTGGTGTGGTCCACTATTCTTGTTTTGGTCTTCTACTTGACATGGTCATGGGCTAGGTCTGGATGAACCTGGGGCAACCTCATGTCACTATTAAGTGTGTTCATGCAGCACTGTTTTAGACAACCCCTCAGTCAGGATCTGCTGAACTCCAAAGTGAGACCCTTTTTTGTCCAGAGTTTCTTTAGCATATAAGAGGCATCCATACCAAGTTTAGCCTATCTACTAAAACTCTTAGATTCTTTGTATATATACTACTGATATCATCCATTCTATATTTACGCATTCTATTTTTATACCCAGTTTTTCTATCTAAGTCCTTCCAGTTTGGTGCAAGAAACCATTGCTAAGCACTTTTCACATAATAAGAATTAGAAATCTGCTTATGGCAGATAAGCCCTAAAATAACTTATCAAAACAAGTATATGTAATTTAAGAATATGTTATGCAGATTCACACACACACCACCAACACAAGCATATAAAATTACAGCGGACCCTCTTATAACAATTGGTTTGCTTAACAGAAAATCTGCTTAAAGGAAAAAAATTCCAGAAATGGGTCAAATCTGTATAACAGAAAAACAGTTGTGGTTAGGGATTAATTCATTTTCTATGTGTTCCTATGGAAAATTTTACAAAGTGAAATTTGCTTAACAGAATTTCATTTGGAATGAATTAATTCCTTTATGCAAGGCACCACTGTATACCTTAATAAAGTTGGCAAGAGTCTTAGTAATTCTACTGGCAACCACGGCTCTGTACTCTTCAGATCCCCCACCCTTTCCCAGATTCAAACCTCTTACTCACAGCCTTATTCTTTCTTAATCCTACTAATTCAGGCTGACCTGATATTTCGTAGTGATTACAATAACTCTTGGTGTCGCAGGTAAAAGAATTTGCAGTGGGTGAAATCTTGATTAGTGATCACCTTCCAATAACTGCTAAAATCGATCTGGGAATACCCAAGGATAATGTGTGTGTGTGTGTGTGTGTGTGTGTGTGTGTGTGTGTGTGTGTGTGTGTGTGTGTGTGTGTGTGTGTGTGTGTGTGTGTGTGTGTGTGTGTCATTACAGTCATGAACGACTCTTCGTGACCCCATGTCCATGAAGTTTTCTTGGCAGGAATACTGGAATATCTTGCCAGTTCCTACTCCAGGCGCCTACAGCACCTGGTATTCCCTGGTGGTCTCCCATCCAAGTACTAACCAGGGCCGACCCTGCTTAGCTTCCAAAATAAGGCGAGATTGGATGTGCTTAGGGCATCTAGATAGCTAAGGATAATATAAGGTCAAAACAAAATTGTGATCCTATTGCATCATGGAAATTAGTTTGGAACAGGCAAACTCATCTGAAGTTCCTGTCATTACTGACCAGTCAAGCCTGCCAGAATTTAGTAACACAATTGACCACCACTGAAGACGTTGACACTAGAATTGATTCATTTGAAAAGTTATTGGTCTTCTTAAAAAACTAACTGACACAGAAATCATCTAGGCACAAGTATACGGCCATTACCGGCAAGACCGAATGGTTTGACCAGGAGTGTATAGCTTTGAAAACTCATATCGGTGAATGTTATAGGGCCTATAGAACTTCAGGTACTCCCAAAACATTGAACAACTATTTTCTATTTAAAAAGGAACTGAGTTGTCTGTCAGACACAAAAAGACACTTGATTGCACTTGCTCAACTGTTGTTGTCCCTTCCAACATTGCAGTTCTTGTCCATGTCTGGACTTAACAAACCAATGGTCATGGCACAAGGCAACTACATATTTCGCTGATATGTAATACCTGTTATGCCAGAGGCCTCCCAACTCCTATCTAGAAAGATCCACAATAACAAAGTGCAATAGCACCTCCATCTGGGATCACTGAAATTAAGCCATTCACACTTCACAAAGAATTTACAGAAGTTGACAAATTTGATGTATTGTTATTTTCTCTCTTCCAGAATATAAAGCAGCAAACATTTCCAACTCACAAAAGGAGGGAAGCGAATGACAGGTACCTCAAATGCCCTGCTGAGTGTGCAACATTTCTTCATAAATCATCTCTCAGGGAGAGAAATGAAATACTGTATCCTTTGCACAGAACCTCATATTTGAATCTGATGACTAATTCTTTAGCATGCCTTCTTTTATATCCTCTTTACCTGCAGGATGCCGAGAAGTGCTGTGAGTGATAACAACTCCGCAAGCATTAGAGAAATAAATTGAAAGGTGAAATTAAACTCAATCTGCATCCCGTACTGATAGCAGTTTTCATCCGATACAAAACTGTGCATTTCCCAAGGCAAAGGCATGCCAAATTCCTAGCCGAAAGGCAGTGTGTGTGTGTGTGTGTGTGTGTGTGTGTGTGTGTGTGCATGGAGGAATAAGCTCTGTACTCACCATGGAACAACTGCTAGTGTGAGGTGGTTTTTGTGACCCACATTGTATCTCTGAAAAGGGGACAAAAGGCCACTGCAGCAGGGAGTGAGGAGAAATGCTCTTGTTTCCTGAGAGTGTTCTCTTTGATTTTGCTAAGTGGTTACTTCACATCCCGTTCATCCTTCCTTGCTGACCTGCTTGGGACCGGTACAAAAAATCCTTTATTTCATGTCCATAGCATGACAGCAAAAAGTTGTCTCGACCACGTCCCCGGAACCGGGAACAGAGCGTGACAAGACATACCTGCCCCTGGGCTGGGGAATTCTCTTGTCCCAGTTTGTTCCTGGTTCCTGTTCTGAGACAAGGGACTGTGTGGTAACAACTGTCACACAACAACCAGTGTCCCTTAGTGGCCAGCGGCTGAAGCGGCATTCAACATTAGTTTCCCTATGGGAAACACCATGCAGTGCAAATGTTTATTAAAGGAAGTACTGAAAATTCTGTAGCATTGATGTGTAAATCCTGGAAGACCAGTAAATCAAAATATCGAAAAAGTTTTATTTACGATATTAAAAAGGGTTAAGAAAGCAAGACAAATTCAGAATTTGTCATGGAACAAGACCGTGAATTAACAGTTGTCATGAGACAAGTGAGTAAATGGAAACAGGGACTGAACAAGGATAAAACCATGTGACCACGAACAACGCTGTCATGGTACAAACGTAATCACAGAACAAGGTAGGACATGAAGTAACTGCCCTAGTATATCAAGCTGAAATACAAGAACTTTTTCCAGAAAGCAAGATAATTATTTCAAATATGATTGTTAGGAACAACAAAAAGTTACATGCATAGTATTTCAGTAATTTTAAAAAACATTGGCTTGGATCCAGACTATGGTAGCCCCATGATATTAATTGTGGTTCCAGTTTAAATATTTGAAATGATGTCATATTGATTAGGGAACAGGTTTGTTTTCCATGACTACAGAGACTAGGACTCGGGGCAATGGTTTCAAACTACAAGAAAAGATATACAATTTAAACATTAGGAAGAACTTCCTGATGTTTAGAGCTGTCCAGCAGTGGAATAGGCTGCCATAGAGGATGGTGGAGTCTCCTTCTTTGGAGATTTTAAAGCAGAGGCTGGATGGCCCTCTGTCAGAAATACTGTGGTGGGGGTTCCTGCATGGGAGGCGGCTTGACTGGATGGCCCTTGAGGTCTCTTCCAACTCTATGAATCTAAGTACCAGTGATTTCAGTGAATTTCTTATGAGCTTGGCTAATGGCTATGCTGACCTCCAGCCCTGTTTACTGCTCAATACCTGGTCTGAATCATTCCATGTTAAATCCTATGTATTATGCTGGCTTACAGGTGCCATTTCCCCCCAGTTGCTGAGTGTTTGAACATGAATTCCTATTTGATATGGACAGTTGTCCCCATTGCATTTCATCAGTACAAATATGGGAGAATTTCAGTTTATATTTGATGAAAAATAGTTGTCAAAAAATCTCAAACATCTTCATGGACTGCATGGAAAATGAACTGAGAGTTTAAGAAAATTAATGTGGAATAATGCCAAATTGGCAGATATGTCAATCACAGGCTCAGAACAATAAAGCTGTATAGTCAGTACAATAGTTTATAAGTGATAACACTAGGGTTCATTTCTACTCACCTGGGAAACCTATCCTGATATGATTGGTGTATTTTTTCACTCTAAGAACAGAGTGATGGGCTAGGACTTTGGAGACCTTATTTGAAGGTCTTGGAAACTCATTTGAGGAATGGAATTGATAAAAGCATTCTTTTAAATAGTTCACTCAACCTGAAAGCCCCATTAGGGTCCCTATATATCAGTTCCGATGTGACAGTACAGAACAGTAACAACCACAAGCTACCTTACAAGGTTGTGATAATGAAATACAAGCAAGAGCTCCTTGGTTAAGCTGTGAACAAAAATAAAAACAGCAACCCTGCAGTCCAAACATAGAATTTGTTGGATCGCTGGTTTTGGATCATCATTTGGCATGCGGCAGGTTTACACTGCACCCAATATTAGTGGCAATATTTTCACTCCATTTTTATTGCAAATACTTCCCCCAGCCATTTTATTTGGGTTTTCTTGTAAATCAACTCCCCATAGTCTTTTGTTAATGACATTCTGTTATGAATCTAGATTGACATCTACTGCCCTCTTGCCTTTCCCACTTTGCATTCCAGCCATGTGTAGATGCTGGTGCATGCAACATAAAAATGTGAATCTTTTTGACAGCAGAGCCCTCCAGATTTGATGGAAAGAATGTAGATGCCATAGCAACAGCCAGCAGGACTGACCTAATAGTCTACCAATGTCATACTCCATTGCCCATTCGGTTAGTTTGATTAGGAGCATTACCATGTGAAAGAGTTCCTTTCACCTCTTACTTGACTCTAGAATCTGATAATATTACTCTTTGTAACATTACTTCACTGTCTTGAGCTTCTTGCAGCCTGGGAGAATTCCAAGTTCTGCAGCAAACTGCAGAGATTTTAAGCACACACATTTTGTCCCATTAATAGAAAACATCCAGAAAGGTGAACTTCATACGCTGCATTACTAGGGCAACAAGAGGGGAAACTCTCCAGAATTTTGATTGGATGACTCAATAAAAGTTTCATACCAGCTGTAAGTGAATTTTTATTTTAAATGCATAATCTCTGTCTCTCAGTCTTAAATTCTTCATTACAGTATTGTAGTCAGGATTTTCAAAGGACAAGGTGCTGATTCTGAATTATCAAACACACACACATACGATGGTAGGGTTCTGTAATCATACCCAAGAGAGAACAACATATACATTTGTGTATATGGATAAAAACATTTCTGGATGAAAAAAATCTCACTAAAAATTATTGAGACATGAAGTGTGACCAGAAGACTTAGTCAACCTTCCTATGTTAATTATATACTATATTATGACAATTTAATGTGGTTTGTGAGAAGACTGAGCCAAGTGTAATCCTTGACAGATTGCAAACATATGATGCTTTTCAGTTATTAATGTACTTTTGCTAAGTGCATTATAGTTTGTTGTAAGTAACCATGAGCATTTGCTTTGGGTAATTTGAGCTGATGTTCTGAGCTTTTCATTTATTTTCAGCAGAAAACCAACTGCATTTATAAAACAGGCCTCATCCTATAGTTTGTAAGCATTACTTTTGCTTTTCTGTCTGTGAAGACCCCCAAAATGATACACAATTTTTTTTTAAATGAAAACCCAACAGTTTCAACTTAGGTACCCCGAAGGATTTATCCCTCGAGCCTGGATGATTTGGACATTTCAGCTGGTGCAAAATTCAGCAGCCAGACTAATAAGAACACATGAAAAGGTCTTCTCTGTTGCTGCTTCCATACTTTGGAACTCCCTCCCACTGGAGGCCAAGACTACCCCATCACAGCTGTCTTTCCAGAAGCAGGCAAAGACCTTCCTTTTCAGGCAAGCTTTCCCTGAATGAGATGTTACCTACTATGTAACTTTTATAAGGATTACCATGCATGATTACATTAACTGATTTCATAAGAACACCAGCGTTTTCCATGTTAGCTTCCACCCCTCATAATGGATTTATTTTTTTCTTTTTGTGTGCTCTTTGTAGCTTTAATGTTACCTTTTAATGTTCTAAGATGCCTCTTCTAATTCCCTGTTCTTAACTTGAATATGTATTAATTGTTCTGGGCTGCATATTGTCCCTCATTATTGTTAGCCACCTAAATGTGAGGGAGTTGCATGGTATGGAAATGGAAGGCAATGTATGGGAAGGCTGTTTAGATAGGCATTTCTATTTGCAGAACACAGATTCATTGACCTCTAAACCAACATTGCCCTCCTTCTTTGTTGAATGTTAGCCTCATTGTTTTTAATTTAAGTTATATTGTTTTATTGACTTGCTGTTTATATATAATTGATATAGCTGATTATTGTACTAAGGTGGGACATATATGAATCAAAATGATGATGATGATGATGATGATGATGATGATGATGATGATGATGATGATGATGATGATGATGATGATACGACGTGTGGTAAATGTAATACATCTCTTCTCCAAACACAAAAGCAGCAGCAGTGTTTCTGCTGAAGATGTAAGTGTTAGAATTAGTCCTTTTTCTAGTCCATTGGCTTTTTGGCAGAATGGACCGTTGACCTGGCTGGATTGCACAAAGACAACACTGGGACATGTCCGAGGTTGACTCATGTCTGTCCCACCTTGAACCAGAGGCTTCCCTGCCACCTCCTTGGCATTGGCACACACATACCTTGCACTGCTGCTCTTTCCTAGTGCCAGAGCTGAACAAGGTTGCTGGGAGGCAAATTTTGTTTGTGAAGCTTATCATAGCAGTTGTAGGCTGTATTTTTCTTCTCCTTCTCCCACTCATTTCAGCAGAAGCTGCTGCAGTGGGTGCAGGCAGCATTCCTGGAGTCTTCCCCAAGAGCCTCTGTCTTCTATCATGCCCATGTTTCATTCTGCCTGCCAATTCTGCCTGCCAAGTACAGTGTCTGATTCTGCTACAACACAACACCAACCCTTCCAATCAAAATCACATGCACCCAAACATAAATTGCATTATGCCCCCAGAGCACAGAGAATACTCCTAGGTCCCTGAGCTCCTTGCCCTCTGAGGATGCCAGCCATACACTCTGGCAAAGTGTCAGGAAGAAAATCTTTCAGCACACAGCCAAACAGACCAAAAAACTCACAACAACTATAATAAATTAATTTAATTTAATATATCTGACTTTGTTAAACTAGACATGTTTAGCCTGATGAAGAGGAGACTGAGGGGGAGGCATGATAGCAGTTTTCCAAAACCCGAAGGGTTGCCACAGAGAAGAGGGCATTGACTTATTTTCAGTTGCACCTGAGAGTATGACAAGAACCAATGGGTGGAAAGTCATCAGAGGGACAGCCAACCTGGAAATAAGGATAAATGGAACAGCTTGCCTCCTAATGTTATGGGCACCCCATCACTGGAGGTTTTCAAGAAGAGATTGGACAGTCATCTGTCTGGGATGGTATGAGGTCTCCTGCCTTGGGCAGGGGGTTGGTCTAGCAGACCTTTAAGGTTGCCTCCAACCCTACGATGATTCTATGATTCTATATTGAACAAAATATTATCCCCCTGCCTCATATACTGCAAAGTGGCCTAAATCTAATATACTGTAATTCCCCTTGATTTATAACATATTAATCTAGGTATCTACTAATCTTAAATCTTATTCCTAACTACATTAATATTATACAACTAGAAGTAAATAATGTAAATGTAAGTTCAGGATTCAGAACAGGACACTCAGGGGTTTTTTAAGCAGATATCCCCACCTTTAAATTGGAACAACCGGTATAAACAAATACCTTCTGGTTCCTTTGCTTATTTCAGGATTTCATTGGTGCACTGAGGCATCATTTACAGGTTATACTGACCTCTGGCCTCCCTCATTTGGGAAACATGTGGCAAACCCAATCAGGAGACCCTGAATTTTATGCTCCCACTACCTTTGCTGCCAGAATGTTTTTACATTTCATTTCTCAAGAAATCACTTCATGATGCCTGGAAATGGGTTTCACTTTCACTTTACTACCCCTAGCAAGCAGAAACCTGTGCTTTTGCTTTTTTCATTTAGGAGCAATCGGTTCTCTGAATATCAGAAGTCATTATTATGGATATTCAGAACTCTCACATTTATACCGTATTTGAAGATATATTTCTGAATCTAAATGAACAGCTCTACTTCAAATCTTTGAACTGCTTTCCTTAGAAACCATTATTTACCCATCATCCATGAAAAATTGAGAGGGGGCACTGTTTAGTTACATATGTCCCAACTGGCCAACAGGATTATGTACCTTTTGTTAATAAATAAATATGTACAATAACACCAGTCATAGAGCAATCCCAGAATGGGATTTCGCAGAATGATCTTTTAGTATGAGGAATTTTGTCTTAATATGTAGTTTCATGAAGTTCTGTGTGAACTTTGAGGTTGTCCATCTTCCTCCTGCAAAAATATGATAAACGGGAGCCATACTATATTCAAATTAGAGAAGAGCACAAACCTTGGTTTGGCAATTTGTGCCAGCTCGAACACGCAACACTGGCACCACTTATTTTATTCTCTCACCTCCCTGCTGGGCCCACACTCCTCTACTCTTCTTCTTTGACTGTTCAACCAGTCTCTGGCAGGAGCACAGGTTTCCCTGCCCTGTCTCCTTGGCTGAACGCCTTGGCTCCTGCCAGGGCCTGGTGGAACAGTCAAAGAAGAAGAGAGGAGTGCATTCTGGATAGTGAGTCATTAGCTGAGAGGCTGGGGAAGGGAATGCATGGCATCTGTGGTGCTTGTACCTATGAACTGGCATGAACCTCCATGTCCACACGAATCTCTAATTAAAACCATTGGCATATGTTTGTTCAGTAGCTCTTGGGATATCTTGTGTCATCCCTTCAGCAAGGGAAATGCCCATGTTTGTATTTAAAGTATTTAAAGACAAATCTAACCATCTTTACATTTGCTGCTCAACTTTTGTCTTGCAGCTACAAATTGGAAGTGTTATTAATTTTGGGGTAACATGTCTGTAGTTTCACCTCTAAATAAAAGAAGTGTGGCTTGCAATACACCAAAATAGATTTGTCAGCTTTTGATGTTCTTCCATCTCAAACCACTTGGAACAATATCTCCATACTAGGAATGGGCATGAAATGCCAAAATATATACGGTGGGCAGGATACCTACCTTATACAGAATGTTTGTAGCTCAGAACATCTGAAAATCCCTGCCCTAACAAATTATTATTGCTGTCATTAAAACACCAAAGGTCATCCCACACTCTAGTGCTTTGCAGTTCTAAACACTCTTCTTAAAAGGCCTATGTTGAATTATTAGACTTTTTTATAAATATAATTTTTATTCTTTTTATATAGAATACAAAAATGCACAATACAAATTACAAAAAAGACAAAACATCAACACTCCTGTCCATACTACAGCATTTTTCAGTGGAATTTTTTCACACATTCACATGGTTTTCATCAAAAGAAATAAAATGACTCAAAATTCAACTGTTGTTATGAATGTGTGACTAGTCCTCTACCAGGTAGCTGTAAAACCATTCTGATCGGTTCACTGAAAACCTGCCTAGATAATCATCTTATTTCTGCTTGCCTACCTAAACCAATAAATTCCTTAAATTAGTGGATTTAAATTTAATTTCATTCTCTGCTACCTACTCAGTACTCAAGACTCTTGATTTTTTTTTATCAACTACCTGTGCCTTCAGCTGTGGATTAGACTCAATTTGCCCCCAACTGTTCATGGCATTTGCACAAATCTCACCTAAAAACCTCAATAGAGGCACTAGACTGCTAGATTCACAAGCTCTTTCCTCTTCGGCATTTCAAGATCCTCACTGGGGTGAAAAAGAAATGTGAGTCTGAGGCACTTGCTTATTATTTCATCATCTTAGCAACACAGTGCACATATTCTAAACCCTAAGATGGTTGGTTGGATATTTTCTCCCCAGGGGGAGGCAGCTCATAATGAAAAGAAATTGAAGAATGAAAACACAGCATGAAATAGGTTCCGTATACAGAAATGATCATATTTGCAGTTCACATATCCAGAATACAAACATATTTCTGATTCTGGTTTTATACCACAAAACAATCTAGCATATGACTTTAAATACCCAAAGCTCAACCCATGTAGAGTTTTTCCTCTGTCGCTGAAATCCAATGAAATGGATTTATGCAAGAACACTATTGGACTGTGGTTTCAATCTTATGCTTGCCTGTTTGTTGGTGATATTGTGATATCAGGTATTATCACTGGCATTGGCTTTCCTTATATCTGGCAAGAAAGTGCGACCTTTGAAGAAGGCAAAGAGACAAGCCAGCAAAGAACATTATTTGAAACCCACCTTATTTCTCAGAGGAATTCTGCTCCAGGCAGCCCAATGAGACAATAGGAAAAAAGTTCTGCACACCTACCACACCATACCTCTTAGCAAAACCACTGGGATTTGGGTGGTAAAGTTAGCAGACAGCCGTGTGTACATTTTTAAAAAAGGAAGGAGGGGGGACCCAGGAAACTACAGGCCGGTTAGCCTTACATCTGTCCCAGGGAAGATGGTGGAAGGCCTCATCCAAGAGAAAATCTTAAAACACATAAAAGAACAAACCTTGCTGAGAGAAAATCAGCATGGCTTCTGTAAGGGTAAATCTTGTCTTACAAACCTCTTAGAATTTTTTGAAAAGGTCAACAGGCACGTGGATTTGGGTGAACCGGTGGATATAGTCTATCTGGATTTTCAAAAGGCTTTTGACACAGTCCCTCACCAAAGGCTGCTGAGAAAATTGCATAGTCAGGGGATAAGAGGGCAGGTCCTCTTATGGATTGAGAACAGCTTGAGATCCCGGAAACAAAGAGTAGGTGTCAATGGGAAATTTTCACAATGGAGAGAAGTGAAAAGCGGTGTGCCCCCAGGGCTCGGTCCTGGGACCGGTGCTTTTCAATCTGTTCATAAATGACCTGGAGACAGGGATAAACAGTGTGGTGGCCAAGTTTGCAGATGACACAAAACTTTTCCATGTGGTAAAAACCAGAAAGATTGTGAAGAGCTCCAGAAGGATCTCTCCAAACTGGGGGAGTGGGCTGAGAAATGGCAAATGCGTTTTAATGTAACCAAATGTAAAGTAATGCATATTGGGGCAAAAAAATCCAAACTTCATCTATCAACTCATGGGCTCTGAGTTATCCGTGACGGATCAGGAAAGAGATCTTGGTGTGTTGGTGGACAGCTCCATGAAGGTGTCTCCCCAATGTGTGGCAGCAGTGAAGAAGGCCAATTCCATGCTAGGGATTATCAAAAGGGGATTGAAAATAAAACAGCCAACATTATAATGCCGTTATACAAAACAATAGTAAGGCCCCACCTGGAGTATTGTGTACAATTCTGGTCACCGCATCTCAAGAAAGACATAGTGGAACTGGAAAAGGTGCAGAAGAGAGCGACTAAAATGATTACTGGGCTGGGGCACCTCCCCCTTATGAAGAAAGGCTAAAACAATTGGGCCTCTTCAGTCTGGAAAAAAGGCGCTTGAGGGGGATATGATTGAGACATACAAAATAATGCAGGGTATGAGTAAAGTGGATAGAGGGAAGCTCTTCTCCCTCTCTCAAAATACCAGAACTAGGGGACATACACTCAAATTGAGTGCTGGGAGAGTAAGAACTGACAAAAGAAAATATTTTTTCACCCAGCGCGTTGTAAGTCTATGGAACTCCCTGCCACAGGATGTGGTGATGGCATCTGGCCTGGATGCCTTCAAAAGGGGATTGGACAGATTCCTAGAGGAAAAGTCCATCACGGGTTACAAACCATGATGGAGATGTGTAATCTCTAGGCTTTAAACCAGGGTACTTCAAGGGCCAGATGCAGGGGAGTGGTATCAGGAGACAGATATCTAGTCTCATGCGCTCCCAAACGCATCTGGTGGGGCCGCTGTGAGATACAGGAAGCTGGACTAGATGGGCCTTTGGCCTGATCCAGCATGGCTCTTCTTATGTTCTTATGTTCCTCCTCATGTGTGTCTACCAAAGCTGCAGTCTGTGCCTCAGAACAAGTGGACTGCATTTCATGTGTGCTGAGGCCAAATAAAACCACTGTTAAAACCAATAGCTGTCCATCTTGGCTTAGACTTCTTAGCATGAAGACTAAATAAAGGTGTCCCCCCCCCCGCACATGTGTGCTAGTCATGTCCAACTATAGAGGCTGTGCTCATCTCCATATTAAAGCTGAAGAGCCAGTGTTGTGCAAGTCTGTGGCCATGTGGCCGGCATGGCTGCAAGGAAACACTGTTTTACCTTCCTGCTTTTGACAGCGGTATTTATTTATCTACTTGCATTGACAGGCTTTCAAACTGCTAGGTTGGCAAGAGCTGGGGTTAACAGCAGGAGCTTACTCCACTGCGTGGCACCTGGGATACGAACTGCTGAACTGCCAACTTTGTAGTGGACAGATTTCAGTGCTCTAGCCCGCAGAGTCTATCTAAGTGTTTATACTGTCATCTACATGCCAGTCATTACTGTCATGTAATGATGTCATTGGATACTCATTGGCGGAGTGGAACAGGAAAAATCACTCCTTACGTCTCTCTCACTTACTTTGCAAGCCCTATTAGGGTCACAATAAGTCCGTTCCACCTTGATAACACAGAACCTAATAATCATCTTAATCATCACCTTAGAACTGCTGGGCTGGAAGGGATACTATGGGTCATGGTGTTCAGCCCCTGTCAAGAAGGTACAGTGGGGAATCAAGCTCCCACCCTCTGACTCTGCAGCCAATACCCAAACCACCACTATCCAACAGTATATGTCTGCTTCAATAAGGTTGCAGCTCCACTTCTTTGACATTTCTAGTATTAAAAAAGGTGCACAATCCTGCTGGAAGAGGAAGAACAAGGAAAGAAATGAGTTAGCGCTTCTTGCAGTCCCCTTGCTCATGTATCCACTTTGGCAATCCATGGACGGTTCCAAACTTTATAGAAATCTTGACTTTCACCATCTCACACTGAATAATTTCTGCTCTTGACTGCTTAAACAACTTTCCATCTCTTTGCTGCCTTCTCTTTAACCTCCAAGGTATTACACATCTGTCTCTGACTGACGGTGGCATTTCAGTGTAATCATTGGTATAATCCTATTAAAACCTACCCTATCAGTAAAAGTTGCACCAAATGTGAATGGTCAATTTGCTGCTGTTCTCATTCTGAAGGAGAGAATTCTCAGAGGGACATGATGGACTATCTCACTGTATGAGATTTCTTCACATCCTTGTTTCTGATTATGTTGTTAAAGAAGAATAAGATAGCAATGGTCCTTTCCATTTGTGGAAACATGATCACTTTTAAACTAATTTGAGGGAAGCTAGATGTCCTTTATTGCTGATGTGTTCCACAGAAATTCTGGGGAATGACAGTGTCAGTTATGGTATGGCAAACAGTACATTCTGTTAAGCAGAGCATTCAAATATTTTCATTGGGACTGGAGGAGGCCTAGCATAAAATTTATGGAAAACACACTGACGCTTAGCTCTGATTCCAAAACATATTTTTGAAGCATGTGAACTAGCATTAAACAAATTTAGTTTCCATTATTCAAACCAGAAAAAAAGCATAAAAATCCCACACCTTTTACTAAGCCCATTATATTCACCAGCCATAATGCATAGCAATACAGTAAAATAAATAAGTGAATAAACAGATAAACAGCATTTGCTTTGCTTTTGTGATATGCCTGTTGATTAAATCTTACTGCGAGCATGGAACTGAATATTATTCCAAAGGTCAAATGAAAATATTTTGCAATGTGAACATTTCTTCAGATGCACCATTACATCAAGGAATCATCGGTTCATGATGCCCTTGACTAATGGAGCCTTTCAGAAGATTATTACTAGGGCATTAGGGATGTATTTCCCCATATCTTTATGTGAGACTGGAATCAGTAGATCTGTTTCACCCTCTGAATGCATGTGATAGTGTAAGTCCAATATTCCCCATCTATATAATAGGAACAACAGTACAGGCAGTAAGAGAATATTGAGAAACAACATTCATGTTGAGAAAAAAAATGAAAGTTTATTTCTAATCATTACTGGCGTTAAGTAAACCTTTTGTTTCCAAAGATAATAGCATATAACATTCCCATTATGGATGGGGGGAAAGGGGGGACCCAGTCTGCTTGCTTAATTTGAGTCCAAATTCAGAGTTTGCCCACACTTAACACAATCCTGGGGGTGTATAAGAAGATTCCTGTTGAATCTTATAAAAGCCCCACCTGTCCCAGCATTGTTTGAGCCTGTCATTGGATTTTAAGGGAACAACATTCAAGTACAAGATTCATTTTAAGTGCCCAATACCTTTCTATGGCTCATTAATTTTTTTACATAAAATGTTACTGATAGAGTCTGAATCTGTTGTGTGCATGTTACCATCCTTGTTACTCTCTATGGCCGGATAGACATCATTGACCATCATAATGACCTCCAGGAAGGCGTGGATAAGATGAGGCCAATCTATGATTCCCCACATGCTCTTTTATTACACCTAATACTTCGAGCACCACTCACACCCTCCCCTTGATCTCCAACATGCCCCTTCTCCTACAGGTGTGCTGTCCCATTCCATGGAAGTGCTTCTTTGTATGGAATCACAGCTAGTCAGCAGATCCTTCAAGAGTGAGGCATGGCCCTAGAGCAAGTGAGGGGAATCATAGCCAACCCACCATGCCAGAGTAGAGACTAACCTCAATGGTCAACCTGACCAACCACCTCCATGACTTCCTAATGAGTTGAGTGGGACTTTACATCCCCATATATGCATTTGCAGAACATTTGGCAAGAATCTCTTAGATCTTTCTGACTAAAGTTTGTCCATGTCTAGTACTGCTACTGCCAATCCCATTAACTCAAGCATGTATGTCCCAACCCCAGGATTCTCTATCTCCTACCTGGGAGGCCACCTACTGTATATCTCAAGTCATACACACTTCACACCTTGGCCTTGGAACATGCCATTATCGGATCTCCTTTATCACCTCAATGTGTGGTGGTATTTGTCCTTATCCCATTAATCCGAGCATCATTGTTTAAATTTTAATTTTAATTCCATTTATTTTTTTATTTTTTATTTTTGAGGCCATGACATAGACTTATCAGTTACTTGCCATGACTTCTCCCTATTTCATTTGCACTTGGAAGCTGGACTCTTCAGTACAATCACTCTAAGTTTGGTAACATTGGTTTTCAGGCATTTGGGTTATACACCCACAAAGGAGGGCCCCCTAGAAAAGTGCATTTCAACAAATGAATTAAGAAAAAACAATCTTCACCAACCTTTGAGGGAATGTATAGGAGAGTCAGAGGAAACATCTCTGCATGTCTGAAGTCTCTAGGTGGCCGGAGAGAACTTTACTTGGAGATCCTATTTGGGGGTCCATAACTCAGATATCAAAGCTCCAAATTCCATCAAAGTTGGAGAGATTGTAGAGGTGTTTTGGGGGGGATCTAAACATCCAAACCTCGTCTCTCTAGGTGCTTTGGGGGGCATTTTATATCCAGATAAATTGGAGAGTCAACAATGGTCAAAAACCATCAATTTGTATTCATCAGGGGACTTTATGACAAATGTTTTATTAATTTTGATGAATTTTCCAAATTTGTCAGAAATTGAAATTTATTGTTCAATCCTTCCCCATCTCTAGTTTCAGTTCTACATGATATATTTGTTGCAATTCTCATTGTAGAAAAGTTGACCTAGGAAAAATGAGAACTCCCTTAGTTACCAAAAGGCTATTATTCCATTATCTGTTATGATCACATTCCTTTTACACACCCTTCCTTCCTTCCTTCCTTCCTTTTTATTGATGCTTAAATTGGCCAAAACCGAGAAGAGATATAAAGATATTCCCATCAGGGGAACTGCTGGACCTCTTCAGCTATTAAAATAGCACTAAGCTCTAGATAAAGAAGGCTGAGTTTATTTAACACTGCCATGGAGGTCTCAAAGGAAAGGCCAGAGTGTTGAACAGTTGGCTTTCCAACACACAACAAGGTGACTGGTGGTATATTACTGAAGAAACTCAGTATTTATGAGTGAGCATGGCAATAACTTACTCTCTAGCTGTTTGGCCTTTTAAGCTCCTTAATCTTTGTGGTCAGAAAACCACTGCAAGATTGCCTCAGGCCCTGTGGTTTGATAAGAGCAATTTCATCACACTGGAAATTGCTGAGAGCCCTACACCATTTCTACATGCAAGAGTAGCATTTTGGCTCATGAAACAAATATATTATTGCTGTTTCTTAGATTCCTTAATGCAAAGATGGCACTTTCTGGCCCCTGGTTGTCTTTTGACTGCATGTAGAAGTGTAGCTCATGGCCCAGTGTGTAAACCTGCCCTGGGTCCGTTTTAGGTGTGGGGAGGTGGGGTGAAATTAGGAAATACCATTCTTGTTCTTCGCTTTCCCTTCTTGTTGGATGGGAGAGTGTAGAATTAAACATTTCCTTCTGTATCCAAATGAAATAAACCAGATCTCTTGAAACTAGTTGTAGCTGCTGAAAATATTATGTGCTTGAGTTGAATCAGAATGTCTCTGGGGAGGGTCTTTATTTAATATGGACTGTCATTAAGCCTTCATGGTTCAAAACTGGCCTTTAACAGTCAATGACATTGCATTTGTGAACTGGGATAGGGTCCTTGCATGAGTTAGAACAACTTAATAAAAATAATTTATTGCCCCAGAAGTGGTGATTGCTGCTGTCTTTTTATTTTATTTTTATTGTTATAGATAAAGGATAAATAGGGGAGAATAACATGGGGTAAAGAAAAAGGGGGGATGCAGGCTGGACAGAACACTTAAAAATATCAGAGTCATCTTACAATTATAGACAGTTCAATTCAGGCTGCTATCTTGAAAGATGGTAACTTTAGAAAGAAGTCTAACCATAGCTAACTAAATGAACCTCCATTGCTTCAAGTCCTCAATTGTAAGATTCAGAGATATAAAATAGGGATGGCTATTCATTTTGGATAGTGAGCCCAGGTGGTGTTTGGAAGCCTCTCAAATGCAATCAGCCAATCCCTTACCTTGCTCTGTCCCTGCACAGGACTGAGCTCCAATGAGGAAGAAGCCTCCAACGTCATCGATCCTTCACCCTGGCACTGCCCAATCAGGAGCTGTGCAGGGAAATGCATCATCCCGCCTCCCTACCTTATTGGCCAGCACTAGGGAGAAGGAACAATGACATTGGAGGCTTTTTCCTTGTTGGAGCTCAGCACCATGTGGGCACAGAGCAAGGCAAGGGATTGGCTGATTACATTTCAGAGGGATCCGAACACCAGATGGGCTCGCATGTGTCAATTCAGAACCGGTACCTTCCAAAATGAATAGCCCATCCCTAATATAAATATTTCCACCTCTTTTTCTTTGCACATCTTGTTACCCATTGGGCTTTTCCATCCCATCGCAGTCCTGCATCATGTTTTGAATCTTTGAACCCAAGAACATTGAACATTTCCTCATCTTTCCTTGCACTCAAAGATTTGAGGACCCTCTATGCCAGGGGTGTCCAAACTTTTTTCAAGAAGGGCCAGATTTGGTGAGGTGAAAATGTTTGGGGGCCAACCATTCAGCCGCATTTGGCCCCCAGGATGGACTTTGGACAAACCTCTAGAACATGCAAGGAGGTGGGAAAGATGCTGCAGCAAAGTTGCTGGGGCGGGTAGGCTGGGGAGGTGGCTGGGGGGACAGGCAGAGTCAGGGAGGGCAGGCAAACCATAAAACTGCAAGCTGATGTCTCCATCCAGAATGGGGAGGGGCCAGCTGGTGGGGATGCATGACAGGCTGAGCTGGTGGGGAGAAGTGGCCACAACCCACTTGAAAATTGAAAATGGGCTGCATTTGGGGCCCGGGCCAGACTTTGGACATGCCTGCTCTATGTGATCCATGGCTGGTAGCACTATCAACAGAGTCATTGGTCATTGCTTTTTGGTCTGGTTTTTCCACGTTATGGTTGTTTCCAATGTTACTTTTATTTTATTTTTATTGCTATAGTATATTTGTATCAGTATTTTTATATCTATTTGTAGTTTATTATTATTATTATTATTTTCATGATTTATATTGTGTTTGAGTATGTCTGGGGTTTTTTATTTGGGCAGTTGCTGTTTTTGTGGAACGTGCTCTACACTGCCCAGAATTCCCCTGGGAAAATCAGGTGGTCAATAAGCTTAAAAATAAATAAATAAATAAATATAACACCACTGGCAGATGCTGATGTATTATATTCTGATTTACTTTAATTTGTCACAAGCAGCATCTGCTCATGTGGACAGTAGCACAGCATTTTTCCATGTGTTTTGTGAGTGAATGCCATTCAATGATGTCTCCTGATCAATGTTTTTCTTCTTGCCAGTCTCTGCCTCTCCAAGGAAATAGGAGAAGACAGAGTGAAGTGAGTGAGGACAGGATGGCAAAAATAATGTCAGTTTTGCAAGCAAGATATAAAGGAACTGCAATCTCAGTTTCAAATGTGTGAAACATATAGTACCAGGGCAACTCAGTAAGTCAGTTGTGCAAGCAAAATACACCCTTCCCATGTGTGGGTTACAAACACTGGGATGCATTGTTCAATTTGGCAACAAAACACATGAACAATCAAAAATCATTCTGACTGGAGACAATGTCACTGGTTTGATGTTTTGGCAACAAATAACATATTGTATGCTTAAACCTAGAGAGCTACAAAGGAGTACAGTTTCCTGCTATGAGCCATTCCAATGAGCTAAATTGTGGAAGGAAAATCTAGCAAAGTATTTTAACCACTATTAAATACCTTTAAAATTAGAAGAAATTTATAATAAAAATGGTATTGCTTGGGAAATTTAATAGGACAGAAGTACATGAAGATCATTGCAATATGCTCCTAGGAAAGAAGACACCAGAAATTTATTAAAATGAATCTGTTTTGAGTATGAGGAGTTCCAGGATGGGATGACTGTAGAATAATAACAGATGGAGGCTCTTACTGATTTAACAATAGTGTGGGGAAAGAAAGTTTTGGTGTTTCAATCAGACAGGAATGAAATTAATCACAACATCCAACTGCCAGAATATTACTCTTAATTGTAAATATCTTAATTGTAGTTTTGGGAGTTTAATTTTTGTTGTCAGATATAAATGATAGGATTCTGGGCTAGGATGCTATGCTTTGTTTCACGACTGGTTGTTAGAACATAATCAGAAGCTGAATTTGAAAACCTGACTGTTGTGGCATGCATCTTTCAGTAGGTTGTATTTCTGAGAGGAAGCAGGTTACCATATTTTTCCATCTATAAGACTTTTTCCAACCCAAAATTTCAGTTTTACAACCACACTGTTCTATCCTCGGCTTACTTCTGTGTATAACACAGCCCTCAATTTTTAGTCTAACAGTTTTAGACAAAAATATAGTCTTATACATGGAAAAATAATGTAATTGACAGGAATACACATTCCCCAGCAAAGTCTAATTAGACCAAGAGTTATTCCTAGAACCAATGAAAAGAAATAAAAATGCGAGGTTGAAATGGAGCTGAGGGGCATTAATTCAGTTTAAATGATAACATTAGAAGGCTGAGCGAGGGGTGGGGGAAGAACGGCAACAGCTACCTTCAATATAGATGTACAATATACATAGGTGTGTGAAGGTAATATTCTGTGAGTGCATACCTCATTTTTCTCTTCTAGTTAAATTTCAATTTATCTGGGAGTATGTCAAGATGACAGGATCTCATTTAAGAGCTGCAAAGACAGCTGACAAAAAGTGTATTAAAAATTAGATTTTGAATTCAGGGAATGAAAGTGCTAAATCACTACAGGCATGTCGGTGGGACAAGATTGATACCAGACGCTATTTAGTACATGTTATTAACAAACCTTTCAAGCCTTGAAGGGACCTTGTCACTACATAACTTCTGCCTATGTAAATAACAGGGAAGCATGGATTTATATTGCCAGCCGTATCAAGCACCCGGTACATCAAAAATTCAGGACAGAAAGTGGTTCTCATGTTAGGAAAGTAATAGAGAAGAAAAAGAATATCTGACTTTGCTCTGACTTTGCCAATGCACATAAATCAGACAACAACAGCACTGGGAGGGGGAGCAACAACAATCATCATCTATGAAGCATTCATATCAGATGCAAGAATCTGCCAATGCTTGACAAACACATGGCGGATGAGACACCATCGGCGATTCCTGGATTACTAATAAATTTAAATGTATGAAAGCAGACTGAAGAAAGTGGTAAGTAGGGAAATATTCACCTTTTAAATGCCTCTAGACATTTTATTCCTTCTATAATATTCTATTTTCCTTGTGTGAACACTACTTTGGCAAAAAAAAAAACAACCCACAACCCTACAGTGCTTAAAAGGTCAGACTTTGATAGAAACTTTTCAATATATATGGGTTGCAGCAAGTGTAGCAGAGAGAAACGGGAGCCTCATGGCACAGCGATTGAACTACTGTACTTCAGCCAAACCTGTGCTCATGACCCAGGCTTCAATCTCTGGGAGCTGGCTTAAGGTTAATTCAGACTTCCATCCTCCCAAATTCAGTTAATGGAGTACCTAGCTCACTGCCACCTCTCTCCCCACCTCTCACTGGGGGAGAGGTGGCAATGTGTAGCCTGTTTGTCACCTGCAATGTTGACTTTTACTAAATTTTATGATTATCTATTTTGTAAACCGCCCTGGGCAGTGCAGTTTGCATTGAGAGGGTGGTATGTATGTATGTATGTATGTATGTATGTATGTATGTATGTATGTATGTATGTATGTAAATAACTTTGTGAGAAACAGCATAAAATAGACGAAACAATGCCCCTAGGCACAACTTATCTTTAAAAAATCAAATTAAACAGATCTGAACATCTCAAGAGGCAAATCACTTATAAAAAAAAGGCAGCTTTAATTGATATTGTTTTTGCAATTTAATTTAAAAATCTATTTTTAAAAAACATGGAGGGAAGATGTTGATGAACCTCTGCTCAAGCTTGTTCCAAAGAGACCATGACCAATACAACATGGTTGCTAGTATTAAGTGTTTTGGCTTTCATAGGTGTTACTAATATTTTGAAGCACCATGAAATGTGAGGATCAGGTGGGACAGGTAGCTGATTTATGGAAGAAGTGCTCCAACAATGCTCAAAACTATTTCTACTTTATAGGTCATGACTGGCACCTTGAATTTGGCACTGAAACAAACAGTAGAGAGAAATTAGTATCCAATTGTAGAAGAGTATTGATAGCAAGCAAGGAACAGGCATTTCCTGTTTTATTTGTTTTTTTTTCATAGTTTGCTTCCAAATGCTGGTGATGGGAAAACACATCCTTGAGAAGGAAATGTTTGGGTGGAAACATCAAACATTTCCACTTTTATAGTAAAGAACTGGTGGGATCATAAGCCTGAAAAAGTAATTGAAAATGAGCATGCAAAATTACTTTGGGACTTCCGAATATAGACAGAGAGGGTTTTGGAGCATAATACCCCAGATATTGTGAATGTGGAGAAGAAAAAAAGTGTGGATCACTGATGTTGCTATACCAGGTAATAGTAGAGTCACCGAGAAACAACTTGAAAAAAATTACCCAATATCAGGATCTGAAAATTGAACTTAAGAGACTCTGGCATAAACCGGTACAGGTGGTCCCAGTGATAATCGGCACACTGGGTGCGGTGCCTAAAGAGCTAAGCAAGTATTTAGAAGAAATTGGAGTTGACAAAGTCACCATCAGTCAGCTGCAGGAAGCCACCTTACTGGGATCTGCTCGCATAATTCGCCGATACATCACGTAGTCCTAATTGCTTGGGAAGCGTTCAACTAGTGATTTGAATACAAAATCCAGCGTAGTTATCTTGTCTGCTGTGACAATTTGAGGAGGAGGAGGAGGAGGAGGAGGAGGACAACAACAACAACAACAACCAAACTGTTCCACTATAGAATTTTCTAATCTACAATCAATTCATTGATTAAGGTAATTTCCATTCTATGTTATAGGAAACTTGTAGAATATTTAGGATTATTATGTCCGGGTCTCAGTTACGTGAGAAGCCAACATGGGAACTTTGGAGTTTCTTCAAGGGAGGTTGATACCTGTCTGCTGGCAGAAGTGAGAAACACCATGGCCATAGCCACGAGGCCCCACCCCTTGTTTTCTTTTGGCTCATTTCTAGTTTGCTGCTATCAGGAGGGGATATTTTACTTGTTGCAAAAGAAAAGTGAGCTACATACAAAATAAGCAAATGTTGCATCTGTATGAACCGGCATGATGGTCCTTGATGGACATTCTTGCCAATCCAATGCGATTTCTTGCCAATCAGACGTTTTTAGGAGGCTCACCTGGACCACTTGCATTGTCTCTGTCATCTGATTCTGCCAAATGCAGGCTCCCATTATGCATCACAGCTCCACAACTGTGAAGTTCCTTTGACAAATCCGGATCTGTTGTTTTGCTCTCGCAGGCGCAGGCCTGTCATCAATCTCCATTTGCTAGGTTTCCTTAATGCTCTTGCATATAATACTTCACACCCAGCTGTCAATTTGGAATTACGATGTTCCTGGATTTCCACATATTACTAAGGTACTAGAGACAGTGTCGCTTTGTTAAAGAAGGTGTTGAGACATTTCTCCTGCATCATCTGACACATACATTACCTACAAAGCCCCTTAGCAGTTTGCATGTTAATATTAAGCATGCTCGTTTTATGAGTTAATATGAAGTTCCTTATTAAGGTGGGATATTGTAGCTTGGCATCCAGTCATGTCACTTTAAATTAACTCCAGCAGATTAAACCACACACTATTTAACCCATGATTTCCTTTGTTCTTATACTTTATGCATTATTAGTGGATATTTCACATTTATGCAGTTGAGATGGCTATGTTGATTTCCAAACATATATTCTAACACCATATATTAGAATGCACACAACTAGTGCCATGGAAATGGAAGGAAAAAATAAGGCCAATTTTATGTCCTTTAGTCTGTTGGTCAGATAGGAAACCACATACTCCTAGTAAAATTATGTGGAGGATATGATACATTTTATAGAAGAATGCTCTCCGTGTGCTAATTGGATGGATCAATATCTAAAACTCCTAATTACTGGGATTAGGAACAACTGTTATCTATGTACAGTTTTATTTTTATTAGCTGGCTCAAATTATTATATACCCCATAGGGCCACCAAAATTGTTAAATGGGCTACAGAAAGATGGAATTGATCTGCTGGCTGACAAATTTCTATACTCCTGCAGTAGTGAGTGGGTTCTTTTTGTCCTTTGCTGACCATAGCATCCACTCTGAGGAAAGCTAGTTGTGAGTCCTCCATTCTATAGTTCACTTTGACCTCATGTCACCCTGGTCTGAAATAGATTCATAAGATGAAAAATGGCCTGAATAGGCTTGTTAGATGAAGTCCAGTTGCCATGATTCAAATTCCAGACAAACTCACTTGGATGACTGAGAATCTTCACAGACATAATTATCAACTACACCACATTGGGCATGGTTGTGTAACTAAGGAGCAATAATTTGTATCAGCCAGCCCTGCAGACGAGCTGAAGCTCCTGAGCTCCTTTCAAAGGCAGTTGTTTGTACATTCTAAAGAGGAATGGAATACAACTAAGGTATCCATCAACGTGTCCAGATTAAACAATTCCAAGAATGGCTATAGGTGTACCAGCTTTAACTGTGGGAAGTAACCCCCAATCATTATGAAAGCCTGGGCATGCAGGTTCAGGGACTAGAGATGGGCACGACTAGTGAAAATGACGTTTTCAAGTTGTCGTGTGTCGGAGGCGGCCTGTGTCGGCTCGTTTCCGTTTTTCGTGAAACTTTGCAAAAATTTGTCGTTTCATTTTTCGTTTTTCGTCTGTTGTTAAACTGGTTTGGGGGTAGTGGGCTCCTGGAGGCACCTCTTTTTTTGGGGGGGTGGGTGCCTCCTATCCTCACCCGCTAGGGAAAGCAGGCTCCTGGAGACACCTCGTACATGGGGGTCTCCTCTCCTCACCTGCTGCAAAATGGCATGCATGCATAGCCATATGGATATGATTGCATACCAAGTTGCACGCAGAGACACAGCAGACTGGCAGAGGCACCCCTCTTTTTGGGGTGCCTTCCCTGCATCAGTCAGGCCTCGGGGGCATGGTTTGCATGTCACACATGCTGCCGGCCGAGCCAAGCCTGCAGGAGTCACCCAGAGCCACAAGTGGCGGACTGGCAGACTCTCTGCACCCACTGTGTCTCACTAAGAAGGGAATTGTACTTGTTGCGTGTAGTGCAATGCAAGTACAGATCTGGCTTAGGCAACAGGGTTAGCGCAAGGGCTAGGGTTAGGCTAGTTACGGGTGAGGTTAGGGTGAGTATTGGGGTGCACCTCTGGGGGCCTCTCTGATCCACTTAGAAGGATAGTGTACTGGCGTATGGGTTAGGCTTAGGGTTCGGGTTCGGGTTTGGGCTACGGTTAGTGGGCTTTTTATGCCCGGTTGGCACATCCCAGAAGTCTCTGTGGTCAACCTGGCCAAGTGGCCATGCGATTGGTGGAATGGCTCCAAAAATTTGCATGGGCATTGGTCACTCCCATGGCCAGCCCATCATTGCGCAGGTGTAAAAAAAATAAAATAAAATAAAATAAAATCAATGGAGAGAGGAAAGAGGAGACATTTTGTTGCAAGAAAAACCCACTGCTACTGTAAAAATTCTGGCAGTTTTAAAATAGCAATTTTCGCATGTTTCTTTGTGGTGCTTGTGTGTTTTTGGACCACGATTTTAAAAAAAATTGTGGTCGCCACCCCATTTTGGATCCCCCGCCCGCACCGCATGGCATGGCGACTCTAGTCCGGCTGCCCAGGACAGGAGGGGGGGAGGCCGGACCCCCCCCCCAGAAACCACCCCTCTGGTAGGTGCACTCTGCACTGCAGGCATATTTTCGCCTGCTTTTTGGCCCGGGAAGGGGGGGGAGTTTAAAACTTTTTTTCTGTGCCACTTCCGCTTGAATTGTGGCGGCCAGTGGCGAGTCCGGTGCTTGTTGCGAGCGACTACGACGAGGATTTCCCCCACCACCAGAGCAGCCCAGGACAGGAGAGGGGGTGTCAAGCACCCCTCTGGTAGGTGCCCTGAGCCCTCACTCAGGCAGGCATATTTCCACCTGCTTTTTTGCCGGGAATCGGGTCTTTTTTTAACTTTTAAAAACTTTTTTTCTGTGCTGCTTGGCATCGCGGGATCGCTGCGATAACCGGAACGACCACAACAAATCAGACCCAATTATTCTTTAGTCGGTTCGAGTTCGAGTTCTGGCGGAGTAATTCCCGTTACCGTTTCCGTTCCGTAACGGAAACGAGGAACGGAAACGGAAATGGGAATTCCGCCAAGTCGTGCCCATCTCTATCAGGGACTGAATCTAGGATGATGAAGCTGCAAATCTGAATCTAGGGAGTAGAGATGGGCACAAAATGAACATTTTTTCGTTTCAGTTACCGTTTGTCATTTCCGTTATGTAACAAAACGACAAATGAAAATTGTGATGAAAATGAAACAAAATGAACAGAACCATGAAAATTGTGGTCGTTACGTTTCATTTCCGTTACTGGCGATGCACAATGAGATGAGCTGTTTTAAATGTTAAAAAACGCCCTGGACATCCATAAAAACACAGCGATAAATTTATATTGTCTGATAATACCTACCAGGGGGGTTGGGGTCCTTAAAACGTTTGTTTTTTTCTTCTCCCATCGCAATGTATTTTTCTTTTCCCTTTAAAATGGATGTCGCCACCAGCCACAAAATGGAGGCAAGCCATGTGATGTGGGATCATGTTCAACCAATAGCATGCCCAGGTTGCAGACTGAGCGGGCAGGTCTGGCATCCACAGAGGGCATAAAAGGCTCTGGCAGCCTCCATCCTCATTGCAGTCTCTGGTGGGAGTTAGGGTGGGATTGCTGTCTCTACGACTCTAGCTTCAGTCCTGCAGCCTCCCTGTGTGCATGTGTGCTGCGTACCTCTCGGTGAGTACCCTGCCCTGCCATGCAGTGCAGTCATTCTACGGCTGTCTTGCACCCTGGGCAACGCCCGCCGCTGCCTTTGCAGCCTCCCTGCATACCTAGTCTATACTGTGTATCTGCCAGCATCCAATTTTTTTAGTGTTTTCCCTCTGGTCTGGGGCGTTGGGGGATGCCTGCGCATGGACATGCTTTAAAAATCGCAGAAAAAGCGGGTAGAAATGACAAATGAAAAAAACGGTAACGAAATTTTTCAAAAAATTCCCGACAAACGGAAATGAACTGAAACAGACCTCTCAACAACAAATGAAAAACCGAAACACCATTTTTCTGTTTCGTGCCCATCTCTACTAGGGAGCATGACCCTCATTTCAAACTGGGTTTTGATTTCCTGATATGCTTTTTTCTGCACTAAGCTTCAGTTTGTTGATCATCATTCTATCCATTAATCACATGAGACACTGCTTTGGAAAGAAAATAGTTTTCTGAGATTTAGATGAAAAGGAACAAAAGAGTTTGATGTCACCAGCAAGTGTCACTGGACCCCACAATGTTAAGCCAGAGTGTTTTTTTAAGGAAAGACTTTTTCACTGTGGGATCTTGTCAATGTGTGTGTGTGTGTGTGTGTGTGTGTGTGTGTGTGGTGTCGTTACAGTCGTGACCGACTCTTCGTGACCCCATGTCTATGGAGTTTTCTTGGCAGAAATACTGGAGTGGCTTGCCAGTTCCTACTCCAGGCGCCTACAGCACCTGCTATTCCTTGGTGGTCTCCCATCCAAGTACTAACCAGGGCCGACCCTGCTTAGCTTCCGAAATCAGGCGAGATCGGATGTGCTTGTCAATAGCAGTACTATATACCAGTGTTTTTCAACCTTTTTTGGGCCAAGGCACACTTGTTTCATGAAAAAAATCACGAGGCACACCACCATTAGAAAATGTTAAGAAATTTAACTCTGTGCCTATATTGACTATATATAAACAGTAATTCGCTTCCTCCGCTGGGGGGGTTGTTCCTCCTGCTGGCACGCCTTCCCGCCCTTCCTCCTCCTCCTCCTCCTCCTCCTCCTCCTCCTCCTCCGTGGGCTTCCCATCATTCATTCCGTCGTTCGGAATGCTGGCGCGCCTTTCCCCACCCCACCCCCACCCCAGTCGCCCGCCCCTCCTCCAACCATTCATGGCACATCCGGCTGTCCAAGCATCTTCTCCCCCCTCCCCACCCCCAATCCGTCGTTTCCCACCGCCTGGGTCCCCTTCACTTCACCCGCGCCAAGGGGGTGCATGTGTGTGTGTGTGTGTTCTGCTTATATACCGCCCCATACCACTTCAAGTAGTCTCTGGGTGGTCGGCGGTGAGATTTTTAGCTGCTCCGGACGTGCAGTTTGTCCGCTCCAGCCGGCGCCCCCCCCCCCTTTTGAGGCTCCTTTGCCTTACCGGGGGAGGGCTCCCGGCTCCGTCCGCGCAGCCGAGGATCGGGGCCTTGCCCAGCGAGGCAAGCGGTGGCAGCGGTGGCGGCGGACCGCCCGTGACCGGCCGCAGCGGCGGCGAGGCTTGCGGCCTTGCCGCGCTCTGGCCGGTCTCTCTTTGACAGGCTGCCTACCAGCTGGGCTCTCCGATTGGAGCCCTGATAAGGGCTCCGGCAGGGGGAGCGGCGGCGGTGGCAGCGGCGGTGGCAGCGGGAGCGGCCTGGAAGGCAGCGGGAGCGGTGGCGGCGGCGGTGATCGGATCCCTCTTCTTCGGCGCCCCTGTACATGCGTGTGCATGTGTGCCTGGGGTGCGGGGCATAAGCACGTGTGGATCCGCCTCTGTGCCGCTCTCTTCGGGCCAAGACGCCGATGGGGGGGGGAATAGATGCAGATGAGCAAAAAAAAAGTCAGTGCGTGTGTGTGTGTGTGTGCGGCAGCCAGCTTCTTTCTGGACGCCCTGCCTTCCTCCGGCTCGCTGGCGCCGCGGCACACCAGCCAACATCTCGCGGCACAGTACTGTGCCGCGGAACACCGGTTGAAAAACACTGCTATATACCTTTAGTTATTCCTTGCAGTCCCCATCTGATGGAAATTCACGCCTTTGTCATGTATATTTATCCAACCTACAGAAGCTGCTTAATGCTGAATAATTTGATGCGGAAATCCCAAGGTTATTTTGGATAGCTTCCATATATTGAACAATGCACACTGCTTTGCTTTGGGTCATACGTAAATCTCTCTTTGATCCTTCACGGGTGGAGGAGTCAGGCGTGGTAGAAAATGTAACTTTTCCTTCTGTAGAGTAGACTTCAGATGAGGTCATAACAGCTTGTCTGTTGGAATTAATGTTGCCTGTAAGAAATTTAAAACATGAGTTTAATCCTTCTGAGCTATGGCTTATTCTCAGCCATGCTTCATGCAAAAAGGAGAAAGTAATGCAATGAAAATATATAAACCAAAGCCTTCTCCATTCAGTAACTGTTATTAAACCAAGATTTACAACTAGGGACCTGTCATTCTGGGGTTGGCCATGCTTTCCAGCTAACAAACACAGCACCCATTAAGTTATATATCTCACCACAGACTGAATCATTGCTCTTCAAAGCTGGTAGCATATATTCAGACAAGGAGATATAAATCCATATTGGACAGGGGGAACAAGCACAACCTAGCCTGATGAAAAGAGAGTTTGCTGTTTAAATGAAATGCCAACTGTATTTACTATTGCACTAGAGACAAGAGGGTCTTGAATGGTTAATTTCCCTTTTGACAGCATCCAAATGGAAGAATTTGCTCATGTTCTATAGTAGAAACTGGAGTGAAGTTATTCCTCAGCAACCACAACCTTATCCGCAGTGAGAGTAGGGTTGTACCTTCTGTCCTTCTTGCTGGCTAGGTAGGTCTGTTGGAGGTGAGTAAGAGTGACTCAGCTTTTTCTAGAAATGCAAATCTTAGCATTGGGCAAAAGAAAGAGATACCTCCACAGGTCTGGTGGTTAAACTGTAGTACTGCACTAAGATTAAGTTCTTAGACTGGTCTTAAATTGAGTTCAAGCTCAAGAAGCCTAGGTTTCAGAAGGAAGGAAGGAAGGAAGGAAGGAAGGAAGGAAGGAAAAAACATCTGTACATAATATTCAGGAAACAACTCACATATTTATTTGTTTGTTTTTGCATGCCATCAAACTTAGTGCAAAGCACTATTCAAGATGATTAGCAAGAAACATAAACACAAAAAATATATCACACCACCACCAACACCCCATTCCCAACACTACAATTATTATTTTTTTAAAAAGGAGCTGTGTAGCCATCACAAAACCCAAATACAAACGTGGAACAGGTGATACCTTTACACTACATTTGTATTTAAAAAAACAAATAAAACATTCATTCAAAATTTAAATTCTAAGCCCTAACAATGCCAATAAAAGCAACTAGAAATTGTGGTCAGACAAGGTACAGCCAAATTCCACTGATCCCTCAGGGACAATATGACTGAATGTTTTCTTTTAAGAGCTCAGTCTTTAGCAACCTTTTAAATGTGCACAGTGATGTTCTTGCAGCCATCCACAATAGCAAGGCTTGGGAATATCAGGTGAGGTAAGCAGAGTTCTTAAGTGCCATTGATTTTGTTACGTAACAAGACCCAAAACTGTGAAATACTTTGAGCAATACCCTGAATTTGGCTACCCAAATATCCATGTGTAGCTGACATTGGTATGTCCTGCATTCACATGCCTCTGACATTGTAAGATATTCTAGGATCATTATGATAATAGGTGGCTGAACCCACAAGGCAACTTTGCTGTTCTTTGTTCTGCTAGCAGTATTGTCCTCCATACAGACATGGGAAATTGAAACAAATGTAGGACTACCTGTTTTATATTTCATGCATATAATTCCTATTTAAATGTTATATTTAAAAAGAATACCCAGTGGTGTTTGGGGTTTTGCTGGGAGGACATGTAGGATCATCGTACTGGGTAACCATATTATCCCATCAAGACACCATGATGGAGAAAAAAAATTAAAAGCTATCACACAGCCTTAGAGATAGGATATAGTACAGTTAACTCAACTTTAATGGAAGGGAATAGACTAAATTGTGCAAAAACCACTAGAGAAATTACAGAAGAAGTGTAGCATACAAAAGCAGGTGAGAATGAATAAATAAATATTATAACTTCAATTAAAAATACAGCCTTTAATGAACTGGAAAAGGATATGGCAATCACATTGCAAAGTGGATTTCACATAAGTAATTTAGTTCTAGAATACACATTTGTACTACTGTAGTTCATTGTCTCTGGCTGCTGGAAATTGGTTCCTACAGAACTTATCTAAATATTGCCAATAGGTTATTACCTCTCAGATTTCACTTAGGTCAAATAAAAGGAGGGAAAGGGGCTTTAAAAATACAATTGGAGCATCTCAGGGGAGAGTTTGTTTACTCCAGGAAAAGTAGCATTTAAACTGAGCAAATCCATTCCTTTGTATCAGGCCCATTCAATTTGATTAAAATGAGTAACTTTTTAAGAAAGATTTCAAAGAAAAGGAAATGTCAGTGACTGCCTTGTGTGTAGGGTGTGTATTGTTAAAAGCGGGATGAGGGTGTACATGAAAACCCTGCACTCCAAATGATGTGACCGCCTCCTCATTCAAGGAAACATGTCCTAAGGTAGTGGCCTTTTTAGATCAGGAAGAACAATACAGATCAACAGCAGAAGAGGCATTAAAATATACAAATACAGCAATCTGGGTCTAATATGTTCATGACATAAGGTACTGTAGGAGCTCTCTATCTGTGAAGGATGGGTTCCAACCCCCTCCGAACCCCCAAAATGCTGAAAACTGAAGATAAAAGTAAATAGCATTAGAAATGGGCACAAAATGCCAAAATGGTGCTTCATTTCATTTTTTTATTTTAAGTTGTTTTGTTTCATTTCATTTTGTAAAAATAAAGTTTTTGTAAAAAAAAATTGTTTAATTTTCATTTTGTCTTGTTTTTCATCTTTTATTTATTTTTCATTTTTTACAATTGTTGGGGCCCTCCTGGCCGGTCGGCACTTTTTAATTTTTTTACCAGCGGCGACCAGCTGGCACGTGAGGCCCTGACGGTCAGCACTTTTTTTTAGTAGCACTGACAAGCTGGTGCATGGGGCTGTGGTGGTTGGTAATTGTTTTGTCCTAGCGCCAAACAGCTGCAGCTCAGGGCACTGCCGGTCTGTGCTTTCCCCCCCAGCACTGACCAGCTGGTTTGTGGGGCCCTGCCAGTTGGCCCTCTTTTTGCTGCCCCAAGCACTGATCAGCTGGCATGCAGAGCTTCGGGTGGCAAATAAATGTTTAAAAATCCTACGCTTTCCCTGCGCCCAGTCGGTTGGAGGAACTGCAGGATTTTAAACCTTTTTTTTTTTTGCCACCCAAAGCCCCTCTTGCCAGCTGATCGGTGCTTAGGGTGTCAAAAAAGAAAGTTTAAAAATCCTGTAGTTTCCCCCACCCGATTGGGCACGTTGGGGGAAACCGTAGGCTTTTCCCCATAGGAATGCATTGCATTAATGCATTCCTATGAGAAAACGAAACGGAACAAAATGAATATTTCTGTTTCATTTCATTTCATTTTTCTTTGATGGGTCATTTTGTTTTTCATTTCATTAGGGAACGTAATGAAAAATGAAAAATGAATAGGAAAAAAATCAAGGGGAAAAAGTATTTTAACCATGTATTATCAGAATAATAATAGAATGGGAGAATGGTTTCGGGGCAATCCCAGATAAAAATCATTTAGATCCCCGAGGATCTTGCCTTGGATCCATGTTTTTGCACCACTGTGTGGCCATCTGCCATGATTTTTGGTGTGCAATCTGTGGACAGAGATGGGGCCAAGGATGGGACAGTGGTCTGTGGGTTATCCTGATTAAAAATAAAGTGGATCACTGAGGATCTGTGCCTTGGATCCATGTTTTTGCACCACTGCTGATGGACCCATAATCTTTTTGGTGCTATGTGTGAACCAAGATGACATCTAACAAAGAACAGTGGTTTAGTATGATCCAATGTAAAAATCATACTCACGATGCATTTTGTAAGAAATATCTATCCTCGATTCTCGATAGAATGCAAGGGTGGGAAGACTTGGTTAAGCTTAGGTTCCTTCTCTCTACGCAAGTCACCTCCTATTTGGATAAGGTGGCCTCCTTTGCCTCTGAGATTAGAGCAGCACGAGGATATGGGTTTCCCTATTCCCCACCTCATTGGCTTGAGTAGCTAATGCATATATTAGAATCACCTGTTCCGTGTTTGATTTCCCTCCTTGCTGTACCTTATTTTCACTCATTGTGTTGTTTTATTTTGCCAATAAAGGTTGATTTGATTTGATTTGATTTGAAAATCATATGAAATCAAGTAGACCCTTCTTGATTTCACAGATCTGCCTTTTACTTTCTTCCTGTTCCACCCTTCTTCCCTCCTCCACCACCTGACAGCTGAGGAGTCCTCTAGGGGACAAGAAGGATGCATGGCTCCTGCTACTTAGGAGACCAAGCAGAGGCATATAGTTAGAGGAGGGGAGGGAGACCCGGGTGCCTCCACCTCACCATCTTTGGAAAAGGAGGAGGAGGAGGAGGAGGAGAGAAAGCCTGGCTCCAGAAGCCAGGAGAGCCCCAGAGTGCAAGCCTTCCTAACACCCCGGGTTTGGGGGAATGCCGATGAGGGAAAGGGCTTGGCTCGGGGGACGGCAGGCCCTTGCCCTGAACTCCACCCCCCAGATATTGATTGACAGACCGTGTTATGCCTCACACCTTGTCATGAGGGGGCCAGAAGGGAGCATGAAAACTTATTTTCCCCCCCAGGCACTGAAAACCCTAGCTACGGCTCTGCAAGCCTGGCTGGTTAAAATACCCAAACAAAACAAAGCACTTGGCAAATCAACAAACTGATTTGTGGTTTGTCAGTTAATGGGTTCAAAATTCATGGTGTGTCAAACTTTACTAACCATGAATCAAGACGAACTGCCATTTTTTTGGTTCCTCCCCACCTCTAGTTACGGCTTTAGAGCAAGAGGCAGAGACGTTTCATTTCTAAAGCAAAGACTGCAATCCCCTTTGTCTTATTCAGCCTTGCTTTCTCATTCCTCTGTTCTAAGCATAATGCCTGAGTGCTGAATTTGTTCCAATCAGTCTGGGACGGTGTCGTTCTACTCTGCATATAAGAAACAGCTCTTTGATACACCCCATGACCACCACAGAAACCCTTAAGCCAGTTCAGTTTTCATATTTCTTCATTTATCCAAAGGCAGTGCATTTGCCTACTTCATACTGAACTGCTAGAGATGATTATGCATTGCACACCTGCTGTTGGAAATAATGACTGCTGGTGCAGTTTGTTTCATGCATTTGATCCCACTTATTATTTTGTTAATTCAGTATTGTATGGAACCTGTATTGTAGTCAACTAAATGAAGCACCACAAATAAGCGATGGCTCCCACAAGTCTTTCAATTTGCCGTCAAACTGTGCAAGTGTCTGGATAACAGTTGAGGTAGGAAGATGTTAATGCCCAAATCCTTGGCAAATTCTAATAAGAGACTGCACTGGAAAGCATCTAATGTTCCATTTAACCACTGCAATATTTCTGGTACAAAATCAAATGGTCTGTTTATATCCATTTATTCACTTATTTCATTGTCTCACAAGGATTAATTTATCCCTTTTGCATTATAAATAATTGTGGCAAGGGGAACAAATTACATTTTGTGTCCAAGGCTGTGCAAATAGCATGAAGAATTATAAAACATATTTAGAGTGTGCAAAATGGCAATGGTTGCTGCTTTATTGTATGAACTTTTCAGGACTGGAAGGTTGGAAGACAGTGCACACATCTTGATAAGGGGGGGAGGTGTTTCTTGTCTTTACATTGACTGGTGGTGGGGAATGTTGTGGCACTCAAAACTCTTCTTCAAGATTCTCATCAAAGTCAAAATAATAATAAATAAATAATATTTATTTATTTTGAATATTTTACCCCACCTTTTGTCCTTGGAAAAGGACCCAATGTGGCTTACAAGGCAATGCCACTGTTCAGTAACAGTATAAGGACAAAGAGAAGATCACATAATGCCAAAATAGTGTTCATACAGTATGTTATCTAGTGTGTGTGTTGTGTCATTAAATCGTGACTGACTCTTCATGACTCCATGTCCATGGAGTTTCTTGGCAGGAACACTGGAGTGGTTTGGTGCCCTAAAATAAAATTAATTAATTAATAAAACCAGTGCCAACCCTGCCCCAGGGGCCACGCGGTCAGCACTTGAAAAAAACCATAAACTGAGATGCTGGCTTGGAGCCAATGCCTCAAAAAGCCACTGCTGGGGACTTTTAAAACTAAAATAAATAAATAAATAAATAAATAAATAAATAAATAAATAAATAAATAAATAAAATTAAAAAATCAAATAATCAATTTTTTTTTTAAAAAAGAGTGCCGACTGGCCCCAGGGGTGGCCGGGTCAGTCCTCCAAAATAAAGAAAATTAATAAGCGCCAACCTAGCCCCAGGGGCTGCACAGTTGACACTTGAAAAGAAAAAAGAATAACAATTCAATATGAACCAACAAAATGAATATTTCAAAAAATATTCATTTAAAATGAAACGAAACAAACTGAAACTTAAAACAAACTGAACCAAAATGAATTGCCAATTTTTTTTGTTCATGCCCATCTCTAATCCTGATCAAATATGGGAATTTCATTCCCAACCCTGAGCAAGCTACACACACTTCCTTTGTCGAGACAGACCTCCGCGTTATACAAAATAACGGCATGACCATGTAATCAACAGGGTAAAAATCCAAATGACGTTTTTTGCCTGTTCTTACTTAGGGCCTTTTTACACGACCCCTAAGATCCGCTGGCCACTTAAATTCAGACCAGAGATCTTAGGGGTTCATCGCTCTTCCTCTGTCCCCACCCCCCTCCGCACTTCCTGGTTGCTGGCTGCATGAGGGAGGGAGAAAAAGAGAAAGAAAAGCATGCCGCTCACCTTGTTCTGCCTCTCGTCTCGGTAAGGCCATCAAGTCCAACCCCCTCGTCTCTGTAAAAGTAGCTCTTAAAGGGGCGGGAGCCAAAAAGCTGCAAACAGAAGCGAGGAGAGTCCCGCACTCACTATCGTTGCACCGCATCAAAATTTTTCACCTCCAAAGAGAAGGTACAAGAAAAGTGTGCTGGGTCACGCTAAAGTGGGCGGGGTCACACTTAATTGTCTGCAAACTCCGGAGCTGGTGGGGGAACATTTTTAAGCTCCGGAGCTTGCAGCCATTTGCAGCGGAGCTTAGGGGTCGTGTATAAACACCCTTATTGTTCCTCAAAAGGAAAAAAAAACTTAATTCCCTCTGCCTCTTTTTAACAAGAACACATAAGCTCATGAGTGGCAGCCAAATTTGTTGAAGGTATTAAATTGCCAGTGCTAATGCATTCAGAAATCATCTGAACTGATTTGCTATATATTAGACTGCCATTCAACGTCTTAATGAACAATTCCACGCTCAGGTTTTTAAAAAAAAACCTTTCCATCATATCAGGAAGCTCTTGGAAAATGGCATGAATGGCTAATGCGGTAATTAGCTTACAAACAAATGAACCTCTTTGCCTTCTTCCCTGGTGTTGATGTGATGTTATCGGGCAATATTTTTGCCATGCCCTGATGCTTTGCTCCCTTGAGGTGCAGCCAAACATGTCCGAAGTATCTTCTTTAAGATGCATTGATGGCCACTGGAGTTGTGCATTAAAAGGTAAAGGTAAAGGTTTCCCCCCGCACATACGTGCTAGTCATGTCCCACTCTAAGGGCAGTGCTCATCTCCGTATTTAAGCCGAAGAGCCAGTGTTGTGCAAGTCCATGGATATGTGGCCAGCATAACTGCACAAAAACCCTATTTTACCTTCCCGCTTTTTACGGCAGTACCTATTTATCTACTTGCATCGACATGCTTTCGAACTGCTAGGTTGCCAGGAGCTGGGGTTATCAGCGGGAGCTCACTCCGCTGCATGGCACCCAGGATTCGAACTGCCGAGCTGCCGACTTTGCAGCCGACAGTTTTTGGAGGCCTTAGTCCTCTGAGCCACCACACCCTGAGTTGTGCATTGCATTTCCTCAAACAGTAAAAACCACTAATCAAATCAGGCTTATTTGTCTCTGTAGCAATCACAGGGCATGCAAAGAGGCTGGGGATGGGGAGCAATTTGTACAGATCCTTCCTATTAAATCTAGCATTCCAGGAGTTAAAATAGTAGACGTGTGTGTGCACGTGCATGTGTGTGTGTGCATGCATGCATGTGCAGTTGATGTGTGCACCCAAAACAATACAAATAAAACCATTAAATGATTCACAATTAAAAGCTGCCACTCCATGCTGTCAAGTCACCTTCAACTTATGGTAACCCTACAAATCAATGACCACGAAAATGTCTAGTCCACAATTGCCCTGGTCAGTTCATGAAAGGTCATGTCTGTGGCTTTCTTGATGGAGTTAATCAATTTCAGATTTGGCCTTCCTCTTTTCCTGTTGTTTTCAATTTTTTGACACACTATTGCCCCCCCCAAGAAATATTGACTACCCCTGATCTGCCCAACGTATAAGAGACTCAGTTTTGTCATTTTTCTTTTGAGAAAGAATTCCAGCTTGATTTGATCTATGACCCATGTGCTAGTCTTTCTGGCATTCCGGGGTATCCACAAACGTCTCCTACAGCAGTGACGGTGAACTTTTTAGAGACTGAGTGCCGAAACTGTGATTCAAAACCCACTAATTTTTTACCTTATCATTGTGCCATTCCCTAATAATTGTGCCATCCTCAAACAATGATTCCTACCCCTAATTCTTTTATGATTTTTTGTTAATTACTTTAGAATTTCCCTTTAAAATAGCAGGGTCTCCTCTTGCTCCCTTCTCAGAGTTGCTTGTTGTTGTTGTTGTTTTCATTCATGCAATTGAGTTATTTTTCCCCAACAGATATTGTATGTCACATTAATAGGGCCACATATACGGACAAGTGTCTGTCCATGATCTGTGCATCTCTGTTTGGACATGGGTCACATCAGAGGATGAGTGCACAGCTGCAAATGCCTCCAGCTGAGATTATTTCAAAGGATTGGATTGGCAAAAGCACAGATTACAAAACAACGAATGGTGATGCACATTATCCCCACCTATCATTTCCAGATCCATGGCCACATACCTTGAAATTAGGGAAATTGATTGATAGTCACATGGTAAATAGGACCAAATGTATTCTCAGTCTAAGCTGCCATGAAGAAGTGGGTTTTGCTTTCCACTTTATTTCACCGAATTTCTTACTTCTGAAAAATATGCAGTATTTTGCTAACTATTATCTTGTTCATGACCTTGTAGATTATAGTACTCCTGCATGCACACCCTTTCTGGTCATGCTGTCCCTGTGTACTTGCTCCATGTATGTCTATGTTTAGATTCACAAGAAAAAGATAAAAATACTGCTTTTTTAATTAAGGCATGAGTTTTATATTTTGTTTGAATAGCTAAAACCACCATCAGCACCACAAAAAGGGGGTTGAGGTTGGCCATCAAAAGGCTGTAACCTATTTTTGCAATTGTGACAAATGTTCTAGTAATCTCAGTTTCATGTTGGAGTTAACAACTTTTGGGACAATTAAATAAATGTCAGGGTTCTGCCTCATTAAAAATTAGTAATGGAACATCTTACCCAGAAGTTCTGTAGCAGCCTGACTTATTCATATATGACTTACAGTTCAGTCACAATTCTTAAAAATCATGTGTGTTGAAAAGCTGCTTGAAAAGCTGGGTCTTCAGCTGTTGATGGAAGGGTAAAATGGAGGAGGGGGACAACATGACCTCTTGTGGAAGTGCATTCCACGAAGTGGGAGCTGCCACAGAGAAGGCCCTCTCTCGTGTCCCCATCAGCTGTACATGTGCTGGCAAGAGGACTTATATGAGGGTCTCCTCTGATGATCTTAAGCGCCAAGAAGATTCAAATGGAGAGATATGGTCCTTCTGGTAGCCTGGACACAAGCCATTTAAGGCTTTATAAGCAATCACCAACACTTGGAACTGGGCCCAGTAATGGACTGATAATCTCCGCATTTATTGTGAGCTGCCTATCATCAGCCCTAGCCAGCAGTCTGGCTGCTGCACTATCATTTGTCCCAATTTAAACCTCTACAAATATTGTAATATCATTAGAGATGGGCAAAAAATGAAAATATAGTGTTTTGTTTCATTTTGTTTCTTTAGTAGCTTTGTTTTATTTTGTCAGTAATGAATTGTTTTGGAAATGAAACAAAATGATTTGGAACTCTAAAGTAATGGGGAGCACCTTTGGACTCTTCCCTGGAATCTACCCAAATCTGGAGTGGTTTGGGGTTTGGGGGTCTGAGTTATTAAGCTCCAAATTGGGTCCCCCCACTTTGAAGTAGTAGTAAGAGCACTATGTTACCACTTAGCAAGGAAGCAGTTAATTCTCTGGTTCAAGTAGGGAGAGTAATTGCTTCCTCCGCCACCTTTCCCCTTATGTCCCACTGAAACCTCTCTTTTAAAAAAATATTTTTAAAATTACCTGGGGGGGCACTTTGAAGCTTAGTAACTCACACCCTGAACCCCAAACTGCTCCAAATTTGAGGAGCTTCCAGGGAAGAGTCCAAGGAAACTCCCCCAGTTTGGTTTCTGAACAAAAACAACAACAACAAAAAAGCAGTTGGGTTCATTTCAGGTTGAAACAGATTCTTTGGTTTTGTTTCTTAATGAAACATTTCATTACATAACGAAAGGACAAAACAGTGTTTTGTCTTTCATTTGGTGCCCATCTCTATATATCATTCTTGGCTTAGAAACTGAGCATTAAAACTTTAGCAAGATTTGTGCATTGATGATGCTTCTCTAGATAGATCTTTGGTGCCATCCAGCGTGGTTTTTATTTTTTTAATGTATTATTTTCCTCTACTACTCATTCTCTTAATCTTAGACATGTTTCATCCTTTCCAAACATGGATATTAACAATTAGTTACAAAGAAATTTAAAAGGGTTTGTAAAAATGTTTCCATTACCGCTTTCCATCTTAATGCATTTCCTCCATGGAGATGCTTTAAAAAAAAAATCACTGTGCATAATATGGTTTCAGATGCTTGATGATCTACAGATGTTCAAAACAGAGTTACTCATTAGAGCTAATACACACCAACAGGAAGCCATAAAAATAAAGATTTTTCCTTTTTTTTAGTTTGATGGAGTGACAGCATTAAAGAATATATCAATAAAATATATGCCAAGGAAGCAAACATCCAACAAAGCAACTAAGATCTTAATATCTGCATGTTTCTGTGCATAACCTCTCCCTCCAAGATTTCAATAATTGTGCATGACATGAACTTGAATAAAACCCTGCTAAGGTTAAAAACCATAACTAGATTTCTGTTCTTATTCGAAGACAACCCCTCCCCCACAATGATCTTCTTTCTATGGGTGAAAGAATACTGAAGAATTTTGCTTAGATTATCAAGAGAGCTAGTTGTGTTTTGTATGAAATTACCTTTTTCTTTTGCATCAAATTGTGCCATTTGCAAAATTGCATGAATTGTCCTGGTTACACAAGCAGAAGTGATGGTTGCCTCATTTAACCATTGGAAGCATCTGAAGGACTATATGTATCCTTATAGCCAGCTTTTCTGTGCCCTGCAATACATACATGCTTTGTTTCTCATAGGAAGGCACACTCAAAAAACTTTTTTTAATATGAAATAACCAGAGGGTGAAATGCTCTTTGTCTTGAGTCTTGGTTGGCTGTAAAGAATCTTGACAGTTTTGAATTTCTTGGTTGATGGTCCCTAGCATATTGAAATAAAAGCAAAGTGCAAAGTGACCTGCTTATATACTGCCCAATACCACTTCAAGTAGACTCTGGGAGAATAAATGAACTAATGAACAACTCCTGTTAAGAGGTGTTTATAGGCCTCTGTGTGGTTTTCACAGTTCAGGTCCAGCCTATCAATAGCATAGTCTGATGTGGTTTTCTGTTCTAGGATGTTTGTGTTTTTTTGTTTCTTTCGCAACAAAAACGAAAAACGAAAAAAAATTTTTCAGAAGCAAACGTGGGAGGAATTTTCCTAGATATATAAAAGAATGCTAACGAAATGAAAATTTTTGTTTTCGTTTTGTTTTTTTCATTTCGTTTAAGTAACAAAAACAAAAATGAAAATGTGCAAAAACCCCGAAAAACCCCCCTGAGGCTTCCCCAAGGAAGGTGGTGATCTCTGGGTAGGGGCAGGAGGGTGTACCTGGACATCTCTGGATGCTTTCCTGTGCCAAAACTCTCTTCCGTGAAGCAGTAAGTCCTTTTCGGAGGTCAAACCGAAGCAAGGGCTGTTGGAAGGGAAGATGGGCTCCCACCCTTCTATTCTGCATCTTCTAGGGTCACACCTTTCCTTTCTCTTTTAGAGCACTGCATGCAATCACCTTGAAAACCTCACAGTCACTGCAGGGGCGCATCTTCTCTTGCAGAATGCCCATTTTAAAAGTCCAGGGTGACTCTCATTTTGATGCCTTCTCCTCTGAGACCAAAATGCTGCTGTGGCACAGATTGGTTTCTGCCACAGTTGAGTTTCCAGAGGTGTCCACGTGCCACTTGGGTCCTGGTTAAGAGCCTGTTCCCTCAGCTGAGCTGTGAACAGTCTCCCAGAAAGAGTTGTTAGGCTTGTGAGTTAGCAAGAGTTGAATTAGGATGTTGAAAAATCTTATTTTATCCTCCAATGTATCTCTTTCTCTTGCCATAGTTCTGCCTGTTTGTTCTGCCAGAAGATGGTGCCTTGGAGGTTGAGAGTCTCACATCCTATGGCAAGATCTCTGCTTTTGCATCAAAGTACCATGCTGGAACAGAAGAGAACAATCTGGGGTGTGGGTTTGGGTGTGAGTGTGGGTGTGGGTGTGTGGACCTTTGAAGCTAATTCTGTTCCTCTCTGTTTACAGCACTGAACTTGGAGCCTGGGAAGACAACTCTGGCGGAGTAGAATGGATACAAGAAACAAGCCTTTGAGGTGTGCTGTTGCTGAGGATGCCTGACTGAAGGAGCGTTGAGTGGGACCATGCTAAGGAGGAAGATTAGATTGAACCTGAACTATCTCTGGAGATGAAAAGGTTGAACCTAAGACAATACTCAGTAGACCAGATCAACTCTTGCCCTCTCAAGCCTATGGCTTCCTTCAGGGAGGTCTTCCTCTTTTCCTGCCACATTCAACCTTTCACAGCATGATTTGTCTTTTCCGAGGAATCCTGTTTTCTTCTGATGTGCCAGATGGATAGTTGTGTTTAATATAATAGAAAAATAAGTAAGGCTAATAACATTAATAAAAATTACTAATACTCATGTAGGTTTTGATACTCCTACTACTGCTACTCCACATTAATAATAATAATAATAATAATAATAATAATAATAATAATAATAATAATAATAATAATAATAATAATAATAATAATAATAATAATAATAATGGCACAAATCACACTGGGAATGTTTGAAGCCAGCAGGAGAAGAACAAGTGTAAGATGGGTTGACTCCCTAAAAGAAGCCTGGGCTTTGTTTTGCAGGAGCCAAGCACGGCTGTTGAGGACAGCCTTGGTTTCTACACTTTTGCCTCCAGAGACAGTCCAGCCTCCTAGGGCTAGCTTGGCCTGCCAGAACCTTACTGCCTATGAATTATCCACAATATATTCAGGCAATCTCCATTTCAGCAGTGCCACCTGACCATCATACCTCCAGGGTGAGAAGAGCAGATGGATCTTTGAGCTGGCTGGTAGATGGCTCATCCCTTGGTCATCCGTTTCTAGTTCTTCAGAATCCATTTGAGGGCAAAATCCCTCATTTGTTCTTTATGTGCCATTTTAAAGGTTTCTTCGAAGACTCACCCAGTCTTACTACAAAGCTGCACCTGCAGGATTTTCTCTGTGGTTCGGTCTCGTGAATGGAATTCAAGGACATGGACCTACATGAGGGCTTCTTCCGCATTGGAATTGGTGAGTTTTTGCCCCTTTATTTAACTCCATTCCCGGAAGGATGAGGCTTGGGGCAGAGTTGCAAGAGGCCCTATATATCAAAGAAAAAGTTCAGTTTAGTAGGCTGTTCTTATGTTTCCACTTTCATTTTTGCTGCTTCTATGCTAGCCTTCTGGTGTGGCAGAAGTGCTGTAGGTGATGGGTCAAGGTCACAGGTGAGTTTTTGAGAGGGGTCTACAGGCAAGCTTAGGCCCATAGGACAGAGGCTTGTCCGTCAGCTTAGTGGTTAAAGTTGGACCATAAAGAGGCATAAGATTTAGGAGTTGGTGGAATGTGAACTATGATTTGGGGAGTCTTCTCTTAATCTCTGTTGGTTCTCTTTCCCATATCATAGTTCTGCCAGGAAAATGATGCCTTGGAGGAAGAGTCTCATGGATACTGGATACATGGATACACTTAAACCAAAAGTGCCTTGCTCGAGCAGGTGAGTATGGTGGTGGGGAAGGGTGGAATATCCAGGTTCCTTGAAGCTCATAATCTTCCTCTCTGTTTACAGCCTTGGACTCATAAACTGGGAAGACATCAGCAAAGGAGCGAAAGAGAAATTAGAATAAAGTGGTTGAATTCTGACCATGGCTGAAGATGGCTGGCTGCCAGAGCTCTGAACATTGAAGCTGAGGTTTGTCCTCAGCACGCTCTGTTTTGCTGTTGCACATGGAATTCACAGAAGTGGTTCTGATTGGAAGCTTCTCCTCCAGTGGAATTGGGTGAGTTTTCTTCTTTATTTGCATCCCTTTCCTCCTGGAGGGGCCTCCTGGGCAGAGTTGAAGGAGCCCCCATCCTAGGATAAAAGAAGTGCTGGGTGGCCCATCCCCTCAGTTGCCAAGGTTGCAGTTCTTCAAAAGCAATTTGGGGGCATCACATGCAAGAGTTAAAGGTGAATACAGGCAATGGGGCACCAGGGAGGATGGGGATAGTTGTTCAAGTTCTTCATTAGCTCAGAAGTATATTTGAAACATGGTATCTCCCTTTGTTTGCAGGTTCACTGCCAACCACAAGAAAGGCATTTCCCACCAACATTCCTCCTCCCTTTGTCACTTCTTATCGGCAATGAGATTTCACTGGGTCAGAAAGGAGCAAGCTCCCTGACATTTTCTTTTTATGTGCCTTGTTTGGGGTTCTTGATAATCCTCAACCAATCCTACTGCAATATAGTAGCTGAAGGTTTTTCTGTTACACATGGAATTCAAGGATGTGGTTCTGCATGGAAGCTACTCCTCCAGTGGAATTGGGTGAGTTTTCATCTTTCTTTGCCTCCCTTCCCTCTGTGATGGGCCTCCTGGGCAGAGTTGTGGGAGGCACCATCCAAGGATCAAAGGAGAGGATTGGTTTAGTTGGGTGTTCTTCTGTGGTCACTTTCCATTTTTCTTCTTCTCTTCTTCTCTCTTAGCCTCCTGATGAAGGAGAGCCAGTGCACCAAGTCAGAGGAACAAGGTATGTCTGTTTTTTTTTCTGCACAAAGGGTAAACTTATCAGTCTGGTTGTTGGGGGCAGCTCCTCCGTTCCAGGCTGTAAGTATCTGAATGCAAGTGCTTAATCTGCAATCATTAGAACTCAGTATCTTTCTGTATACCCAGGTAACATTGTGTGTAGAGGAATGTCCCTCCAATGGATGTATTTTTTATTGTTGTTTTTTGTCTTTAATGGATTGAATGTTTTGTTTTGCAGTGTTCTCATGAGTGTTGAGTCCCAAATTTTTCTTGCAACCCTCAACTTCTGGACCTGGTGCTCGGGTCTGGGACATAGGATAGTTTCCAGAGCGGTTCACATGCCAAATTAGGCCATAGGGCAGAGTCTTGTCCCTCACCTTTACCGTGAAAAATGGCCCATACAGAGGCATAAGGCTTGGGGGTTGGTGAAGTAGGGCTTGGGGATTCTTCTCTTAACCTTTGTTGGTTCTCTTTCCCAAACCATATTTCTGCCAGAAAATGATGCCTTGGAGGAAGAGTCTAATGGATCCTGGGGCTTAAACCAAAAGTGCCTTGCTGGAGCAGGGGAGTATGGTGGTGGGGAAGGGTGGAGTATCCAGGTTCCTTGAAGCTCATAATCTTCCTCTTTGTTTACAGCCTTGGACTGTATCTGAATGCAAGAACTCTTGGATAACCCTACATACACATATTTGAGCACAACCTTGAAAGTTAGAAGCAGGATTTCAGAGAAGTCTCCATTGGGCTGTCATTTTCATGTTATTTTGCAAAGTGCAAAATTGTTTGATTCACTGTAACATGGAGACCAATGGACTTTCTTCACATCTCCAGCCCTCAGAGTAAGTTCACTCAAAAGTGCTTCTTCCATCAAAAATGCTGTCATGAAAGACTTAAATTATAATTTAAGGAGCTGAGATACAATGATATGCTTTTAATTTAGTTGGGAATGTGCTACTCCAGTAAATCTGAAAAAAAGTCTGTTGAAATTAAAATAAAAACTTTATCTGTTGAGTTCTGCCTGCTTGGCCATGACTAGGATTAAGAGATAATCTAGCCATTTGTCACATCATTACTTGTGTCAAATGGCATTTCAGCAAACTCCAAGAGTCAAATGTATAACTAATTTAAAATGAAGGGGGCCATGATCATTATGAGAATCATAAACAGAATGATTAGTCATTGGTTGACAGAAAGAATCAGTTTATTTATTTAAAATGCAGTAGGACCCCTGTATCCGCGGGGGGGGGGATTGGTTCTGGGTGGCCTCACAGATACTGAAACCTGCAGATAAGTGCAAATTCTCTTATCCAATGGTGACAGTGGCAACAGCAGTGGTAGGGTGCCAGGGGTGAAAGCTTTCTCACCCCACCACCCCCTCTGTGCAGCATGGCAGATTGGGTGGCTCAAATGTATGCTGCTGCTTTGCCCGGTAAGCTTGAATGGCCAGGGGTGTCTCCGGACATTCAAGATTCTTGGGTGGCAGACCGGATGATGCAGTAGCATGCCTTGGTGGAGAGGCATGGAGATTCCCCTTGGCTTCTGCAGCAGCAGCAGCAGCAGCAGCAGAAACAACAGTCATGGTGGCGGGCAGCAAAACTCATCTACTCCACCCTGATCCTCCTGCCTTCTTGCTTGCCTGCCTGCCTGCCTGCCTTCCCAGCTAGCAGCTGTATCTCTCACCTCTCTTTCCCCTTCCTTCTCCCCCACCCCAGTGGCACCTCTCTCAATAACCAGGAGCCCCAACACCCTGCCTGTCTCAGAACACCAACTCCACTCATTCTTGCCCTTTCGGCTCTCAGCGCCTGCCTGGCCCGCAATCGCTCACTCTTGGCTATCTGCTTTCTCTCAGTAGATAAAGGGTTGCTACTGTATTTCTACTCCACCAGTCTCCATAAAATTAACCCATAGTAGCTTACATCATTAAAAGATAATCTTTAAACCTAAGCATTCATTCATTCATTCAAATCTTGCATCTTGCAAGTGATTTGGTTAAAAACTGTAAATAAAGATTCATCCATTCATCTTGCAAGAGAAAAAAGCCCTGCATTTTGTGGACATTTAAGGAGGGAACAAGGAGCTATTTGTCAAATTTTAAGGGAAATATGGGAAGACAATGGAGAGCAGGTCTTGTTAGCAGCATTTCATAATTTTTTTGAATTCTATGTCCAAGACTCTTCTTTTGTTTATTTGAAAGGCTAGCTTTTGTTTTAATGATCCCAAGGGATCACTATCTAAGCCAATCAATGTAATTTGTTTTAAAGAAAAAGAAGGGCAATTGACCCCAAAAGAGGATCAGGGTCCAGCAAAGTATGGCCAAGCAAGACTCTTGTCTGAAACTGTGAAAAACCAGTGCCATAGTTGACAGAGTGATGTAGGTGATCAGCAGCATGGGCCAATATTCGGACATTTCTTGTGTTGCTGAGTTTCTTAGTTGGAGCTTTACTAGGTGAGCTGTAGACAAGGAAATAAATACAGAAATCCAGGCAAGAGAGTAGAAACAACATGTGCTTCCTTCTGCCATGGAAGCCTGATCTCTGCAATAACTTTCAGTTATGAAACAGAAAAGATAGTTGGTAGTTGCATCCTGTGGAAGTTCCTCTGAAATACCCCATTGTTACACAGCATCTCTCATGGGTGTCATTTCACAGCCTTACAATATATACAGAATATCCCACTGTAGTCCCACAAGGGCTATATAACTGGGGCCCTATGTACAACTTCAACACATTTGTTTTCATTGCAGAATATACTCGGTCTCTTCTGGAAGTGCTGTCTTTGCTTGGCTCTGTTGTGATCAAAGTGCAACCCCACAGCAATGTTTTATATACATTTCTGGGAGGAAAATGCCATTGTTTGGCAGTAGCCATTTCCCAGGAGTGTCTAAATCTGGAAAGAACTCTCTGACTAGGTGGAAGTCATGGGGACTCAGCGCTTTTTTTAAAGCAACACTCTAAAAAAAGACATTATGTTTGTAAGATAAGAGCTTCTAAGGTATGAGATTGGGGGCAAGGGAGAAGAAGTTAGAACCCTAGGTGCTTCTTAAGCAATATTTCTCTCTTTCTTGCAGAAATGAAAAGGTACAGCAAGACTACCAAATCTGCAAATATAGTCTTAAGAAGCCTCATTGAATAAAATACAGTACTGTATCTCAGTGTGAGTCCAGTAGGAAAAAAATCTTTTAAATTGTAATTGTACATATGAAAGCTGCTTGGAGGAAATGCTTTGGAATTGTCTATGTTTTGTCCAAAACAAATATGGCTACCTCCCTGCTTGTTCCATATTCTAGAATATTTTTGGACAACCCCGATAGCATTACTGAAAAAAACATGGGACATTGTGGACCACCGTTAATTTCACTTCCTCCTTGTGAAGGCTTTCTGTTGATTCTCATCCCTGGCTTTCTCCTTTTTTAACCATAAGGTCTCCTTCAGAGGACCTCCCAGGTCTGTTAGTCTGCTCAAGAGCCTGGAAAGGAGCCTCAGAAGTCTCTTGGTGGTCCAAGTACAACCTGTCCTTTTGGCCACTCCATTCATGTATCTGAAAACAATTCTAAAAGCTACTAAGGCAGGGTTTAGCCTTACAGAAACTATAGTTCAGCAGTGTCATATTTTCATTTTCCTTGATTCTTGGAGGGCTGCTACTATACTGAGGATCTGTGATGCTCCTTCGTCCCCATCTTTTTGCTGTTGTGATCTTCCTTTTACAATAGCGTGACACCTCGCCACGTTTGCATAAAAAAGACATTTTTAATTGAGTAAAGTCGTTCTTTCGCAGCAAGTGGAGGCTCCTTTCTTTCCCAAAGCCCCTGCTTTTCATACATATGCATAGAGGATAACTTTACTATTCCTGTCTGAAAGGTCAAGGAAGAAATTATTTAACAAGGGCTACAAACATATAAGTTTAACTCACAACCCCTCAGAGAAGGCTTGGTGATTCCCAAGTTGTGAAACGCTGCTCTAGCACATACTTTTTCTTACCTCTGTTTTATTTCATTCATTCATTCATTCATTCATTCATTCAGTTTGTATTAATACCACAAACACACTCTGTGCATTTCACAGCATTGCACTGCATTTGTATCACAATTGGTCATAATTAGGTAAAATTGAGTTTGATTTACTTGCCAGATCGCAGAGGTATCCATCTTGAAGGAAATCCCACTGCCAGCCACAATTTGAGCATAATGCTTCTAATTGTGAATTATTCATTTTTATCTTAAAAGTGTTAACAAAGAGTATGTCATTTCTGAGAGTAGCTAGTTTCCTGTAAGGCAGTCTAAGTTGAGAAAACCTAGGATGTCAATTATTTTAAATGAGTGATACAATTTCTGCCTATCGGAAGTTTGCATGGAGAAAATAAAATCACATGCTCCACTGGATTCCTGCATTACTGGAATCTTATCTGCTGCAGACATTGTTGGGCTAGCAGTCATGTTGGGTGGGCCCTCATGATGAAACAGCAAAGTTTGTGTTTGTTTATGCTCTGTACAATCAAGTCAGATCCAACCCACAGCAATCCTAACAGGGTTCTTCAAGGGAATGAAATATTTAGGGAGTGGTTTTTCCTGCTCCATTCCTCCAGTGAGTTTCCGTGGCCAAGTGGGAATATATGCCCTGTTCTCCAAACTCATAGTCCACCACTCTATTCACTACACCACACTGGTAACGACAAGGGTCATGGCTTACCATCCATCAAAATATACTATAAATTATAAATAAATCCTTTTAATGTTTTTCCTTTCAGAGAACAACAAACACTTGTCAAAACCAATTATTAATTTCAACCCCTGTAGACTCATTAAATACCTCCACCCTAAACTGCTAGAGATGGCCTATATATCCAGGAGCACAAGAGAACAGGCTCTATCAGTGTTGAGGACTTTGAGCCTAATGTCATCTTTCTGAACCCAAGATCTCATGGAGTTTCCCTGGTGAGATATTGGACAAGGTGAGCTCAAGCAGCATTAGCTCATAAAAGGGAAGCTTCCCCAGCACTGTGTCCTATAGAAGGGATGACTGTGGTAAGACAGTCATCTCTTGGAACCCTCCTCACACATCCAACATATTTTCAGGTTCTCCAGAGAGAGAGAGAGAGAGAGAGAGAGAGAGAGAGAGAGAGAGAGAGAGAGAGAGAGAGAGAGAGAGAGAGAGAGAGAGAGAGAGAGAGTAGGCAAACTCATGTTGGGAATGATTTGTTCCTCACTGACCGGATAGCTACTGAGGCCAGAAAGGTTTTTGTCTTCCCTGTTACCATGCAGACTTTGGGGTAATGCCACCTTATTTACTTTATCAGTAAAGTGTGTGGTTGATTGTGTCTGATATTTTAAATAGTGCACCTGCTTTTCTGGATCTATGTTTTATATACCGTATATACTCGAGTATAAGTCGAGGCCCCTAATTTAACCCCCCAAAACTGGGGAAGTTTATTGACTCAAGTATAAGTGTAGGGTGGGAAATTCAGCAGAGCCTGGCAGCTCCTCCTTTGTGAGCTGGGGGAGCGGTGTGTAATGTTTAAAATGACTTTTAGCCACCAAGCCAAGCGCTTGCCTCAGTGGCTAAAAGTCATTTTAAACATTGCACACTACTCCCCTGTGATGAAGAGGGGGGTCAGGAGAAGCAGTGCTTGATGTTTAAAATGATTTTTAGCCACCGATCCAGACACTTGTCTCAGTGGCTAAAATTATTGATCCGAATATAAGTCAAGGGCCTCTTTTTCCAGCCCAAAATTAGGGCTGAAAAACTAGACTTATATTCGAGTATGTAAAGTATGGGATGGGACAAGAAATGTGGTGCAATAAATCTGGGTCATAAAACCACAACCACTTTGGCCCAGTATGAGTCACAATAGGTGTAGTCACTGAAGAGGGAAAATGTCACATGTCCATTGTAAGCTGGAGAAGATTGCTGCTGCCTGTTGGATGTGGGTTCATCATATTTAGATACGTTCCACAGCTGTGGGCATTTTGTGCATTTAAAATCAACCAGGAAGCACCATCCTTGTTCCTTTACACAAGAACTTAAGAAGACCCATGTTGGATCAGACCAAAGGCCCATCTAGTCCAGCTTCCTGTATCTCACAGTGGCCCCACCAAATTCGTCTGGGAGTGGACAAGACTAGATCTCTGTCTCCTGATACCACTCCCCTGCATCTGGCCCTTGAAGTACCCTGGTTTTAAGCCTGGAGATTACACATCTCCATCATGGTTTGTAACCTGTGATGGACTTCTCCTCCATGCTTTCTCTGGATCTACCTCTGTGTAGTCAAACAAATGCTGTATCCATCTTCCAAATCCTAACTCACCTCCTTCCTTTTCTTTTGCAACAACAGACTGAATAGAATTGATGAGTTATTATGTTACATGTTGTCAAGTTGTTGCCTACTTATAGTGACTCCAGTAGCGTTTTCAAGGTTTGTGGGAGTGGTTTTCAAAGAATCACAGAATTGTGAATTTGGAAGGGATCTACAACATCATCAAGTGCAAACCCTTGCTTGATGAAGGAATACACATCAAGGGATATCTGCCAGGTGATTGTCCAAATTTCCCTTCAATGCCTCCTGTGTTGGAGCACTCACTTCCTCTTGAGCTTTTTTCAACTGTTGTACTGCTCTAACAGGTTTACTGCTACTGTCTCCCCAGTGAGTGAGTGTCTATGGCTGAGAGGGGATTTGGAGCCAGATCTTTGCAGACACTCTGCCCTTTACAGTGTGATTCTGCATCTGTGTTAAGACTAGCAATTGGATTTAGGACAACAATCATTCTCAGTACATCAAGTTTTGGACTGTTCTTCATATGTGCATTAGTGGTGAATTAGACTTCAAATAAGCCATGATTCTTGAAGCCGAAAGGAAATAAATTCACATAATGGGATAAACACATTCAAGAGAGTTTCTGTTGTACAGCTCTGATGTGTGTGTGTGTGTGTGTGTGTGTGTGTGTGTGTGTGTGTGTGTGTGTGTGTGTGTGTGTGTGTGTGTGTGTGTGTGTGTGTGTGTGTGTGTGTGTGTGTGTGTGTGTGTGTGTACATGTACAATACAGATACATCAGCTACCCCTGATAAAGAGAAAGATTTAGAAATAGCCATTTCACCTAGGACACTTGACATTCAGTGTACAATTTTTGAAAATGATAAAATCATAATTGTAAAAAAGACCTGCAGGATTGCCAATCAGATCCTCATACTTTGGTGCACCCTCATACATATATCTTACTGTCCCCCTGTAGAAGAAAGAATGGATGTAAAGAATAGAGCAATTTCCTCGCAGTAAATTGGAAAACCTGCCAACCTACTAAGTGATCTCCCATCAGTCAGTGTTGAATTCACCTTAGCTGCAGCAAATTCATGAGCTAGCTATTATGGATAGGTTTTGCAGTGACTAATGTTATATGAGAAACACATTTAAAATCTGCACACACCTGTAGCAGTTTCAAGTATCACATTAAATATAATATAATAATAATAATAATAATAATAATAATAATAATAATAATAATAATAATAATAATAATAATAATAATAATAAATGATGAGGAGGAGGAGGAGGAGGAGGAAGAGGAGGAAGAAGGAGAAGGAGAAGAAGAAGAAAAAGAAGAAAAAGAAAAGAAACTGGAGTAAAAAAATATAATGATGTAAAATATTTTTTCACACAAAAGATTTATAATTCTTGAAATATGTTCTGTGGTGATATTAAATGCACAATGTAATACTTTTGCCATAGCATCTTTTAAAAGTCATAAAAGAAAATGCATGTGATTGGATAAAGGCACTTTTGCATTGGATGTTAAAAACACTTAATTGTGACTCTGGTTAATGGAGCATGTAATGTGGGAAAATGGCATTTTTAGTTTTAATGACAGTCACTAGAAATGCAACTATTAATCTTGAATTATGCAGTGTGCATGGATTTTAAAACAGAGTCTCAAATGAGAATTAGACAGATGTCTTAGGCACAACTGGGAGTAAGCTGCATAGAATTCAATGAGGTTTACTCACTGAATAGGTCATCCAGACCTATAAAGGTGTTAGACATAGTGCACTGCATTTGCTGGCATCAACCCCTTTATTTTATGTGTTTTTAATCAGAATTACAAAGAAGGCGGTGATCGGGGTTGTGGTGGTGTGTGGTTTACAAAATAGCCCTGAACCTTAACTAAGTGTTTTACAGATCTGGCTGTGGAACCAGAGGTTCACAGTTCAACTCTCCTGGGAAAAGACTCATCCTGTTTGTCCTTGGTAGGGATGATCACCTTATGAAAAATGAAATGCTGTTTCATCATTTTGTAAGCTTACAAATAGTTTTGTAACAAAACAAAACAGCGAGCAGTGTTTTGTTACAAAAATCAAGCAAAATGCTGTTTTTTCAATTTTAAAACAAACAGTCTTACAGACACCAAATTTGGTGCCTTTAAGATCCAAGGGGAGCCATATTATAGAGTAATGAATCATTTCATTATTATTTCATTTTGTTACTTTTTTTTTTCAAAAGTTCATTTAAAAACAAAAAAAAAAAAACAAAAGAAAACAAAAGAAAACACTATTTTTCCATATCGTGCCCATCCCTAGTCCTTGGGCAAGATTGACAGTCCTGAGATGTTCTCAGAAGAAGGGAATGGAAAACTACCTACAGTGTTACCTTGTATAAAGGAATTAATTCGTTCCAAAAGAAATTATGTTAAGCAAAATTTCCTTTATACAAATTTCCCACAGGAATGCATTGAAAACAGAGTGATCCCATTTTGATGTTGTACAGATTTGCCCCATAGGCAATTCTGTTAAGCAAATTTCCCCTATCTCTGGAATTGTTTATGTTGTACAAATTTTATGCTCTACAAACTGTTTGTTATACAAGGGTCCACTGTATAAGCATTATCTATCTAAGAAACTGGAAAGGGTTATCATAAGCCAGAACTGACTTGTCAGATCACAGTTGTTATTATGAATGTAATCCAACATCAAAATAAGAACCAGCAGCAATTCAAACCCAACATGAGTAGTCTCAGCAAAGAATGAGGGACCAGGGGTGAGGTTGGCATTCACCTGGGATGTCAGCAGAGCTTTAGGAGTCACAAAAGCTGAACTGTAGGGGGTGACAAGCTAAGCTGAGGATGTTAAGCTTAGTTGCAGAGATTGAAAAGCTGAGCCAGTGATTGCATCAAGCTGAGCTTCTGAATTGTTGCTGTTGTTTTAAATATTATTTGCAGTGAGTATGAAGGTGAAAAATCAAGTTTTATTTTTAATGTGTTTGTGTTACGAAACTGATCTTCCTCCAATTAAGTTTTCAATGCATTTATTTTTCAATGCAGTATATATATTCATCGTCTCTGATGAATCCCTTATATTGGAGTAATTGTGATGCAGCAGTGGCCAGAATCCTATCATAGCTTTACTTGCATGTAGATGAAATTATGTAAGTTGACAATGGCCTGAATAAGCTCATTGGATGTGCAATGGTCTGGTGTGTGTGAATGTTCCACCTATTCAACTCTTCCAAACATCTATTAAGTATCAGTCATTAGCCATGGCCTTCCTGGTGGAGGTGTGAAGTGCTTCTGATTTGTTTGGGAATCGCTTCAGGCCACTGTCTACCTAATGATCCTATTCGGACCGGGGTGGTATGAAACCAAGGTGAATTATAAATTGGAAGACTTGCACCTCAGACTGATGAACCTGTTTGGATGAGTGAAGAAATATATCAATCTCACAAGAAAAGTCCAGTTGCCATGACTCAACTCGTGGATAACCTCACCTGGATGACTTAGAATCTTCACAGGCATATGTAAAGTGTCAATTTGTGACAAACTGACACTAATTAATGAGGAACTGGTCACGTGCATGAAAGGCTTGCAAGCAGCAATGTTATTGGTATTTCTTTAATTAGCGACGCTTTGTCGTTTTACTTTATTTCACTTAAATATTCATGTATTGGACATTAAGCTGTGGTGCTGAAAGAGACTCTTGAGAGTCCCCTGGACTGCAAGGAGATCAAACCAATCCATCCTGAAAGAAATCAACACTGGAAGGACAGATTTTGAAGCTGAGGTTCTAGTACTTTGGCCACCTCATGAGGAGAGAGGAGTCCTTGGAAAGGTCCCTGATAGACATGGGCACTACTCGGCGAAATTGTCATTTCCATTTTCGGTTATCATTTCCATTACGTAACGGAAATGGTAACGATAATTAAGCCATCAGAACTCGAACTCATACCGAAAAAAGAAAAATTTGGTTGGGTTTTTCTTTCCGTTTGGGCATCGCACGGCTGGCGCAATGCTCGCACAGAAAAAGTTTTTAAAAGTTTTTTTTTTTTTAGAAAAACCCAAACTCCCGGCCAAAAAAGCAGGTGAAAATATGCCTGCCTCAAGCTTTGCCACCTACCAGAGGGGTGGTTTCTGGGGGGTCCCTGGCATTTCCCCCCTCTTCTTCTGTCCCGGGCTTCTTGCACCAGGCTGGGGGGGCCATCCTCGTTGTCTTGCCATGCCATGCGGTGGGGGATCCAAAAAACACAATTTTTTTTTGAAATCGTGGTCAAAAACACACCAGATCACCACAGAAACATGTGAAATTTATTTATTTTAAATGCCTGAATTTTAATAGTAGCAGCAGTGAGTTTTTTTTATAGCAATAAAACATCGTATTGATTTTATTTTATTTTATTTTATTTTTCATTTTTTTAGACCTGCCCATTTGGGCTGGGCATGGGATGGGACCATGCAAATTGTTTGAATCATTCCACCAATGGCATCGCCAGGTTTTTGACTGACACTTCTGGATGTCTCGGAGGGCATAAAAAGCCGAGGCACCTTCCAGAAATCGCAGTCGGGTGTATGGATGTGGTTGAGGGACTGCTGGTGCTGGTGTGATCCGATTGAGATTGAGGAGGGAGGCTGGAGGCTTTAGGATTTAAGTTAGGCAGGCAGGGGGGAAATTTAATTTAAATAATTTCTTTGATTCCCTGCAGCTTTGTCTGCTGAAAAGCAGTTTATCTTTATTTCTTCTCTGGCAGTTTGTGAGGATTTTTTTCTGATATTGGATAAAGGGGGAGGTTCAACTGGGAGGTGTGGATTTATTTTAAAAATATATTATATACTACCATTTATTTTCTATTTTCCCAACTTCAATTTGCTCTCACACACAAGCCATTTGGGGTGCAAGCCAAGAACAGAACCTCTATCTTAAGTGATATCCTAACTGCCCACTCACCCATCCGCCCACGCCGCCACCCGCCTGCAGCCCGTGCCGCCACCTGCCCACTCGCCCGCCTGCAGCCGCCACCCACCCACTCACCTGTCCCCCGCTCCTCCCACCACCTAGATCGCAAAAACACCTAGCGCCGGCCCTGATTGCAGGACGCCCCTATGCTCTGGGAAGTCAAATCGTGCTAAATCGTGGTGGAAACGACAAACAACAAACGGAAACGACAATTTTTTGAAAAATTTCACAACAAACGGAAATGACCTGGAACGGATCCGTTCCGACAAACAAAAACTCGAAACGTCATTTTTTCTGGTCGTGCCCATGTCTAGTCCCTGATGTTGGGAAAGATTGAAGGCAAAAGGAAAAGGGGACGACAAAGAATGAGATGGTTGGGTGGTGTCATCGATGCAACCAACATGGATTTGACCAAACTCCTGGAGGCAGTGGAAGACAGGAGGGCCTGGTGAGCTCTGGTCCATGGGGTCACGAAGAGTCAGGCATGACTGATCAACTGAACAACAAAAATCCATCTAAAATATTTTAGCATAGCTTTTCTTTCCAGATCATCTAATCCATCTGAAATGATGTGTCTCTTCCCCTTTCTTTTCCTTGACAACAGTGCACCACCGTGAAAAACAAATTGACTTCCTTTGCTTGCAAGCTGCTTGAAAGACTGTTTTCAATGCTTGACTATGTCTTAATTGTACTGGACTATATATTATCCCTCATTACTGTAAGCCATCCTGGGTCTTTTTCAAGGAGAAAGGCAGAGTAAAAATACCCTAATATAAATAAAATAAATATTTTTATGACTGTAGGTTATTCTAAAAATCCAACTATTTAAAATGCTCATTCAAGACTCCTTCAGGTTTCAGGGGAGGTGAAGGTCACCATGAACTCATTAGAATGAACTGTTTGTTATTTAAAAGTCCCTGTACTGTGCATCAGGAAATCCTCTTTGGGCAGCAACTGCCTTCATTTCAAGCCTGGAAGACACCAAAGATTCCTTGTCTTCTCAGCCATCAACATGTTTTTGATATGCAAAGTAGAAAGTGTTTATTGGTAACCATAAGAAATACCCTTCACTTTCATCCAGAGGTAGGCACTATTAAACAAAGGAAGCTCCCTAAAATATTAAGAATGGTTGCATCATTTCCTATATTCAACAATGCTCAAACAAAATATCTATGCAAACACAAGTACCCTGTTTCCTGAAAATAAGACTGTCTTATATTAATTTTTGCTCCCAAAGATGTGCTAGGTCTTATTTTCAGGTGATGTCTTATTTTTCCATGATCATTTTATGTGATCCCCCTCTCCCACCCCTGTGCCAGTGGACACCTTTACCAGATATCCCCCAACCCCTTTATCAGACATTTCCCTCCTACCTCAGTCACCCCTGTGTGTCCATCCAATGTGCCCCACTCCTGCCCCGCTCGACTCACTGTTTATTTATTTTCCTGGTGGCAGTGCGGGCTCTCTGATTTTATTTGCTATGGTCCAGAGTCCAAAGTTATGGTAGCTTTGGGGGGGCCTTATTATTGGGGAGGCCTTATGTTCGGGAGAGGACTTATTATCAGGGAGGACTTATTTTCAGAGGATGCCTTATATTTCAGCGAGAGGCAAAAATATAAGTAGGTCTAATTTGGGGGATGTCTTACTTTTGGAGAAACAGGGTATATAAAAGTATCAGAAACTGTAAAACAGAAGCACTGCATGATGGAACAAGCTCCCATGACCGAACTCAGAATTAGGGTTTGTAAACAGAACAATTCCCCTCAAAACTCTACAGACAGAATATAATTTGCTACTTAGACATTAATAGTGCTTTTACACGACCTCTAAAATCTGCTGGCAACTTAAATTCAGACCAGAGATCGTGGGGGTTTGTTCTGCTTCTTGTGTTCCCACCCTTCCGCACTCCATTGCTCCTGTCTGGGTGAGGGGAGGGAGGAAAAAAGGGAGAAAAGAATGGAGGCTCACCTTTGTCTGTTCTCGGAGCAGCCCCGTAGCAATTCCTGTCTGTTAAAGGGGCGGTGGGGTCAGCAAAAACAAACAGAAGGCAGGAGAACCTAGCATCCACAGCTTTACAATCTGCATTGGGAAATTTTTTACCCCTGGAGACCAGGTACTTGTAAAATGTGCTGGGGCACGCTTAGGTGGGCATGGTTGTACTTAATTTTTTTAAAAGTCCACAGCTGGTGGGAAAACAATTTTAAGTTCCACATCTGGGAGCTCTTTGCCTCGGATTTTAGGGGTTGTGTAAAAGCTGCCTTAGTAGGGGCATAATCTCCTATGTGTTAAAATGAGGAACTGGAGATCTAGCAGACACTTTAAAGGCCTTTGTTCTCATTTGTTTAGGTTATCTTGCAGCATCAAATCCTGCAAGATTATGTGACTCCTGGAAAGAATGAAGAAAGGAATGGTATTTTTGGTCTTCCATATCTCTATAATTTGTTCCATGTTGTCAGAAAGAAAACAAAATACCTCTCCTTTGCAGAGGAGCAAGATGAATAATTTTGCAGTTCCTTGGTCTTAATGTGAGAATGAGAAAAGCACAGAACAATGCATTCCTATTAGGGTGTGAAGGCATCTTGCTAAATTCCTCATTCTCAATGAGGCTGGCAGTCTTGACAGATTGAAACAGACCACTGAGAGTTCATTGGTCCCTGTAAGATTTCTCCCAGCTGAAAAGTGAGACACATAGTACTTTATTTCATTAAGAGTCTTGGAATCTGTGCAAGAAGGTGATGCATAATGGCACATTTTTCCTTCCACGAAACAAAGCACATGTCAGGCAACAAAATGACAAGGTAGCAAAACAATCCAAAAGATGCACACAAACAGCGTAATGCTTCTAATTATAAAAGTCCATGCCATGATGCTGTAATTTTTCAGGTATGTTCAAGTCAACAGAAGAAGAAAAAGAGATGCAAACAGTAGATCCAATGCCTGGAAAGAGTGGGGAGTTATGAATAGAGGCCAGATGGAAAGCATGATGAACTGAACACCTGTTTTGCCCCTGTTATAAGAATGCTCACCAATATGAACAAAATATTTTGCTCACCTTCAGGTACGTAGAAAAAAGAATGCACTGTTTTCTTTGAAAAGTGAGAAAGGGGAACATTTCAACACTTGGTCCATAAAGTTTGGAGTAGAAATGGGTGTTTCATTTCAGAAAATGACTGGTTCAAGCTGTGCAAGGACATGCTTCATCCCACCTCCCTTTGCCCCCCCCACGGCGGAATGACCACGCAAGACAGGGTGTTGGGTTCAACTCTGGGCCACTTTTATTAACAGCTCAACAACACAACACAACTTAACTTCAACTGGGGCCAAAATGGATTTTGCTCACCCCCTTCTCTGGGTGAGTCGCTAGCCCCGAGGAAAGCAGGAGTCAGCTGTCCCCTTTCCCCAGCCGGACTGCCCAGGCCCGTCCTGCACCTGTCAGTCCAGTGGGCCCTCCAGGTACATCCATCCCCCTGGCTTTGTGATCTCCGATCTGCAATGCCGTGAACCTGACTCCCTACTGCCTCTCCATACCCGCACTACCGCTCTCAAAGTGGCCAAAACGAGCCCCTGGGGGCACCCACCCCGCCGCAGCAGTATGGGATAGGCGAAAAATGGGTGCTAATTGCAATTGTGCATCCGGGTCAAAAATTCCTATCCGGCCCCGGCGACCAGACAAACTCATACTACTGCTTAAATGTGGCGGGTGGGCAAGCTGTTTGCCTCACGAAGAGGCTGTCATCCACGTGGCGAGCCCTTCAGGTCCAACCAACACGAGGCCAGGTAGGTCTCGCCTGTCTGATTGGCTGATTGGCCAGCGCCAGGGAGAGGAAAGGAAGACACATCGGAGGCTGCTTCCTAGTTGGATTTTTGCCCAGTGCCAACTACAGCAAGGTAAGACAGTGGTTGATTTTGTTCCGGAGGGTGGGACTGGGTTCCGAGAGCCAGCTGTGCTGGCATGTTTTGTTTCAGAACCAGTCCTCTTCCAAAATGAAATGTCCATCTCTGGTTTGGAACACTCTGAGCAGGTTAATGAAACCACTGAAAGCTGCAGGGGAGATGGTAAACACAATAAAGAATCCTGACCCATGCTTATTTAAAATCAGCCCATCTGACAACCTTCATAATTTGACCATTGCCAGTCTTGCACTCACTCGGTTAGTCAGTCACCCAAATGCATTGTTATGGTCCTTAGACATATATCATCTTGCACTATGGATCGAATTCAAACTGAATAAACCTCCTGAAACGAACCAGACTGTTAAGTCAAGTAATCCAAAACTCATTACTGCCAGTGAGTCTTCTCTAGCTGGGAGTAGTTTGGGCTTTTGTCCTCAGTAGACTTTCCCTGCCTCCTTTATGTACAGCCTCCTTTCTTCTGTGTCCCTTTCCCATGGGAGAAATGGAGCCCAATACCCATCCCTTAAGAGACAGATTTCTCCACCATAGTTTGAGAAGTACAAGACTTTGGGAGGCACTAAGGAAGTGAATCCTAACACAAAACAGAGACCGTGACTAATAAAAACAGGAGAGGTGACAGGATGAAGCCTTGGTGTACTAAAACTGTCACTGGAATACTCTTAGAGATGCCAGCTAAGTATCCACACAGCAGCTGGTGTTCTGGAATAGCATTTTGACCCAGCTCATGAGTGGTTCTGGCACCCCATGGTTATGGAGGACACACCAGATCAACTGATGTGCACACTGTAATTAAAATTGTAAACCGCCCAGAGACTACTTGTAGTGGTATGGGGCGGTATATAAGCAGAACACTTTGCTTTGATGTGACTTATATCAATGAGTGAGATCTAAAACAAAATATGGCGGTCTGGAATGCTCCTGCTCAGACAGAGTTCCAAAATAGTATCCAGCGATTCCCTTTTCCAGCATACATAACTGATGATTGTGGGTGCTGATGGCAATTTTAGTGCTGTGTTTTAATGTATTGTATTTACTGTATTTATAAATTTATTGTATTTATATGTTTTTATTGTTCTAATGTTATTTTAATTTTGATGTTTTTATTGTCTATTTTGATTGTGAGCCACCCAGAGAACTTTGGGTAGTGGGCCGCATACAAGCTATATAAATAAATAAATAAATAAATAAACATTTTCTTAATTCAAATAAAACAAAAATAAAACAAAAATGGAACATGACTATAAAAGGACAAGGCCATGCCTGGGCAGTGAGAGGCCACAAATTTCTGGAAAATGGAAGTTGGTAGAGTTTGATAATAATTTTTTTGACTAATAAGAAAGAAATGAGCCTAGTCCTTTTTCAGTGATACTATTTCCTAAGGGACATTCCAGGATGCTTAACATTTCTATCTGTCTGTGACTATAATCCCCAACTCTGCCCCCTCCCCAAATATTTAATATTTTTGTGAGGGGTAGGACTGAATAAAAGCACAGGCCCTGCCCCCTCACCAGGTCCTCATTGCTTGTTGAAGTGTAATTGGCACAAAGACATATGGGCCAGATGAAATTCTTATGATTCCCTGATCCATTTCATCTCTTCCTACACATCATTCTACAGGGCACCAGAAAGACCTCAATTCTATCCAACATGACCTTGCAAACATCATTAACCTACATGATATTAGTCACTTGATAGCAGCGGTTTCACTCAGTCTCTGCCAGAGTAGCATTGCCTTTCAATAAAACAAGTCACTTGCAAGAATCTCACAGCTTTGTAGACAATTATGGGCACATTTGCTGCACATTTGTTCAATTCCTGTGTAACAAAAATGGGAACATTGCTATGAGGAATGGATAATTTATATAATATGAATAATATTATAAATTACCTCGCTTTTGCTTTAGTGATGTTTGCAAACACCACAATAAAGAAATAAAAAAGAGGACTATATCAGTTGCATTCCTTTCTCCTGTTCCCTCAGGCTGCAAGGTCATAACACAGTGTCGAAATTTAAAGGGTGCAAAACATTGCTGCTGGATGGGCAGGAGACCATCAATTGGCCTGTTCAAGCATATGTACTGCCTCCAGTCTTTCTTCTTCAGGCAGAAGAAAGAAAGAAAGAAAGAAAGAAAGAAAGAAAGAAAGAAAGAAAGAAAGAAAGAGAGAGAGAGAAAGAAAGAAAAGAAAGGAAGGAAGGAAGGAAGGAAGGAAGGAAGGAAGGAAGGAAGGAAGGAAGGAAGGAAGGAAGCCATGTGGTCATCTTGCATAATTCAAAGGCATGGGCTGGTGATGTTGGAATATATTAGAGAATCCAGAGTATGTTAGTGATAACAGGAGGGATTACTTTTCTTAACTATATGGGTAAGATCAAGTATTCACCACACAGTATAAGCAGATGTGTAATGTTGAATATGGCCAACTTTTCTATGGAGGGCTGCTCACCTTAAACAATCTCATATGCCTTGAGTCTTAAGTGTTACTTCACATCAGTTTTGTCTCTGTTAGTGTTGCAATTAGGAGTGGTACAAAAATGTTACTTCAGATCTGTCACGCAACTACTGAAATTTGTCTTGCCACACCCCCGGAACAGGTGCTAAGCATGACAATACTGTATCTGGTGCTGCGGTAGGGTTTTCCCTTATCACTCTTTGTTCCCGCTTTCTGTTCTGAGACAAGACACCTTGTAGTAATGACTGTCATGCAACAAAACATTTGTTTCTTTCAGAAAACTGTGACCGGATTTTGTTTTTATTTTGACTTTATAGAAGTCCATGTGATCGCAACCAAAGCTGTCATGGTACAAAAACTAGTCACGGAACAAAGAAGGACGTGAAGTAACTGCCTTAGACTCTCTTCTTATGTTTTTGCTTGTATATTTATGTTTTACTTTTCTCCGATAACAGTCCAATTTGTGTACTGTGTGGTTAAAGATTATTTATGCTTAGCCTAGAAACAGCATTTGGTTGCCTCAAATAACAAGTACTGAATATTAACTAGGCAAACAAATCAGTTGCCAAGACAGGACAGAAACCTCCTCTGGAATGTAAGAGTTGTCCTGGAAATTAAAGGAAACACAAACATACACGCGCATGTGCGCACACACGCACACACACTTTCTTTTATCAGAAGTAAAGGATTCAGTAAAGATGTATGAGAGACAGGAGTTGGTAAGCAGAAGATCAGATGGTGCCTGATGTTTTGTCAGTTAAAATTATTTAAACCAAAGATCCCTATCTGGGCAGCGATTTATCTTCCATGCAATTTGGATCAGATTACTGTAACCTGCAGGTTTACCCGTTCAACAGATAAGGCAGGCTACCTGGAGATTTTGCAACATTGAGTAATTTACTTTACACATCAGTTTGACAGCTTTCAAAGCAGCCTGGTTGGCATTTGAACTTGATACGTGGGGCATTTTTCATTCTTGCCTTGTTCACTTGTCTGTTTCCATTTACTGCTGCCATGGCATGGCATTCCAGAGATAAATCTCAGAGATCAGAGAATGGCTAATATATTTACCGATCCCCATCAAAATCTTTTGAAAGCAACAGATGGTGAAGAGTCTCTGGCACAAAGAACTAATAAACTACAGGTGAAGGAAGATGAATCCCCCCCTTCCTCATTTAGTTTTATCAATCCTGATAAAAATCCAAGGAAATGTATTGCTCAAGAATGCTTATGAAAGCTGCTGTAGTTCAGACAAGCAGAAGGATGTAAACCAGCTGCGTTCTTCTTGGATCTGTAATTTAGGGTGGCACATTGGTCTGTCATACGCAATGAGCATGCATTTCATGCAAAAACTTTCCATGGGAACATGGGAATCCAGCATGTGCTTCTTTCAGTGTTGTTGTCCATTGTAAGTTTTTCCTTAAATGTCAGGCTTGCTGCTATGCCCTCTCGCCATCTGGTTTCAAACAGATCACCATAATCCAATCATCATAGAAGGAAGAGACTTTATCCTCACTGCTGATACCGGTTGCAATCGCACCATTATTCTACTGCATTATGAGACACATGCCTACATATTTTAAAAGGCCAAGAAATAATCCCCATTCCTATCATACATGCAAGAATGAAACAAGCAATAATTTTTGGGGATGGGCACAAAACAGAAAAAATATGTTCCGTTTCATTTCCTTTTGTGCCCCCCAACAATTTTTTATTTAATTTGATACGAAGGTTTTCAAAAATAATTTGTATCAAATGAACCACTAATGAAATTATTCATGTGGGGGGGGGCTGTAAAGGGGCCAGCACAGAACAGCTGGCAGGTGGGGCTTTGGGGAGGGAAAAACAGTTTTTAAAAGCCTAGGTTTCCCCCAAGTGCTGATCAGCTGGCAGGTGGGGCTTGAGGGACAGAAAAAAGTGTTTTTAAAAAGCCCAGGGATTTTTCTGACCCCAGCACTGATCAGCTGGCATGTAGAGCTTGGGGGGTTTTAAAAAGCCCCAGGTTTTTTTAAACCTTTTCCCTCCCCCAAGCCTGCCTACCAGCTGATTGGCACTAGGTTTTTTAAAAACATTTTTCTCCCCAACACCCACCTGGCAGCTAATCAGCACTAGGGTGGGGGAAAAGTGTTATTTTCCTGACTCAAGTGCCAATCAGCTGGCCTGCAGGACTTGAGGGAGGGGGGAAAGTGTGTGTGTTTTTTTAAAAAAGCCTTTTTTAAAAAAACCCTTTTCCCTCTCCCAAGCCCTGCCTATCAGCTATTTGGTGCTAGGGTGGAAAAAATGTTTTTCTCCCCACCCTTGTGCCGATCAGCTCTCAGGCAGGACATTTAGGAGGGGATAAAAGTTTTTTTTTAAAAGCCCAGAGCTTTTTTTTTTAAAAAAAACCTTTTCCCTCCCAAGCCTGCAGATGGAACAAAATGGTTCATTTCAACAAAAAAAGCCATTCCATTTCATCTGTTAAAAAAAAATGCTGCTTCCTTGTTTCATTTCATTTTGTTTTGTTTCATTATGTAAGTTTTTTGTTTTGTGCCCATCCCTAATAATTTACATTTCTACATAAAAGTAGCAATAGAAAAAGCCTTTGCAAAATGATAAATTGTCACTCTGACAGTGACGACCTATTTTCAAACCACTACTGAGCCATAAAGATGTTTGGGATTGAGAGGATGAAATATATGTCACTTCAAATGCCATGGAAGAACAGATTGTAAGAGCAGAAGAGTATAAGTAAAAATGATATTTAATAAAAGATGAGAGTAAATATTTTGTGGAAAGCACTCTGAAAAATTGTGATATAGTAAGGAGTAATTGTATGGCAGCCATTTCCCTCTACCCAGCTCCTGCTTTTGAAATTGATGAATTTGCTAGCTTTATGCTCTCTTGCATTTGATTCACTTGTTTTTGTATTATATTACTTAAACAGATTTGATTCTTAACTCCCTTGAGCAGTGTGTCACACTAAATGGGAAGCATGAAAAGTCAATAAATAAATAAGTTATTACATTGCCAAGGGGTCTGGCCACATGGAGACATTTTAAGGGGCAAGTAGTTGTGTAAACAGGAATGCTGTTTACATAACTACTTGAAACATATATAGCTGTGTTAATATTTATAGGCTGAAGAATGAATGCTCTTTCCTCTAAGGACACACATATACAGATAAACACACAAGAGGGGATGTGGCAGCTTGATGTACGTAGATAACCTTAGCTTTAGTCCGATGAATAGTCCATAATGAGCATGATTTACTTATGCAATTCCAACTTTAGGACACCTAGAAAAGAATAATTAAGGGCCTTTTCACATGACCCCTAAACTCCGCAGCAAATGGCTCCCAGCTTCGGAGCTTAAAATTATTTCCCCACCAGGTCCGGAGTTTACAGATAATTAAGTGCGACCACGCCCACCTAAGCACGTCCCAGTGCACTTTTCATGCACCTGCTCTCGGAGGGTGAAAATTCCTGATGCGGATATAACAGTAGTGACTGCTGGGCTCTCCTTGCTTCTGTTTGTTCTTTTTTTGCCCCCCGCCCCTTTAAGAGAACTGAATGCAGTGCCGGGAGCAAAGCGAGATGGCAGAACGTAGGTGAGCCACGTCTCTTTTCTTCCTTTTTTTCTCCCTCCCCTCAGCAGCCAGCAGCCAGGAGTGCGGAGGGGGTGGGAACGCAGGAACGGCGACAAACCCCTAAGATCTCTGGTCCGAATTTAAGTGGCCAGTGGATCTTAGGGGTCGTGTGAAAAGGCTCTAAAAGATGACATTTAGCAGGGGAGAAATGAATAGAAACAGAAGACCTTTGGCCTTTGTCTCAACAATGTTCAACAAGGGTGATCTTTCTAATGAAAACCAGGGAAATCCAACAGTTGGTCAGCAGGTTACAGGCTTTTAAGATGACTGTGCAGGTAACCAATGGATAGTTTAAATAAATAAATACATAAACAAATAAATGAATAAATAAACAAATAAATTTAAGGAAGGGGCATGTCAGATCCTGAGAGAATATAGTCTTAAAATGTACCTATGTTTGGGAAGAAAGCCAACTCAAAACAAAATAAAACAAAAAGACATACAGCTCTTTTTCCTCTTCTTCAGTGAAGACTCTAAGAATTGGTCAGGTGTAACTCTACACAATAATGTTTCTTTGCCATGTGTTTGTCCTGGTAAGGTCATATTGGAGGTAATATCTTCCTTCTGGGACACACCATTTTCTATGACATATTTCTTGACTTGATATTTGTGGTCTTTCAGTCTTTCTATTGCTTTGGTTTACACTTCAGATGCCCTGCAGAAACTCATGAGCACATCTTGTTGTGGATATGGCCTGGGTCCTAGCTACCTCAAAGATCGAATCCCACAGTATGAAATGACTCAGATGTTAAGGTCATCAGGAGAGGCCTTTCTCTTCCCACCCCCACCCTCACAAGTACATCTCATGGGAACCCATGAAAGGGCTTTCTCCGCTGCTGTGCCCAGACTCTGGCACTCCCTCCCAATAGAGGCCAAGACTTTGTCTGTTTCTGGAAAAAAAAAGACAGTCCTTGTCACTAGTGGGAGGGCTGAGGCATAAGAGATTCATTCATTAAATTTTGTTTATTACAAAATGACATTTTTTAAAAAAATCATTTCGTATTTTGTTTTGTTTTGTTTTTCATTTTTTCATATTTTAACACTGTTGGGGCCAGCTGGCTGGTCAGCAGCTTTCTTTTTCTCCCGCCGACCAGCTGGCCCACAGGGAGGCCAGTCAGCATTTTTTCCTTTACTCCTGCCAACCAGCTGGCCCACAGGGAGGCCAGTCAGAGGTTTTTATTTTTGCACTCCCGCCAACCAGCTGGCCAGCAGGGAGGCCAGTCAGCATTTTTTTTTGTTTTACTCCCGCCTACCAGCTGGCTCATGGGGAGGCCGGTCAGAATTTGTATTTTTTTATTTATTTTTCCCATGGACCAGCTGGCACATGACCCCACGTGCCAGCTGGTCGGTGCTTATTTTTATTATTTATTTTGATAATTGCTGATATCGGTGCCTGTCAAAATAAATAATAAAAAACAAAAAACAAAATTGAATGAAATGAAAATGTCTAATTCATCTTGTTTCTTTTTTTAAAAGGGCACTTTTTTGTTAGGAAGTGAAATGTATAATGAACAATGAAACAAAAAAGTTTCATGCCCAACTCTAATTACTATCTAATTCCAGAAGATGATGGATGTATCTTTCTCTGATGTCTCTCTCACCTCTGACCATTCTGCCTTGGGTGACTCTGTTAGGAATCTGAACTGTTCAAAATCTCACAATGTGCATCCAGGAGGGAGAGGGACATAGCTTGTGTGCATCAGTAGATGCATCTAGAAACCTAGATGGAATCTAGAATCTCAGTTCCATCACTCGGTTCCCCCTCTACTTTTTTGCCTAATGTAGGCACTAAAGGTTTTGAAACTGTTTCTTAAATATCTGGGGGAGGGAAGCCTCAAGACTGGCCTTTTGCAAATATTTTTAGGTATAATTCATTAAAAACTCAAAAGACAACAATGTTGAGGAGCCCTTAACTTAAATTTTGCTAGTTTTCACATTTTTGTCTGATTATTTTCTTCTCAGATTTCACATAATCTGAACCCACCAAATTCACCTAAGTCTTTTTTTTTTTTCTGTGAAAAATTATGCAGCAGTTTATTTTAAAACATTGTGGAATAGCCACTAAATATTAAGAGACAGACTGGTCTTGAAATGTGGGTTTTAACCAGTCATTTATTTAGAACACACACACACACACACACACACACACACACACAGAGAGAGAGAGAGAGAGAGAGAGAGAGAGAGAGAGAGAGAGAGAGAGAGAGAAGAACTAATTGCAAAAATCATTCTAGGAAATAAACGTTTGTCAACTCACTTTGTAGTTATCTGCAATTCATAATTCATCTCAAACGATTTTGAAAGGTTTATCCAATTTAATCACCCTTCCTCAAAGCAAGCTTGCATCATTTGTTATGCTCCCCAAAGTAAGAATTCTCACCTGGGTACTATTTAAGGTCAGCAGAAACCTCTGATGTTTAGAGAGGTTTACATATCCCAGAACGCAATACTAATTGAATATTCTTTTTGGTATTCAGAGATGAATAATGGCTGGCCCCAAGCTATTTAATGCTGAGCTTGAGGTGTGTAAAGATGTGTGGGAAGGAGGCTACAGTAGGACTATTTACAATACCAAGTTCTGTGTGGTAATCAAAATTTTGGCTAAGCAAGTATCACCCCAGAGAGACACCTGGTAGTGCATCTATAATTATAGTATAATGAATGATAATCTTTCGCAGTGAAAAAAGAATGCAGAAAGGAAAACAGCAACACAATCACATATATAACCCAAAGGAAAATGGCTATTGTGAATGCAAGATAGCAAATTTTAAATTTGGTGTTTGCTAAGTCTATGGGGGTATGTGTGTAAAGGATGGGAGATCAAACAGTGAGGCTTGAAAAGGCTTTAGAAAAACACTGTTAAAGTCCATTTAAAATAGCAAAGAGAGTTCAATGTCACAGCCCTGTCATAGTCTAACTGATTGTTCTAATTGGAGGAGACTCACTGAATCAATAGGATTAATGTAAATGTCAAAACAATCCAGTATTTAATTTCTCATCTTAGAATCATAGAATCATAGAGTTGGAAGAGACCTCAAGGGCCAACCAGTCAAACCGCCTGCCGTGCAGGAACCCCCATCTTAATTTAATTAAGTTTAATAGGTAGTTTAAACTAGCAGTTGGATTAATAGGTATCCATATTCCAGTCACAGGTATTTTATTTATTGAGTAAACAACTGTGATTCCAGTAACAATGTGAGATGACATGTTTGATTCTTCAACTCAAGTTACATACATGATATGGGTTACCATGTACATGTGACCCCCTGTTACAACAGCTTCATTGACAGTTAATTTCTAGACCTTCTTTGAAGTCCTGGTCATGGCCTTTAAAAGCCCTTTATGTGTTAGGTCAAACTATCCAGAACATTGTTATCTCCATGTATTAGTCATCATGTGCATTAAAACCAACAGAGAAATGGCATATTTAAGCCCCACCACTCTCATTGCCAAGGTCGAAATTAAAACACTTGAACACAGAGCATGATAAATTTTATAACACCCCTTTGTAGTTTGAGTCTGTAGTCAATCACACATTACATTTATTGGTTTACTCCACAATGGTGTAAAACATGGAGCCTTCATCTTTCTGTATTTATGCAAATATGATTTAATCATTTATCCTTCAATAATTTATACTGTTCTGTCATTTTGTGGTCACTAAGTTCTTCCATAGGCTGTCCTCTACTGATACATTTTATTCCACTCCCACATATTCCTCTGCTGCAGGTATTCTGTGTTGGTTCTTCTTTTTTTTCAGTGTTTCCAATTTTTGCAATTGCAATTGTAAATATCCTTTATTTTGGATGTTACACATTTTGTGGTCTATTAATTGTTGTTTACTTATGTCACTATTCAATCATCCCTTTTTACAACTTCACAGCATTTTTTTGAGCCCTGATTGTGATTTCAGACATAATACAGGCTACGAAACAAATCACAGCAAATGCCAAATTATTGTTGCTCAGCATTCCAATGTAGTCATCGCTTCCGGCAAGTACTCTGTTAAAATTGCCTTGTTTTCCCTGATAAATTTCAGAAATGGCTGTAATTATGTGATGTAATCTTGTTATGTGACCAAGCAGACACCTCAGAAAGTAACTAGGCTTTGCCAGACAGTATGCTACAACATGCTATGATCACCACATTTATTAAACTTCGGTCATGGATTTTATTAGGAAATTAACTCCACCTATGACCCATTCTTTTTTGAGGAGAACAGTGCTAAACTTATCCTTAAAAGAGCAACCACTTCTGCAATTTCTCTTATATGTTTACTAGCTTCAGTAACATCCCACTTTATGGGATATTGTGGCTATAAATAGATATTACAATAGATATATTTATTTATTGTGGCTATAAATAAATATTATAAGTAGATGTCATGCGTTTGTTTGTCTGTTTTTTTGTATTATTAGCTCTTTTAAATTCTGGTTCTACTGATTGTTGTTGTTGTTGCTGTTGTTTTTAATGTCATACTGTGGAACCGATTATTATTTTTTCTGGAATTGTTGTATGCTACTCCTTGTTAACTGCCATGAGTTCCCATCTGGGAAAATCCAGCAGTAAGTAAGTAAGTAAGTAAATAAGTAAGTAAGTAAGTAAGTAAGTAAGTAAATAAAAGTAAAATTATTTTTAAAGGAAACTGAAGATGGACCTTTACTAGGCCAAAATGAGCTCCACCACTGAGTGACACCCCTGTCCAGTGCAGCACTCAGCGTTCCTTCATGGTCTTCCACCCAACTGCTAACCATTCCTTATCTTCAAAAACCATTCTAGATTGAGTGTGTTCACAGTGGCATGACGGTGGTCCTATCAGATCTTCACAGCTGTTGGCATGGCGTGCCAAAGGGTCCTGTAAGAAGTACTGACAAGATGTTTAAATGCTTATTTCAGAAATTCACAAATGCCTGCACTTGTGTATATCAGAATGTAAAGACAGGGAATTTCCCCATTCCCCTCAGTTTCAGTGGCATATTACATTATCCAGTGGTCCTCACATTTATTAGGCTTCTATAATGTACTTTACTAGGTTATTAACTCCAGCTCTGCCTCATTCTTTTTGCAGAGAATAGTGCTAAAATTGCCCTGAAAAGAAGACAATCACGTTTCTTAAAATAGAGAGTCTTTTCACAGCAAATCAAAAGTGGAGCACAATTGAAAGGGGTCTGTCTTTCCAGATGGGCTCCATGATGTTTCCTACTGTTAGCTTTCAATTAAGGGGAGCCAGCTTTTCGCTTCCAATGAATCCCAGAGGAATAATTTTGGAGGTTTTGAACAGAATTGTTTCTTTACAATGTGTCTCGTATTCTAATGCACTGAATAGGCATGAATGCAGCTTCACCCTTTGGTTACACCCTATAAACAATTACAAGTGGCAGAAGAAGATAAGATGAACCAGTCCTGCCGTTCTATTCAGCTCTGAGCAGATAATGCTCCTGATTGTAGGAAGATTATACTGTAATAGTCCGTTCTTCGCCAGTTCAAGACAAAACGGCACAAGAAGGACTGTGAAAAAGTGTGTGCAACAGATGAGAAGACTGAACATGGGACATGACAGATGTGCTTTCATTTGAATTATTTCAGTGATTTAATCATATGCCAAGATGGTGAAGTCATTACAGTGTTTCATTAAAACCCAGGAGGTCTAAGTTCAAAGCCCCACTTAACCAAGGAACTCGCTGGGTAACTTTGAGCCAGTCATGTTCTCTCAGACTGTCCTAAATCCAAAGAGTTTTCTTGGGGTATGATGGGGAGGCAGAGAATAGGCTCAAGCCCATGGGAGGAAATGAGGGATATAAAATGGCAAGTCAAAAATGTGTTAATCACATGGAGAAACAATGAAGGAGAGGTGTCACTGAGCCAGATTTTACTGACCGAGAGTGGTATCACCAACCGAGTGATGCTTTGAGGTTTCTAGTCCCCTCTGAGCAATAGAACTCACTGGGTGACATGGGGCTGGTCTTTCTCTTCCCACACCCTTCACACAGTGGCTGTTGTGAAAATAAAGGGAGAGGAGCCATGGCTGCCATTTGCAACTCATTGGAGAAAAGGGGACCCATACATAATGCCATGCCACCAAACCCAAGTCCATCAGGTGATACTGCCACTGTTGTCCAGGTATAAAGGACTCAGAAGCAGTTTATCCATCTTTCCTTTTCCTTTTCCTCCAATTGCTTTACCTTCCTCTGTTTCATGCAGGGTTAAAATCGAATGAGGAAGCATGCTGCAACATCATCTGTGCTAGATCTGTGATGCTGGCCAATCAGGAGCTGTGCAGGGACAGACATCATCCCGCCTCCCTCTCTGATTAGCCAGCAGCACAAAGCAGGAAAGATGACATCACAGCATGCTTCCTCATTGGATTTTAACCCTGCACATGACACAGAAAGGTAAAGCAATTGGATCTGCATGTATCAGCCACTTCTGAGTACCACCTGGACTCACGTGTTCCCTTTCATAACCTAATGGTTCTGAAATGAAATGTCCATCCCTACCTTGAGGCTTAGCTAGGCCTAGTTCTAAGCCAGGTGGCACATGGCCTAGCTAAGCTTCAAAGCCTTTCACTGGAGACCTTTATTCCAGGTGTGCCACATTTAGATGCCTATCTGTCACACAGAACCCTTAAAGTGAGAACTGTGGGACTTGTCCTCCAAGAAATCTGAAAATCCCATTCCTAGGTTTTATTTTTGCTATGTGGCAGCAACACACATATTTGCAACAGATGCACAGGTAAACCTTGAAGCCATCTTACTGCACAGTGCTTTCCTCTGTGAAGAGACACAACCTGGTATGTTAATTTTGAAAAGTTAACAGTTGTTTTAATCATCCTTAGGCCTCCTAAAGGATTCAGTTATTGTTATATTTACATACATATATGCAAATATTAATTAAATGGTAAATAAATTATTCTGCTTCTCAGAAGTTTTTGAAAAAAAAGATAGGCAGGAGTCTATTGTCCAATTATGGCATACAGAGTGCAGCAAAATCACAGAAGTGAATTGTTAAAAATTCGGGAATCAAAGCTTGTAGCACTTGTTGTATGTCAACCCTTGACTCAAGGAAGGGCGAGTCCATTTTCCTCATTCTGTTGTACATCACAGCTGTCCCTGAATCTGCTTATAAGGTATCTATATAACAGCAGAGAAGGGAAACGTAGATGTATAAGCTCCTATGTGTGAGACCATGAGATACTGTTGAGATTCTCTCCTATGTGGGAACTGAATAGCTACAATCTCTACTGCCTTGTTGTGTGGACTTGTCGAAATCAGAAGCATCAGATGGATTTTTACATCTTTTGGGCCAAGCAATGAGATGATCAGAAAATTCCACTGTATTTGTTCTGCGCATATACTTTACCTGAAATAAGGCAAGACCAATAGCTGGCCACAGAGAAGTTTTGCTCAAATTGTGGAGATATTGACGAAAAAGAAATGATCCTTGACTTGTTCTCTTACTGCGTGTGGGAGATCTCATGGTGGTCAATGAATTCTCAACAAGTTGTTCCCATCAACTGAAAAATCAAATTCAATGAGAGTGTTACAAAGTAGGTGTGTGAAAATACCATCCACATTTTCCATACTTGCATTTTCCGGTAAGATTCACTGGCTCATAGTGTGTATTTTTTCTATGGTTTTTAAAACAAAAGTACCAAAGCAATGTTCACTATGCTGGGGAGCCCCAGATTAGTTTAAGTGACTTTTCAGGTTATTTCACTTAGCTTCAGATCCATATGAAAGAGTCAAATGCCATATTTAGCTTTGAATTCTGAATCATTTCTTAATTCTGAATTCTGAATCATTTCTGAATTCTGAATCATTTCTTAACCCCAGACATATCCCTACTGGGAGCATATCCTCATAGCTATGGAAGAGCCAGATTCCCTTGCTCGGTGGTTTCTCCACTTATTTTATGTGTTTTTATCATTGTTAGCCACCCAGAGTTCCCGCCAGGGAAGATGGGCGGGATATAAGCTTACAAATAAATAAATAAATACAATAAATCATATCCCAAACTTCCTTGAATGTTTCCAAGACTGCTGCATTCACAACAGAACTCTGCACTGTCCCGTTGGATGCTTCAAGTGCTCTAGAAGTGCAAGTGATTTTGAAGAATGCATCTTTAGACATTATCACTGTACAATATGCAAACACTACACTCCCAGTCCCAAGTCAGTAATTGCAAATGATATCCTATAGTGCCTCGAAAGGACAGGAAGCACCAGGGACCAGTCACTTGCTTTATTTCATTTTAGTCTCAGAACTTTGAGATGCCATCTTTTCCCGTAAAACCCATTCCTTTGGGGCCTTTTATCCTTCCTTTTGGTGAAGAGAGAATTAAAGACATCCAGCTATCTCTCAAGGGGCATAGAACTGATGCTCAAATGTTAATTGCTTTCCTATTGGTCTCATTGTAGAGGAATAAAAATGCACATCAAAAGCAGATCTATTTTTATTTATAACGTTTCATGCATTTTTCAAGGCACAGCGTAGTCAGGAGGGAAAGAGGACTCCATGCTGTTAAACAAGACAATTTGTAGTCCATCATTCTGCATGCACTCCACCAGCCGTCTCTGCTGACAGCCCACCAGGGGCTCAACGAAACAGACACGGATGTCTGCAAAACCAAGAAGAGAATATTTCCAGGGCTAAATGCCACAGGTTGGTGCACTAACACTGGATCATAAGACCAGGCAGAGGATGGTGAGCTAAGATTTCAAACCTCATTCACTGACTATTAGGGAACGACGACAGACAACGTGATTCTCCCAGCCCTGCAAGAGAATGTCATATTTTCTGAAATTCAAATATTCTTTATCAGTAAAATTAGTTGGTTCCATGAGAGTGGTGCCATCTCATGCAAATACACACAGTCTGCAATTCTATCAGCGGCAAACTAATGATTCATTTGGTTTCTAATGTGGTTTTATCTGTTGTTAAACCTATAGTTCTGCTTGATTTCCCCCACCCACCCCCAGCCAGCAGAAACCATTGTGAAGGATGATGAGTGTTGCTGTCGAATACAATCAAGAGAACCAAAATTACCCATCTCTGTTTTAGAATCATGTCTAGTTTGGTCTTAAGACTTTGGCAGGTCAATATTGTCCAGCTGATTCTCTGAGCAGTTAATCAGGATTGTAGTAAGCAGCAGTGTCTCGAAAGCCATTGGTAACTGCAAAGTGATTAAAGAGGAGAAAGTGGGCTATAGGAAATCATAAAGCATGCTGGAAGAAGTTGCAAAGGTGGGCTGAAGAGTTAAAAGAAAATAAGCTGAAAGTAAAACAAAATTGGAGAGACTGGGTGGGAGAAAGTAGCCTCTCTGAAGTGGCAGGAAAATTGAGAGAATGCATTTATGATATCTTGGTTGTTTGTTTAAGATCTGGTTCAACCTAAGCTTTGATATGGAGGCTCTGGCCTGAGGAAAGAGCAATCAGCAATAATGGATTAATCCTCAATAGGAAAGGTAACCCATTATCCACTTTCAGCCACTTCAAGGAAGGACAGTCATAACAACACAAAGTATAGGGTTCCATATAAAGTAGCCTGAGAAAGACAGCAAGTGGGAGGAGATCAAATCCTCATGTCAGGGGTTGCACATAGGGTTGGGCACGGAATGGGAAAATACCATTTTGTTTTGTTTTGAATAGTTTCTCATTCCATTTCATTTAATTCTATAAGTATTTTTTTTTAAAAAATGTAATGAAATAAAATAAGAAACAAAATGAATCCCCTGCTGCACCAGCGCTGTAGCTGGTGCAGTGGGTTATTCAAAAACCTCCAGCCCACCACCTCTCTCTAAATTTTCAGCTCCCTTATTGCCTCCCACCACCTCCCAGCTGATTTTGACAGATAGAGCTGTCCAAAAATTCCCAGCTGGGAGGCAGTTGGCTAGGGAGAACGGAGCAGCCAGGAAGCACTAAATTCCCATCCTGAGTACTCATTTTCCCCCTGCCTCCCCCTCCTCCCAGGGGGTGTTTTGAACAGGGAGGTGTGTGGGCAGTGGAGCCCTTTTAAAATCGCCCACCCCAAACAGTGAGCCTCTCAGTGTTGTGGAGAGGGGACGATTTTAAAAGACTACAGTAGAGCTTGGCTCCGGTGGAGCCTTTTTTAAATGGCCCACCTGAAACAGTGAGCCTCTCATTGTTGCAGGCAGGCAATTTTAAAAAGGCTCCACTGGGCAGCAGCAACTAGGAATTTTGACACAAAAAATGTCCCACTAAGCCAATAGTTCACAAACTCTATTTGACTCATGGCTCCCTTGGCTTACTGGCTATTGGCTGTAGGACTCATATATCAATGGGATCAGTACCTGCTGTTTCAGTGATCCACTCCCTGGAAAATAAAATTAAAATAAAATAAAATCACATGAATGCACCTTCCCAAGATGTATTCCCAGGACTGGCCAATAGATGGTAAGAAAGACTGTGCTATCCAGGGGGCATTATAGATCCTCACTCATGGCTTGACATCTCCAAGGAAAGCAGCTTCCAGGAAAAAAAATGAGAAGCTGATTGAGAAGATTTTGTGGCACCCCAGGGTGGATTTCATGGCACAATGGTGCACAGGTTTAGGAAACACTGGTCTAAGCCAAAGATGCATGGAGTGCTGCTGCTGGCCGCTTGTCCATGATATTCAGGAGCCCCTGAGGTGGGGGGAATCTCCCACATGCACATATACCTTTCCATTCTCTTTTGAGAGAATCAGTATCAGCAAAGAGTATGAGGGGTCTTTATTTATTTATTTATTTATTTATTTATTTATTTATTTATTTATTTATTTATTTATTTATTCAGGTCAACAATTTATTTATTTATTTTTAATTATATGGTTTATTTTATTATACTGGTTAAAATCACTTTACTAAAAAAAAAACCCCATTATTTAGTCAGCTGGCGTAGAGTGTCAAGCACACAGCAGGCATTCCCTCTTTGGACAGCAATTTATTTATTTATTTATTTATCTATTTATTTATCTTGCATGCTGGCCACTAACCAAAGGTCTCTGGGTGGCTCACAATAAAAATAAACAATTAAAACATCAAAATTACAATAAAATTATAACAATAAAACATATAAATGCAATAAATACAATACATGAAAACACAACACTAAAATTGCCATCAGGACCCACAATCATCAGTTCAAAAACTTCTGGAGCAGGAAGGATTTTACCTGGCGCCAAAACGTTATCAACGTCAGCGCCAGGCAGGTCTCACTTGGGAGGATGTTCCATAGCCTGGGGGCAACTGCCAGTAAAGGCCCGATACCTGCAAGCCATCACTTTCAGCCTCCTTGAGGGATGGCTCTTTTAGGAGGGCACCCTGGCTAAATCTTAATTGCTGGGTAGGTTCATATGGAAGGAGGTGGTCCTTCAGGTATCTAAGACCTAAGACATTTAGGGCTTTGTATGTCAAAATAAGAACTTTGAATTGGGCTCGGGCAGCAACTGGTAACCAATGACGGTTAGTCAGCTGGCTTGCTTTTCGCTAGTCTACTCTAGCACTTGTGTGAGAAAATGACAGCCAAAAAAAAAAGCACCATGCACCTTTTCCAATGGTCTGGATGGTACTTGCATTCCCCTGCCGTTTCCTCAAAAGAAATGCAAGTGATTCGTAGAATTTGCATTGACTGCAAAGACGAATGTGGTCCTGACAGAAGGGAAAATGGGCATGCAGAACAATGGGGTAGAAGCATTTTCATTACCAAAGGTGGATTCTCGTACTCGAAAGCTCTTCCATTTGCCAGGTTTCTTTCAGAGTCACATAAATGACTCAATTTGCATCCAAACAACTCTGAATATTCTTGAAATATCCCCAGCAACACAATCCTTCCTCATCCTCTGTGTTATTGTACTTTGCAAGACCTCCATCTCATACTCTGACACATTTATTGCCCGGCTCTAATTGAAAACTTGAAGGAATAGCTTGGAGAGCAAATAGGAAAAAAAGTGACAGATCATTTTAGGATTTCATTTTCTCATTCTCTTTTTAATATATTAACTATAATCTCCTAGCATCTGAATCCCAATCAAGATGGTGCCTTTTTTTCCTGACCCAATTTGTATACGCTAGTAACTGGGTAATGAGCAGCTACAACTGTCAAATACTTGTGAATATAAGCCCTCACTCCTAAAATAGCATATCCAAAATCATTGCTAACAAAGGGAGATATGTCAGTGGGCTTCTCATTGTTTCTGCATGGGTATTGTGAGAAACAGATTGGACAAAAACTATTGGATGACTTGGTTGTTTAGAGATCTGGCTACTGAGCCAGGGGTTGGGAAGTTTGAGTTCCTCCTTGACAGGAGCCTGGCTTGATGATCCATAGGGTCCCTTGCAGTTCTAAGATGATGATGATGATGATGATGATGATGATGATGATGATGATGATGATGATGATGATGATGATGATGATGATGATGATGCCTCATGGCGCAGTTGTTAAATGCCTTTACTGCAGGTAAAACTGTGCTCACGACCTGGGGTTCAATCCCTGGTAGCAAGCTCAAGGTTCACTCAGCCATCCATCCTTCCGTGGTCGGTAAAATGAGTACCCCGCTTGCTGGGGGGGCAATGTGTAGCCTGCACACTGTAATTAAAATTGTAAACCGCCCAGAGACTACTTGTAGTGGTATGGGGCGGTATATAAGCAGAACACTTTTGCTTTGCTTTTGATGATGATGATGACGACAACAACAGCAGCGGCGGTGACGGCGACGGCGATGACAGCAACAATGACAATGACGATGACAACAACAACAACGACTATGACTATGACTATGACAACAATGACAACGACGACAACAATGACGATGAAGACAAAAATGATGACAACAATGATGACTGGTCTTTGCTCTGATCTGTCTGGACTCTTACAGAACCAAGAACTTTGGACGTAGCTCCTCTGACTGTATGACATGGAGGGAAACAATGTTTCCTCAATGTGTTTGCAATGACAAGTCCCATACACCTTTTAACTCTGTCAATGCTGGCTGATACTTCTAGCAAGGTTGCTTGGATTTAGGGTGCTACTATTCCTACTTAGCTCTCTAAGGAGTGAGAGACATGCCAGGATGAGCAGGGTGAACCCTGAAAAACAGGACTCAGCTGGACTTTGGGTTTTAACCCACCATTCTGGGACATGAACACTTTCTTTACAACACAGTGTCTAGAGCATCACTAACTGAATGCATTTTTTTTTGCTTTCTTCAGTTGATTGGTTTATTCTTGACCATTACAGAACTGTTGCAGGAAGTTCCTATGCCTTTTCAAGATGACCACCCAAATTAGGGTGTTTTCCAATGAAAATTCATCCAGGACAGCCATGTTATTCTCTATTTTGACTCTCATCTGACTCTGTGATTTAGTTATCTAATAATCCCTTTCTCCATTTCTCACTCGAAATTTTAAAGCAAAAGTTAAAAGGCTATTGGTGTGCATAATCCTACAGCTATGCATTTCCTCATACAGTGGTCCCCCGCCCTTTCGCAGTTCATATACTGCGGTCCCGCTATATCGCGGGACCACAGTACATGAAAAAGCCCCCCCCCCCGGATAAGGGGGAAAGGCCTGTTTCAGGCCTCCCGTACTTACCCCAGGACTGGTGCTGCCCCAAACGGGCCTCCCTGCAAACCAGAAGTGACTTCCAGTAAAATTCTGGTTTGCAGGAAGGTTCTTGCAGGCCCATTCAGGGCAGCGCCAGGCTGGGGGTAAATACAAGAGCCCCCAGCTAGGCCCCCCAGGCCCGAACTGACCTGCATCCGTATATAGCGGATTTTCAATTACTGCGGGTTGGCTCGGGTCCCTAACCCCCGCAATAGGCGGGGGAATCACTGTACTGTAGTTAGGAAATTAGATTATATATCAACTGGGTAACTTCTAAATCTATAGTATTATAATTCTATGATCCTCTGTGTCAGATGGGAGCTGTCAAAATATATCAATATTAAACTTTCCTAAACATTTATAGGGGAGGGCTAGGGAAATTCCATTGTGTTAAAAGTGATCTTCTCCAATATGAAACACCGATGCTCCTACTGTGTTATTTACAAGTGTGCCAAGGAAAAGATAACAGGATAAAAGTTGTCTTTTTGGCAATTTACTGCTAGCTTGCATAGGTATCACATACTGTATTGCAAACATAAATCAGCACTCGGGGTCAGGTGATGTCAGGAACATGTGTTTTATATTCTTTATCGTTTTTAGGCTGGGAACATTGATTTAGTTGGTTCCACAAGCATGGATGAAGTATGATCTCAGAGAAAGGTTTCTAAAACATAGATCATATTCTTTCATATATAGGAAGCCTGTAAATCCTTAGATGTCCACAATTTATTTCTTTTCCAGTGACTCATGTGGTGAATTTCCTCTTCTTTTTCAGTAGTCCTAGTTTAGTCAACCTACAGCTCTAACATTCAAAACATGCACAAACTCCTTTGCACAGAAAAGTGAAAAGCAGATGAAAATGCTGTTTAGTATCCAGAAAGGCAGACACAGGCATAAGGACTCCAATGATAAAGCACATAGGATACAGACACATCCAGAAAGTAATTCAAAATGAATAAACCAATCTTGCTTACTCTTATGTTGTTCTTTAATTCCTTCCAAGGTTATGGAGACCATAACGGATTCTCTCAAGGTTATGTGAGGATTTTGCCAGACCAGGCGGAAATAAACAGTCGACACACGTTTGATTTGGGTTAACAAGGGCCACAATTTATTAACAGTATAAAACTCAACGTAACTTTAATGAGGGCCTGGAGCGTGAGTCCCTTTCCACACGGTAAATTTTCTGCGGCCTGTTTACTGCCGCAGAACGGATGCCTAGCTGTGTAGGCATCCCCCAATGTTAATGAAGCCTTGGCAGCCCTTTTGCGTGGCAGGTTTTATGCTTTAATCGTGCCTGTCAAATACTGGCCCTAGCTACTTATTTATGGGCTGCCAGGCACTCTGACGATGTCAATTAAGGTCGGGACCTAGATAATCACTGTTTAGTTCTGCGCTACCCGCTAAATTGTGACCAGGGATTTTAACAAAGCCCATCGCTCGCGTGTGGATAATGGGATGGGCGAAAACTCACTGTCGCTCAGGGCCAATCAGAGTGACAGTCAAAAATTCCCATCCGGCCCCGGCGACCAGCAAAGCATCACCATCCACACCAAATAAGCGGCGGGTGGGCGGGGAAAGCTAAATCCGGGAAGCGCGGGGGCTTAAATATCCGCGCTGCCCCGACGTGCCCCGCGCGGCAGTTTTGGCCAACCGGCGACTGATTCCGCCGGCTGGCAAAGATGCCCCGCCTCCGCAAGTGGCGGGACGGAGCTACCATTCAAAGTGGTTCATGATACTCTGCACTGAGTTTCCATGGCCAAGAAATGATTTAAACTCAGCTCTCCTGAATTCTAGTCCAATCTTCTATCCCCAAAACCCCATAGTCTCTCTACAACAGAGAAACCACAGAAATAATCTATTCCAGTCCAAGTTCTTTTTTTTTTTTAGTTTATGAAGAGCCATGGGATTTACAGAAACATTTTACCAAAGCATGAACCTAATGAAATAATATATTTGTTTTACATAACTTTTTAGCTGCCCCATTACTAAATGGTCTCTGGGCAGCATGCAACAGTATATTAAAAACTACAACAATATGTTAAAACCATCAAAATAGCAAGCAGTTTTTAAAAAAATGAATATACAAATAATTAAAAATAAGATCCTGATGCTCCTGTGCCCAACAAAAATAACATTGTTTAACTAAAATGCTGGCTAAACAAGATGGTCTTTGCCTGGCACGGAAAAGCCCAAAGTGTCGGCGCCAGGTGGGTCTCTTTTGGGAGGGCACTCCAAATTTGAGGAGCAATGACTAAGAAGGCCCTGTCTTGACATGGCATCCCCCTCACCTCTTTAAATGATGGCACCTTCAGCAGGGCTTCCTGGCCTGATCTTAAGGTATGAGCAGACTCATATGAAATAAGGCACTCCTTTAGGTCACCAGGTCCTAAGCCATTTAGGGCTTTATATGTAAATATAAGTACTTTGAATTGAGGCTGGGCAACACCAGGAAGCCAGTGCAAAATTTTTAGAACTGGTGTGATATGAGTCCACATGGCGGCACCACTCACTAGCTGTGCAGCCCAGTTTTGTACCAGTTGCAGTCGCCGGACCATCTTCAAAGGCAACCCCATGTAAAGCACATTACAATGGTCCAATCTGGTTGTTACCAGTGCATGTGTGACTGTTGCTAGGCTCTAGGTAGTTGATATAATCTCTGCAGTTGTAAAAAGGCTCCCCTGGCCACTGAGTCTACCTGGGCTTCCAGGTTAAGACCTGAGCCCAGAAGCTTACTGCAAAGTTGAAATAAAGTAAGTTCATTTGGATCAATAGAAGATATAGAAGAGTTGATTCACTAAACCCCCATTCAATGGGTTTACAGTGGCATTACTTTCTACACCAAGCAGTAGGTTTCCAGCCTACATGTGCTCCACGTGTTTTGCATCTACTTTAGGCTGAATATGTGGTTAAAGTATGCATTATCTTTTATTCTACTTCTCTTGAATCTCATTGTAATTCAACAACTCAAGTTTCAGAACCACTAGTTTAGAGGATGTCTAATTGCCATTTTTATCTGAATATATCATGAAACTGATTTTGTCTGATTGTTTTTTTCAATTTGTGGATTCATTTTTTCCCTTTTAAATGTCTTGCTTTATTTGAGTTACTGTCTTCAGTACATTTTAGGCTCAGTACTGCAATGGATGCGGACAGATATATACATAAATACATCAGTACTGCACAATGGAACTCTTACATTGTGACAGTGCGAAGGAAAACTTCTGTGTACTGTGACAGTGAGTAGGAAAATTAACCACTGTTTTTCATGTGGGAGAAAGAAGGAGAGAGAGAGAGAGAGAGAGAGAGAGAGAGAGAGAGAGAGAGAGAGAGAGAGAATGTGTGTAACAGAGCAAGTATATATTGGTTTTTGCAGAAAACCTGCCATGTATCTAACAACTCTTAACACTTCTGAAAAACTGCTCCAGCATCAACATTTATTATTTCCCCAAGACTGTCAGCTTCTCTCAAAACCACACACCATAGCTGTTGACCAAATGTTACAATATTAGATTCAAAGGGTGAGGGGTAACAGTAAGGCCAGAACTACGAAAGGTCCATATACTCAGATCAGCTGTTGTCGCTTATACAAGGATACAAGCAGATGGCCCCAACATGATGTTCAGAGCTTTAATCTATGTAGTTCTGGGAATCTACACTGGTCGTGCAGCTTTTCTGGAAACTCTTCACACTTGACTGGTGCAAGTCTTCTGCCACTGCAGATATGATTAATAGCATTATTATGCAGAATTTAACCATGCAAGTACTATGTTCTAATTAGAGGAAATAAATCCCCACTTTACCATCATCTCTTGCCCTCTGCAAAATTTGGCTCCTCAGTGCCTCTGTGATCCACAGCTAAGTATTCAATTACAACAAGGTTCAAGAGAAGTAGAATAAAATACAGGGAGTACTTCAATGATATATCAGCTTGAAGAAGAGCTCTGTGTGACTCAAGTGGACACATCCTGCAGAATGAAATGTCTTAAGACTTTTCTCATTTTAAGGGAGTAAAACAAAATTAGAAATCTCCTCTACCATCATGCTTTTAATACACAAAACTTTAGGAATAGTTTGCAAGAGGGCAACAAGGGCCGTGTTCCTACCAGCGTTTTCTGTGTAGTATCCCGGTGGCGAACTGCATAGTAAAAAGATTGTGTGCTAACCAGGAAGAGAAGTAACTTCCGGTCCCGGTCGACCACGCCCCTGGAACAGTAGTTTCAGCGAAGTTTCCTAAACCACTGCCAGGGGATGGATTTAGAAACTTCGCTCGAAAATGCTTACTTATTTGCTTCAGGAATCATGACAGGACCCTGAAAATACGCAGTAAAATGAGTTGTTCCCCTTTAACACCGTGGAGGCTTGGAAACTAGAGACGGAAAGAAGGACAAAATGTGAAGTAGACAGGTAGAGACTGAACCAGAATACAAAAACACGATGCAGAAGAGAGGACACTAACTGCACATTAAAAACCACATGACTGCCCCCCAAAAAAAATACACAGGAAATTTATATACCCAGAAAACTCTGGTAAGACCATGGCCATGGATGATAAGGGGGCTGGAAACCAAGCCCTATGAGGATCGACTGAAAGAAGTGAGAATGGTTAGCTTAGAGAAAAGAAGATTGAAGGGTGATATGAGAGCACTTCTCAAATATTTGAAGGGCTGTCATAAACAGAGGATGGCAGGATCTGTCCTTGGTCACCCAGAGTGCAGGACACGCAACTTGGGGAAAAGTTAAGAGAACCCAGCTTTTGGCTGAGTATCAGGAAAAAACTTCCTAACTGTTAGAGAAACATGACAATGGAACCAATGACCTTAAGAGCCAGTGAGTGGTCCAACACTGGAGATATTCAAGAGAAATCTGGACAACCACATGGCAGGTATCCTTTGATTGTATATTCCTAATTGGCACAGGGGGTTGGATTTGATGAGCTTGTAGGCCCCTTCCAAATTCAATATTCTATGATTTTACATTTTCACATAAGCAATTCATCATTGTTTGTACATCCACGAGCTTTAGAGAGCTCTTTGTCATCATCGGTTTGAAGGACCGCCTTTGTCTGCTAAGATCCATGTACCACTAAGATTATGTCCGGTTCTTGGTGGTGTCATATCTTTCTGTTTTCCCTTTGTAGCTGCTGCTTTTCAGGAGAAGGTCCATTAGCATTGGCTTATATGGATTACAGTGGTCCCCTGCCCTTTCGCGGTTCATATATTGCAGTCCCGCTATATCACAGGACCACAGTATATGAAAAAAGCCCCGTAGGGTAATGGGGAATAGTCCTGTTTCAAGCCTTCCATACTTACCCCAGGACTGGAGCTGCCCCGAGCAGGCCTGTGAGGGCCTACCTGGGCCTTCTGGAGGCCCCAAAAGGGCCTCCCTGCGAACCGGAAGTGACTTCTGGATTGCTGAAAATCATTTCTGAGGCTTCTGAGAGTCTTTCTAGGCCTGTCGGAGGCCTCAGAAATGATTTCCAGTTTACCGAAATGTACAAGAGCCCCCAGCTAGGCGCCCCCAGCCCTGACTCAACCTGCATCCGCATATCACGGATTTTCAATTATCGCGGGTCAGTTCAGGTACCTAACCCCAGCGATAGGAGGGGGGTCACTGTATCCTTACTGGGAGAATTTACCAAGAGGACTCAGAAGGCCATACAAATGAATGAGTTGTGACAAAAAAAAAAGATGTTGGAGGAGGAGAATCTTCTGAAAGCATCTTGGCCAAGCCCTTGTTTCAGAAAAAGCTGCAACTAAAAACACTATTTTGCTCTTTGTAGCACCTCTTTGCTCCTTGCAAGTTCCTCCCCATGCATTGTCAAGGTGTCAAATTTCAGATCATCTAGGTAATGTGATGATGGTTACATAGGATGTCACTATTGTTATCTAGGGGAACCATCTGATGTGGAATATATGGCAGCCTTCTCATCATGTGATGATAACCCTGTCATCCCAAACTAATTAATTCTTGGAGCTAAATGTTCTTTGTGGCAGAGCGGGAAGAAGTGAGCTCCCACACCATCTTTCTTCCCCCACCTGATTAATGGTCTTCTCATCGACTTGTCCATTGAGCAGTGTGGGGAAACAAACAAAAGCTATCCCTCAGTACATCTCCACTTCTACAAATTTGTTGATGGAAATCACATCAGCTCTGCCAGAAAGAAGTGGAATATGCTGCCACAGAGGGTGGTGGAGTCTCCTTCTTTGGAGGTTTTTAAGCAGAGGCTGGATGGCCATCTGTCAGAGGTATTGTGATGGGGTTCCTGCATGGCAGGGGTTTGGACTTGATGGCCCTTGAGGTCTCTTCCAGCTCTATGATTCTAGGATTCTAGGATTCTAAGATTTAGCTCCAATGTGTAGTTAGTTTGGGACTTACAGGGTTGAATGGGGAAATGTTGAGGTCTATTATTGCCCACATGGCTAGAAGGCTACATTCTCTCCTTACAAGTCCCTCCCAATGTTGTTTTACCCTTGTGTCAAAGAAAAAATCACCTCCATGGGGAAAACTAGCCTCATCCATTCCAATATCCAGAAAAGGGTGAGGTGTAGTCAACATGCTCTGTTCATGCTTTCTTAGAAAGAACATTCTAATCCACTTTCCAATTACCTTGGGACTCCAGAGTAGGAGAGACACCATCTTTGACCAGATCCCCCCAAGTGTGGAGAGAACATCCAAAAGGCAGAATATGGAGGGCTGCTAGGTCAATTAACAAGTAGAGTAGCCAGTTGCAGGCAAATATTCACATGACGACTAATAGTTGCAACAACTCGCTTCAAGAAACCAAAGACTATTGGTCCTGTCTCTTGGATACTATGTCCGCTGGGCAAACCTGTTTAGTCCACATAATTTCTATTAGTATTTGAAGTAGTGGCAGGAAGGGGAATGTGAAGTCAGCATGTCATATACTGAACTTCACACAGTGTGGTGTGGAGAATAGAGTGGTGAATTGGGTCCTCAAAGATCTGGGCTTTTTAATTATGGAAACACATTTGAGGGTGGTAACAGAAATCACTCCCTAAATATCCCATATACATTGAAAACACTAATAGTATTGCCATATGCCAGATCTGACTTGATGACATATCATATGAAGAGTGCTATTCCTGATACAAAGGTATTATGGAATGCCTTATTCATAAGGAAAGCTCAGTGCTCCATGAGCTAATAAATCTGGAAACAATTATGAGCTCTGAGAGTGTTTGGAGACTTTGTATTTCACCTGCTTGCAAATCTAGTGTGCTAAATAACTGAAGTGAGACAGAATAGCAGCAGCAGCAACTCAATGGGAGTGAGCCAGAAAAACAAGTAACCTGCAGGTAATTCTCAGAGACCACACAAGCAGCTGTCTTGATTTTGATTAATATCATTATGCAGCTTGCTAAGACATAAACTCATAAACATCCATGAATATTTTATTAGGTTATTGTGAATACTTAACTTCATTTGTTGAGTTTCAACCCATTGTATTGAAGAAAGGAAACAGTACTTCAGACTTTGCCGATGAGATAATTCTGCAGAATTGTGTTTATGACCACTTTAATAATATTTATACAATAATAACCTTTCTGCTGTTGCAAATGTGTAGGCAGACCTTACTGAAGAGCTGATTTAGAGACCAATTGAAAGGTTGAGAAGCCATGCCATGTCCCCAACAATACCTTTGGAAATGATATTATGTGGATATTTGTATTGGCAAGGGTTGGCCAAGATGACTTTTGATGTCCCTCCAGGCTCTACAATTGTGTAATCATTCCTATTAGGGTTTTATATGATATATGCTGCCAATATGATACTCTGAAACATTACCAACAATTGAATAAGTAGATGTTGGGGCTGGGGGATGATTAGAACTGCTCTTGTTTCACATCCTAATGTCAATCCCCATGACCCTCACAATTCTAGTTTTTAAAAGGGGGCACAGAAATGCAGGTGAAAGTGCATCCCAAAATATATATATTTGAAAGAATGTGTGCAAATTAGAGTGGGAAAGGTATGAGAAATGTATACATTAGGAAGAATGCACAAACCCATACTTCAGTTTTCACACCGTTTTACAGGGCAGTATTTGTAGACTTGGTGTGGAGTCATGCCAAAGGAAAATGATGGGCAAAAGCTGATCCAAATAGAGTAGTAGTTACTGATTCAATTTATCAAACAAACAAACAAACAAACAAACAAACAAGCCTCTGAATGTGGGCTATTGTGCTTCCGTATCCATGATTCAAAAGGCCAGTATTGCTGTATGATATCATGTCTTCATGGCTGGCAGAGAAAAGAGCATAGGCAGTCTGAATGTTGATGTATGTATGTATGTATGTATGTATGTATGTATGTATGTATGTATGTATGTATGTATGTATGTATGTATGTATGTATGTATGTATGTATTGGATTTTTATACCACCCATCTGGCAGTGAGGCCACTCTGGGCAGTGGCAGTGCATTTTCACCCATCCCATTCTCTTTTGGAGATGTAATCAGACGTTTAACCATCATGGTCACAATTGGCAGGGAGTGCAAGAAGTAAAGGTAATGCAAGTTAGAATAGAATATAGTAAGCTGATAGGTCTGAAGCTCTCAAACTGAGAGTTAGTTAGAAAAGAAATTATGAATTTACCAATAATAAGGTTAGAGGTGTAAAGGCATTAAAATGTTGAGAAGGGGGAGCTGCCCTTGTCTGATCTGAATGCATAACTTTGGAGGGGTGCTGAACAGGTGGGCAGCACCCCTCTAATTTAATTAAGGATTATCATTCAAACCCTCTTGCACTACATTCAGCCCTCTTTGTTTTAAGGATGTTAAACAGTTGAAAGAGATTGAAATATATCAATAAATTGTGGCCCAATTTGAATCCCACAAATGTGTCTCACCTCTTTATGTCTGGGCTAGGTGGGCAATGGCCTTAACTCTGATCTAAATGGTTTTATGTCTTCATGTTTTTACTACTAGAATCCTAGTACTAATTTGGTCCTACTGTTACACAAATTGCATATCTTGTTTTGCTGGTTCCTATCCGAAATACTTGGTGTCTTACAGGAAGGTTTTTAAACAACACAAGTATGTATTTAAGCAATTATTCTATTGACCAGATCACAAACTGAAGGGAAATGATATAGTTAATCCCCTCTGGTTTCAAATTAAATTATATTTCCATGTATAAGACTATATTTCTGTCTAAAATTGTTAGATTAAAAAATTAGGGTCATCTTATACATGGATGTAAGCCGAGGACAGAACTGCATGATTGTGAAACTGTAATTTTGGGTAGGGCAATTGGGAGTCATCTTATACATGGGGTGTGTTTTTTATAGACAGAAAATACGGTACAGTGGTTTACTCACACACAAAGCCGTAAATGGTTTGAGACTTCATTACTTGATAGCACTTCTTCAACCTATGAGAACTGACTGTGATGCCCATTCTTCCCAGGCTAGTTGTCCGATTGTCACCAAGCAAGGCCTATAAAGATAAGACACAAAGCCAGGCCTTTTTGGCAATGACCCACACCTAATGCAATAATCTTCCAGCTGAAATATGCCTGGCCCCCTCTCTGGGGTCCTTCAAAAATCATTAAAATATTGGATGTTTCAGCAGGCATTCCCAATGACCAAAACATAACTTCAGCACTTACCCATTAAGATAAATTAATCTGGTGATTTTACATTGGCTCGCCTATTGGGTTATTAAAATTGTTCTTAATGGTTTTGTTATAGTTGTGGTGCTTAAATGTCTGTTCAATTTCTATTTAATTTTATTAATTTTATTATGCACAAGGTATTTTTGTTTACTCATTGTACTCTGTATGTATCTTACTTTTGTTTTAAACTGCCCCGAGTGGCCTTGCTTCATAATAGGTGGTCTAGAAATCTAATACATTAATAAGTATTTTTATTCATATCACCTTTCATATGAAAATAACTCACTGCATCATGAGTTAATTATTCTTGTATTAATATTACATTCTTCTTCTTAAAGGCCAATATATCCACTTGGATTGCTGTCTATTTTTTTTCTTATTCAAAGACTTTCTTCTTTCAAAGACAGATATATTTTCTGTAATTTCTGGAGGGTTAGATAGCTCAGTTTTGCCACTGTCATTGATAAACATTTTCCACAGGTTAAGCACTAACTGAGTAGACAAAATTGAAAGAGGATGAACGTAGCACAAACATAAAGGACATCATCTACCAAGTTTGGATGGAGGGAATGTTCTCTTTAAAAAAAAAAACAAAATTATCCCCTTGGTCTTTCGGTGAAGTTCATCTCTTTCCCCTCCCCCCCCCATTTCACGTTGAAAATATTTTAATGAATAATTTCCGTGAAAAGAAAAAGTTATAAGAATGAGTATAGAAAATGCCAGAAATGACAAAGAAATGAGAGTAATATTGTCTATCTACTTATTCTTAATGAGTCATTGCTTCATCTCAGAGCAACATTTATAACTAGGAAGTTTTAAAAAATGATATCTGTATAATTTGATTAAAGTGGATTAGTCATGAATAAAATGACCCAGGTTTTCACATTCCATCTGGTTCTTAAATCAATGTAACACTATTTCCTCTGAGTAGAAATTCCATTATTTAAATCTTTGTCTGGATTTTTAAATTAGCATTTTTGCTTCATTCATTTAACATTTGAATGACTTGATTATAATCATGACTTATACTTATTACTCAAAATGTCCAAAGATTATGGGAGGCAGACAACAATTATGAAACTGCTGTTGAAGTCTGCAATTATGAAACTGCAATAAAGCTTACAATAAAAATAAAAATAATCATAACTGCTGGGTAGATCAGTGGGTTGAAAGTAGCGCTAGACAGAAAATGAAAAACGAAACACTGTTTTGTCATTTTGTTAGGTAACAAATTACTTTGTTTCCCTCTAGGGAAATTGTGTTTTGTCACAAAAAGAAACACATCCTACCATTTTGTTATCTATGAAGTAATTTGATGAAATGATTCATCCTAGAGGAAATGGCAGGGGAGGCAATTCTAGGTAAGCCCCCCAAATTTGGAAAGGTTTTGGGGGTTAGAGGCTGAGTTATTTTCAAAAATACTGATCCCTTGAACATACTGATCCTAGGCAAGTTTCAGCACCAAAGTGGCAGGATTAGCTTCCTAAAGCTAAATTTGGAGAGGTTGGGTTTTTAAGGGGCTGAGTTATGAAACTCCAAAGGGGGTGCGCCTAAGAAAAATTATTTCTAATTGGATTTGGAATGGAAGCCAGGCTGCGCAGGCGCTTATCACTCACCTGTGGCTTGGCTTCTGAATCCAATTAGAAATAATTTTTCCACCCCCTTTGAACATATAATAACTCAGCCCCATGACCCCCAACACTTTCCAAATTTCAGGGGCTTACAGGGAAGAGCTTGGGGAAGCTCTCCTGCCATTATGGTCCTTTAGGATTCAGGGGTGCATAGTGTCTCATTTCATTTCATAACAAAATTACATTACAAAATTCATTACAAAAGAAATGAAACAAAACACTATTTTTCTGTTTCGTGCCCATCTCTATTTGGAAGTTCCATTCCCTAATGTGCCTTTTTCAGGCATGTCCAAACTTCAGCCCTCCTGATGTTTTGGACCACAAATCCCAGAATTCTAAGTTTAGATTGCCAATGGCAAAAGACTGTGGGAGTTGTGGTGCAAAACATCTGGAGGGCCAAAGTTTGGACATGCCTGCTATTTGATAGAAGCTGCACTCAATGATCCATAGAGTCCCTTCCTGTTCTGCAATTCTGGGTCAGTTTCAGCTTATAAACAGCAATCCAAAACATAACAATGTTGATCAGTGATATTATCTAAATATATGTTTTTTCAGTTTCCCATCCTTGTGATTTAATGCTTCTTTACTTTTAATCTGAAACAAAATAGATGGGTGGTTTGCCAAAAAGGAGAAAGAATACTAGCAGCATCTTAATTTGCATTTACAGAAAGACTGCTTAACTAATTTTAGAATCTTCCTTTTACAAATTCTTTCCTGTTTCAGATAAATGTTTTAGCAAGCAAAGTTATGCCATTCTCCCTATCAGAAGCAGGGTTTATTAATGTATGTATACATTGGACCCTCAAATAACAAACAGTTTGTATAACATAAAATCTGTTCAACATAAATTCTGGAGATAGGTGAAAATTGCTTAACAGAATTGCCTATGGGGTGAATCCGTACAACATAAAAATGGTCGTGATTAAGGATTACTCTGTTTTCAATGCATTCCTATGGGAAATTTATATAAAGGGAAATTTGCTTAACAGAATTTCATTTGGAATGAATTAATTCCTTTATAAAAGGTACCACTGTATATTACTAATTAATCGATTGTGATGATGACAGTCAACAACAATGCTACTGCTGCTGATGTGTTGTCAAATCAATTCAGAATTGTGGCAACTCTTCTCAGAGTTTTCCACGTACAGAGGTGTGTTCCTGAACTGCCAAACACCTCTTGCAACCATAAACAAATGAGCCTGGAGCACTGAACTGGCACTGTGTGACCATCTCTATTTTCAATCAATCCACATCTTAAAAGCAAATTGATGTGGCCCATGTCTCCTTTTCTAATGTGTCTATTAGAAAAAAAGGATTATAGGTTGCTTTATATTCCTTACATCCTTCAGAATTCTGCTCAAGAATTATCATTCCCAGCTCATATAAAAACTGAATTTTACATAAAAACAATGGTTTTAAGATGTTGCTTGAAATCCTACTGCTTAGTGTAGCAAGTTGCATAAGAGCGGGCCCCATGAACCAGCAGTGCTTTGATCAGTCACTGTAAATTCTGCTGACTGGTGTTGGCTTTCTCTGGTTGTAACCTACCACATACTGGAGTAGCTGAATTTTAAAAAAAGAGAGTTTACAGAAGAGTTGACACCAAATTCCCTCTTGAGTAGGTCTAATTTGGTGTGGTTTATAATGCTAAAAACAGGATCACAGTCCAAATGCCCTAATCTAGTGGTTAGTCCCAACAGCTGTAGAATCAGTGGGATTTATGTAAGTGTTGCTTTACCATCCTTTAAGTGAGTTAATAGATCTTCTCTAACTGGAACTAGAAGATTGGCTTGGACCAATTTGTTTGCAGTGTTTCTTAGCTGTGTTTTTTTCCCCTGCTAGTTGAGTGGGTCCCATGCTGGACTTCATTCAGATCAACACAGGGCCTTCAAATTGTGAATACAGTAACCCCCCACCTATCGTGGGGGTTAGGGACCTGATGTGACCACAATAATTGAAAATCCACAATATGCGGACACAGAGACTGGGGACCTATCTGGGGCCTTTTGTACTTACCCCAGTCCTGGTGCTGCCCCAAATTGGCCTCCAACCACCTTCCTGGGTCCGTTGGAGGCCCCAAAATTGCTTCCCAGAAAACCGGAAGTGACCTCCGGATCACTAGAGAGCACTTTTGGGGCCCCCAATGGGCCTGAGAAGGCTGTCGGAGGCCCATTTGGGGTAGCACCAGGCCTGGGGTAAGTACAGAAGGCCTGATACAGGTTTTTTTCCCCTTACCCCATGGGGCCTTTTTTTAATATACTGAAGTCCCGCAATATACCGGGACCGCAGTATATGAACCGTGAAGGGTGGGGGATTACTGTACTGTGCTTTCTCTAACTTGCAAGTATCAGCAGAAAATCTCTCAAATCACCCAAAGGAGATGATTCAAGAAAGAAGGAAGTGTAGTTTTACTCTTTCCTAAAATTGTTCAACATTTCACAATGGTCATTCGTACTTGTTTTCTGCCCCTTTGTACCAGAAAAAGTAAGGGGGCTGGTGGCTGACTGCAATGCTTCTCTGGAAAATCTATTTGCATTTTTGTGTGTTATTGTAGCACATTTATTAGGTAGCATACAAATAGGTTTCAAAGAGAAAGGAAACGAGGCAAAAGAGGAGTTAATATGTGATTTTCAGGTTTTGCAGTTTAATCAACTGTTAAACTGTATGAGAAAATTAAGTGACCTGAAAATGGCATAACTAATGGCAAAATCCTGAAAGGGAGGAGGGGAAATACCAGAGGCAAAGCTGTGGTTCATTTAATGTGTATGAACTGTATAACGTATTCATGCCCTATTACTGTGAAGTTTGAAGGATCTCACTGTTAAAGATAATAGGGCTTGATTCAATTCAGCCTGATGTAGAATGAATTTCATGTGCTAATTAGCAAAGCATTTCTTAGTGATTAGGAAACCGGATGATAGCATCTGACAGAGAAACCAGACTGTCACAGATAAGACAATGACACCGCTCGGGTTTCAAGGAATGTCTGGCGTGGGTTATTCAGGTGTCTTAATTATGATAATTAATGATTGTATTCCCTGTATAAATGAACTCAACCAACATAAAAACCATATTGTAATTAAAGTGCTTTCAGAGAAGTAATGTTTTAAACAAATGCCACGGTAATATTAATTAGGTTTTAATTTTTTTAAAAAAACACAGCACGATAGGCACACACACACTTAATTGCTTTGGGGTTCTCTGTAGCTTATACAAGAAGGTTTCAGGCTGTCATTACCCTCTTGAAAATATTTGCTTTGCACCTCCCAGGATTTGTCTATTGTAGTCAGGTTCTGGTGGTATAGGACTGATTTCCATCTTCCTTCTCATGTTTTTCATTAGTGGAGGCAGCCTCTACTATGTATTGTTCTTTTGTCCCAATTATTAAAGCTTAGAACAACAATATACTCCACATGTGCTGTGGACTGCATGGAGGGGGCAGATCTCGTCATATTGAAGAGGGGACAGGTTTGTTTCCCATGGCTTCAGAGACTAGGACTCGGGGCAATGGTTTCAAACTACAGGAAAAGAGATTCCATTTGAACATTAGGAAGAACTTCATGACAGTTAGAGCTATTCGGCAGTGGAATATGCTGCCGCGGAGGGTTGTTGAGTCTCCTTCTTCGGAGGTTTTTAAGCAGAGGCTGGATGGCCATCTGTCGGAAATATTGTGATGGGGGTTCCTGCATGGCAGGGGGTTGGACTAGATGGCCCTTGAGGTCTCTTCCAACTCTATGATTCTATGATTCTATGATTCTATGAGATGGGCACGAAACGGAAATATAGTGTTTTGTTTTGTTTTGTTTCAGTCTTCATTTTGTTTCCTTTTGCTAATAATGGATTTTTAAAAAGAATTTTCATCACAATAAAAAATGAAATGAAATGCTTCATAAGGCTATAAATAATGGAGAGCTTTCCTTTTTTGTTTAATAGGGAACCCACTGCCCTAAATCAAAGACCCACCTTAAACCTTCCAATGAATTTGCTTTCAGACAAGGACCCCTCTGTAAACAAGCAAGAAACCTAAAGGCTAGGTGCTGCACCTCAGATCAAAAAGACTGGAGAGATAAGCTCAACAGCTGATTGGCAGCGTAGTGAGGGAAGGAAGGAAAATATATTTTAAAAATTAACATCCACAGTCCTACTTAATCAGGAAAGGAAAACAATCAGTTTAAATCAACTTGCAGACACAGCCAGCAATGGGAAGAGCTCAGCTCCTGGCTAGCTGCACCAGGCAGATCAAGATCAAAGATAAGTTATCTCAACAGATGAGGTTTGGGAGGAAAGGATGGAAAACAAATAAATAAACCTCCTGTTCTCAAGACGGCTGGATCAAGAGGCCTCTCACCATAAGGACACATTGTTTCATTTCTGAAACAAAAAATGTATTTCATTTCATTTCTTGATGGCACACTGTTTGCTGATTCGGGTTTGTTTGTTTTTTTGGTAAGGTTTTGTAAGCTTACAAAATGACATGTCATTTTTGTAAGGTGTCCATCCCTAATACAAATCAATTCAACTCACTATATAATATACTGCTTTTCATTTAGCTGCTTTGCCGCTACTACTATTCCCATCTGCCACTATTTCCACAAACTCCAGACTCCTGGAGCTTCTTCAGTTCAACTATATTAATATCAAGGGCCTTCATGTGTATCATTTTAGAACCTACTGCTTATAAAATGAACTAATCCCTAGTTTTGAATAAAATTAATAATGTCTTGGATAAAAGCTGTCTTGTCAAGAGCCAAATCTGCAGATGCCTACGTGAAAGTCCCAGGTTTTGCAAATTGTTCTCACTTCAGCAAAACTGGGAAAGGTAAAGGGATGGGAAATGAGCCATTGATCAGATCAGAAGAGAAGTGACCCTACATTGAGTCACAGAAAGGATGCTCTTGGGACCACAAAAATTATTGACCAATGCTCTGTGTTGGCTACAGAAAATCCTGTAACACTGTCCTCACAGATAACGAGAGAAAGGGTAATGAGGATGTGGCAAAAGGTCATGAGAAATTAGCACAAGGCCCAACATGTCACTTGAGAAGGCACAAGTAACAACATGAAATTATCAAAAACGTGAACGGGGAGAATTCCATAAGTGAATTCTCCATAAGGATAATTCCACACTGTCCACACTATGACATAAGGATCCATTCCATAAGGATGGGTCCTTATGATGTCATAGTGTGAATCTTTGTGATGTCACAGGTGAAATATTTCTGGTGCCAGACAGAAAGGGAAGACAAAATCTAGAATAAAGGTGACTTTCTAAACCAGCTCTGGAGAGATATAAAAGGAATCTGGGTTAACAAGTCCCAAATCAAGTTAGAATCCAGATAAACAGGTAATATAGCAACCTAGAACATAACCTTAAAAAAAATGGCTGCCTAACCAGCAAAAATATGCTCCCAGTAGGTGTGATGGTTGTCACCATTCCTGCCCAAATTTTGAAGCTGCCTCACACATTTTGCCCAAGCTATCTTGAACAGAAATCACGGTTGTCCTCTTCAGAATTTATTTGCCTTGAAATTGGACTCCCGTCTGGAGAACTGAAAAACATCGAAATTGCCAGTGGTTTTAGCTGGCATTCTGAAACCTGGCAGCCCTAAACAACATTGCAGTGGGTATGTGGATTCAGATTCTTGTGGCTAATGCAAGAGTAAGTAATACCTTGACAGACCTATTTTTTTAAAAAAAATAATCACCACACATTCTGTAAGCATGCATGGATCAGGACCATCCACTTCATCAGGCATGGGCCAGTGTGATGAATTTAAAGTCCCAAAGTTCATGGGAAGATGGGTTTTGCCAGGAATTGTACTCTCAGATGTGAAGTCCAAACGTTCTTGGCAAGATGGATTTCACAAGGCTTGTCTTTCTTACATAAAAGTCATGAAAGATGCAGTTACAGCTGAAGCAGCTGTGGATGGGATGCCACGTCTTAGTTCTTCAAACAAAGAGGCAGAGTCCATGCACACACACACACACATACACACACACACACACACACACACACACACACCTTCCCATTTGGCCTTTCTTTGAAACTGAGGCATTTCTGCTTGTTCGGGGGGGGGGGTGGACACAGAAAACCTAAATAATCTGGGAATAATTGGGGTGATAATTTAGTAAGTGCACTAGGTCTAGCCAATTGAGGTAAAATTAAAGTCAAAATATTTTACCCATCAGTTGCAGGCCTGCTCCACTGATGTTAAGATGCTCATGGGTGAACATAATGAGTGAAATCTTGCAAAAAGGGAGAGGGGAAATCATTTTAAATAAAAAGTTTACTGGTGGTTTTGTTTTAATTTGTGATCGTTATGCTGATTCTGGCTTGCATCTGTTGATTGACTTCCACTGACAGAAACTACTTCCATCCACAGAAGCTGGACAAACAATCTGCCATTGCTCCTTCAGTAAACCAAACCATTTTCAGTTATCAGAGCAAACATACAATTCTGCTGAGATTCAGGGTTTGCTCTTCAATTTGCAGTGCTATTGGAAGAAGATACAAAACAGCAGTACAATCTGGAATGGCTCTCCTACACTGTCTTCTAACTCTCTCTCTCTCTCTCTCTCTCTCTCTCTCTCTCTCTCTCTCTGATGCACACACACACACACACACACACACACACACACACACACACACACACACACACACACACACACACACACAGAGAGAGAGAGAGAGAGAGAGAGAGAGAGACAGAGACAGAGACAGAGACAGAGAGAGACTTTTTGTCATATAGTATACACCATCTATTGTGTGGAATATGCACATTGTCACATTGTCTTGGTGGTGTGTGCATTGTCTTTTGAAGTTTACACAAGTGTGTTAGAGAGATGTTTAGTTCTATGAAGCATTTGTTGTCTCTTTTAGTGGCTTGTGGTGGATAGTGTGTTTTTGCCCATCCCATTCTCTTACTTACCTAAATAAGGCATCCTGTGTTAATTTGGCCACAGCAGCTGGTAGTGCAAGATTCATGGTTTCAAGTGAGTTCACGGTAATGGTCCTAAGAAAATGGGGGCAGCCTGTTAAGTTAAGCTTAATAGTTCTAGGATTAGGTGAGTTATAATAAGATATCAGGTGGTTAAAAAAATGATTTTGGCTGCCCCAGAGTGAATTTGTCCCTGTAAAAGGAAATTGGCAGTGGAAGTACAACACCTTATAAAGTATGAACTCATCAGGAAGTGGCATTGATTTTAATTAATTGGGTTTTATCCAAGGTTCACTTGTATTACGGGTGCCCTCCCCCATTTTAGTCATCAATAGTTTAAAAGTTTTAATAAAGATGTGGCCCAATTTAAAATCTACCAATTTTGTGCTGTGCAGTATATGAGCCACGCACTTTGCTTTACTGCACTTTGCAATCCCAGCCCCACAATATACTGCCCTACACAGCTTAAATCTCTCTCTACTACATATCACTTCCTCACCAACATGAGCTGGGTACTCAGTTTACTGGCCTCTGAAGGACTGAAGTCTGATTCAACCTTGAGATGGCTACCTGAGTCTGGGATTGAATTAAGGCCATGAGTAGAGTCTTCACTGCCATACTGCAGTTTAATCAAGGTGCTGCGGGCTTTCTAGGTAATCTTAAATCTCACTGGCTGATTTTAGGCTAGTCCTCTCTCAACCAGACATTGCTATTGTGCAGATATAGAATAGAATAGAATAGAATAGAATAGAATAGAATAGAATAGAATAGAATACTTTTATTGGCCAAGTGTGGTTAGACACACCCAGAATTTGTTTTGGTAAAATGCTCTCTCTATATAAAAGGAAATATAAGAATCATATAGTCAACAATAAAAACATAGTACAATACTACAATATAACCTATTATTTAAAAAGGAAGAAGAAATGTAAAAATTAATTATTCAACAGTTTGATAGCACTTGGAAAGAAACTATCTCTATATCTAGTTAGGAAGGAGGAAAGCTATGTATAGGTACACATCCTTGAATTTACTGGAGGAAAGGTGGGGTTATAAATGTAACAAACAATAATGTAGTGTTTCCAAAATGTGTTTTTTCACATCTTCCTTCCTTCCTTCCTTCCTTCCTTCCTTCCTTCCTTCCTTCCTTCCTTCCTTCCTTCCTTCCTTCCTTCCTTCCTTCCTTTCTTTCTTTCTTTCTTTGGTGAAAAAATTGTCTCCATCTATCTTTTACCAGCAAGTTTTCTATTTTATTTTATTTTATTTTTAGAGTCTTTCTCCTTGGAAAATGACCCAAGGTGGCTTACAGCAATGAGGGATAATACACAGTCCAATAACATTAAGACATGATAATATACAGTCCAATACCATTAAGACATGTTCAAGTATTGAGAACAAGGAATTGAGGGACATCTTACTGCATTTATAGATAACATTACATTAAAGCTACAAGATTATAAGTAGTTGTGAACACAAAGTCTATGAGAACCCAGAGATTCATATAAAAGACACATAATGGTAGACCATCATTCAAGGAAAGCTTGCCTGAAGTGATTTCTCATCAAAATCATGTATGTAGATGTGGGTGGGTGCGCGCGTGCACACATCCACAATTGTGAAAGCTGTTCAGTTTATTGTTGAAGGAATAAACTGATTGGCTCTTCACTCTCAAATGGGTAGGTAAAATCTCACAGCAGATGCCTATTTTTCTGGACAGCATGTCTCAGCAAGACAGAGAACTGCATATCTGTACTTACTTATGCTTCATATGTTGCTACGAATACAGTAGCTTTGATCACATACATCAATGCCGAGTTCCATTAGGCCAGCTGTTACCAAATCCAGACTTGTGGGTTGCAAGATGAGAATGATGGAAGTGAGTTAAAGTCTGTGAGGTTGCTGCAGATGATGAGGAACACTGTGAAGTCAGAAAGCTATCCTGAACATAAAAGGAAACATTCGAAAGTGCATAGCTTTTTAAAATTCAGTACAGACAGCTCTTTCCATACTATAAAAAGCAGGACAATCTGAAAGTTCTTTGTGACTGTTTCTATATTTTCTATATTTCTCCCTTTAGTACAGTGGAGGGGGCTGTTAGTGTTTATGACTTGGCTTGATTCGGGAATCTTTCAACAATTAACATTCATAATTAAAAAAAAAAGAGAGAGAGAAGGCATTGTACACCCTCCAAATCCCAATTTAGCCTTTGTTAGTGGGAAATAGAAGATGAAATTGGTCCATCCACTAGAACAATTTCATTGAATAGGAGAGATGGGTGGGCTACACAGCAGGAGGGGGATTGCTTCTGTGCCCAGATTTCTAATTTTCAGGACCCATGCCAACATATGCATAGGCCAGTGAGGGACTTTGGCAATCAGATTAAATTTAAAGGGGCTCCTCATAGATTTATATTTACTTGTGTGTAAATATTCCAAAGGTCAGGGGCAAAATTGCTTCTGGGATCATCACCTACATGGTGGATGGCTTACTAAGGAATATTTTCCCCCATTTTCCTCACCTTATAGCTGCACCAGCAATACTGAATTCCTCAGGCTGACATTCACGAGAGCTGTAATTTGTCAGACTGCATACAAGCAAGCAAGCAAGCAAGCAAGCAAGCAAGAAAGAAAGAAAGAAAGAAAGAAAGAAAGAAAGAAAGAAAGAAAGAAAGAAAGAAAGAAACCACCAGTAAAGATTGGACAAAGGGTTCCTGCTGCATGTAAGTCTAGGTAGAAATTGTTCCCAGAATGCCTAGCTGCATAGTAAGTAGCTGAAATATTTTGACTTTGAGTGAAATTCATCAGGTGCTTTCTCTTTTGTGGGGAATTCTGAGCTGTAAACATGTGCAGGATCTGATTTTACTCCGTCATTAATTTGCAGCTTTGCTTCAACTTGTCCTGGTCTATCTGTGGGCCACTCAAGTGCACCTTAAGAATCCTTAGTTTGGGAGATGTTTGTGGATGTAGACAAATGTGTGCATATGGAAAACATGCATAAAAAGATGTGCACATTTGCAAAATGTACAAAACACACAGTCATCGTTCAGAGATATGTATTCAGTCAATGAGTAAAATTAAAAGCAGGCATAGATTTGGGGTTAGGGTGGAAGAGAATCCAGGAAAACGTTCTGTCTCACACTGCATCAACAACATATTTGCAGATACACACATATCAAAGTAGAGAACACTTAGAGTAGGACCCTGGTATTAGCTGGGGATTGGTTCCACGACTTCCTGTGAATAATGAAAACTGTGGATAAGAGAGAACACCAAAAATCTCCAAAACTTCTGTTTTATGACAGTAGCTTGCTTTACGGCTGCTATTTTGTTATAGTAGCTTGCTTTGCGGCTGCTGAATTATTTATTTAATTTTTCCCCTGCCAACCGTGGATAACTGAATCAGTGGATAATGAATCAGTGGATATGGGGGTCCTACTGTACTTTTCTCATGGTCTTGCATGGAAATGTAAAACTTTCATTTCTTAATCCCTGCCTGTGGGATGGGGAGATATTTTCAGAAAGCAAGAAAAAGAATTGCCATGTGTGGGAGAACTGCTTTTTGTGCAAACTCGGATTTGCAAAATTATAAGAATTGTGTAGCCAAAATGCAATCCTTGCTGACTTATCACCTGGACTTTTCAAAATAAAAAAATATTGGATTGACTGTCTGCATGTTTTCGCTCAACCTGTCAGTCTTCTTACATTTGTTGGGTGTGTTTGTGAGGTCTCCTGTGTTTGTTTTTCACTAAGACATTTTGTGTAAATTGAAAAAAAAACTTTCACAGAAAGAAAAACACTTATTTGTCTTGCTCTTTTTTGCTGTATATGAGAAGACTCATATACCTGTAGATACTCAGCAGGTTGTCTCAGGCTTTAGAGACAACACTAAATCATTCACAACAAGTAATTTCATGGAATTTCTCTTGTCTATTTTGCATACACCCTGGATTTCACAGAAGGGCAATGCACTATTTAAATTATGTACAGTATTTGTTTTTACTTCCATTTATTTAAGTTACAAAAATTTTACTTCTCTTTTCTCCTGCAAAGGATCTAAACTGGCTTCATGTACCATTCTTCAATCCAAAGGCAATTAGAAAGGTGCACAACACAAAACAATACATATGAATTATTATTTTTATTTTGTTAATTTGTATTATTTTTGCTGATATATATACACAGTATGTTGCAAACCATCCAGAGTGACCTCACTGTCAGATGGGCAGTATATAAGCCAAAGGAATAATAATAAATAATGGACCACACACAACAACATAAATGGCAATATTCAATAAAATTGACAACAGCCTACACAGTTTTATCTCCAGGAGAAGAATTGGATCTATTATGTTCCTTACCTGTTTCGCAAGGGGACTGTTTAACCCATCAAAAAATCAATCAAGTGAAGGATTGGCCAGTGGCACACCATTGCCCAGGGAATGCCAGAGTGTACTGACAATGCTTCTACACTCTTTGAGAAGACCCCTCCATGTCCATGAATTTGAATAGTGCAATGTCCTCATGTGAATAAATAAATACATTGTAAAGTAAGCAGCATCACCTCTGTCTCGTCTGCATTCATCTTCAGTTTGCTGCCCCTCTGCCATTTGACACTACCGTTAAGATGCCCCATCTTTCTTCCAGCAAAAGATCCAGGGCATTTGACTACATTCTGTAAAAACAGATGCAACTAAAAGCACAAGACTAAAGCACAATGAACTAACTTAATCATATTAAACTCACACTTAACTGCCTTTTAAAAGCACAAGAGGAGAGAGACAGGAAATATATTGGTTGCTATTAAAAAGATCCTTTCTCCGCCTTCAGTCAGTGTCAAAAAATCTGTCTGAATGAAAAAGTTTTTAATGTGTCTAAGGAGGGGACCACTCTGGCCTCACTTGTAGAGGGTGGTGGTGGTGTCTACAACCCATAAGCAATGACAAGATGGTCCTCTCTTGATGACTGTCATCCCGGAATGTTGGTGAGATAGGGAGAAAGATCTTAATCACTCTGCAAGCTTGTTTAGAGATCCAAAGGCCCTCAAAATCATTCAGCACATGTTGTAACAAGAGTGTAGTCGTTCACCTTTCAATTTCAGTCTGGGGGTTATTTCTTACATGAGGAGGGAGATTAAGCTGTATTTTCAAAATAATAATTTTAAAAAACAAATTACTCATTGAGCACCATTCACTAAGCAAAGAAAAGCAAGCAAGTAAAAAGGACATGATCCTTGCTTATACCTCTTTTGTTGTTGTGTCGTGACAGTCAAGACCAACTCATGACCCCATGTCCATGGAGATTTTTGGCACCAGTTCCTACACCAGGCATCTACAGGACCTGGTATTCCTTGTTGGTTGCCCATCCAAGTAATAGCCAGGCCCGACCATGCATAGATTCCAAGATCAGGAGATATTGGATGTGTTCAGAGCATCTAGTCATGTGTTACACCTCTTTTTAGGGTGCTTTATTTGTTGCTTGCACCCTGCCTAGTGAATAATAGTTTCTCCGGAGGTAATGCTTAACATACTTACTGTAGGTAGTTCTTACCCACCTACTGAATCGAGCACAATGCCTATGGGTTATCATGCATTGCCCCTGAAGAATGTATCAGTTACCATATATTTGTGTCTGTACACATCTGCATGTACACATACTCATGTCTATACTGAAAACACACAAGTTGCTTTACTTGGTATATTGCAATGGGCAAATAGCAGGTAGATGGGCATGGACCTGAAAAATCATGGTTCATGATGATTAATGGTTCACACTCTGGTTGTTCAGTTTGTTCATGGTTTCTTCTACTCATGCTGTGCCACTGCACTACCATTGCTCTCCTGCCACCACCACCACCACCACCATGTGACCACACTGTGGCTCCTGATCAGCTGGAGTCTGCTGCATGCAAGGTAAGCCAGTCACTAACTTCTACACGTGTGCCCAACTCTGTGTATATGCCCTGATCAGCTTAGCTTCAAGTACATCCCCAGAGGCAGAAGACACAGTTCCTGGAAGAAAGCTTTGGTCTTTTGAGCCCCATGTCACAGTGGTTAAATGCTGAGCAGCAGGTAAAACTGTACTCACAACCTGGTGTTCAATCCCAGGTAGCTGTCTCATGGTTGACTCAGCCTTCCATCCTTCCGAGGTCAGTAAAGTGAGTACCCAGCTTGCTGGGGGGGGATGTGTGGCTTGCATACTGTAATTAAACTGTAAAGCCACCCAGAGACTACTTTAAGTGCTATGGGGTGGTATATAAGCAGAACACTTTTGATGATGGCAGTCCTGGTGGAAGAAGCAGCAGAGGTGGAGGTGAAAGGACCAGGTAGGAAGGCAACAGAGGCAGTGGATGTGCATCTATTTTTCCAAACAAAACTAAGCACTAAGGCAAAAAAATTGTTTCAGCAAAACAGGATTTGCAAATTTTGTTTAAAAAAAAACAAGATTTGCAAATTGGATTTGCATTTTGTTTCAGCAAATCAGGGTTTGCAAATTGGGTTGCAAATTGAACCACAAACCAGCCTGATTTGTTGGTTTTCCTGCAGAAACAGCAGTGGTCTGAAGTAGGCTGAAGACACCTGCTCTTGTCTGCTCTGGGTTAGGATTGGATGGAACACCCAGCCAGGAAAGATCCTTATAGAAAACCTGCAGCATTGCTCCAAGCTAGAGCTAACAGAATTGGACTGAGTGGCCTGAACAAGTAGAAAGCAATTTCCTACATCCTGTTTTTCAGCAGCAGGAAGTTCACCTCAACCTGCCTCCTGGCCAAGTATACACATATTTGAAAAAGATGGCGTATGCAGCAATTTAGAGGTAGGCCTTCACAACCCTTCTTTTTCAAGCATTCCCCCTTCCTGCAAAACAAACAGGGCCTGATGTTGATTGCAAAATAAGTTATTAAGCAACAAATACAGTGTTTGCTATATATAAAAGCTGAGGGAAATGTGCCTTCAATTTCCGTTTCAGATTTTGCTCTGGTCTAGTTCACATCAAACCTGGTTGGCTGGATCAGCTCCTGGAAGAAAGCTGGACTTCTGTCTCTGATGATGGCAGCGATACTGAGGAATGATAGGAATAGTGATTTATCAACATCTGGAGGTCCATGCATTCCTCTGCTCTGGCTTAAAATACAAGAGCCACGCTGATCTAGATGACCATCTGCTCTATTGACTTCCATAGTCTGCTTCCCATCGCAGCTTATAAGCCTTTCCTTAGATAATGCCCCTTTGTGCCGACGAAATGTCATTCCTAAGTCCTGAGACTGCTGTTTCTTCGATAATTTTGTGCAATTTATTTGTGCTTAATTATAGAAATGTGGCATCATGCGGAGCATTCCTACTGTCCTCTCCTCCTAGGTCGGCATTTTATTAGCAATTCAATGAAACTGCTAAATTTACAAAAGAAATATCGTCTTTGCCACTTCAGATCTCATCAATATTTCATCCTAGTTCCACACAGAGCTTCACTGCAGATCTAATTCTCTTGATCCCTACTGTGACCAAATGTCTCTGGCAAATATTATACAAATAGCTCAAGAGCTGAAAGTTTAACTTTGCCGGCGCTTCTTACCAATGGGATAGAAAAGCAAGGAACACAAGCTGTGTTTCCTTCCTTCTCAGGTCTAAGGGCTGTGTTATAATTAGCCCAAATGACTGTCCGATTATTTACTGCTACTCAGTTTCTCATGGAGAGTGATTATGGAGAGGAAATATTCTGGTGCATCTTGAAGAAAATATAAATATGTTGGCAAATATTCAAACATTGAGACTCTTAGAAATGTGATCCAGCTATTCCTCTACAAAGAATGACTGAAATGAACTGGGCCTGTTTAGCTTTGAGAAAAGAAGACTAAGGGGAGATAGGATAGCGCTTTTCAAAGACTTGAAGGGTTATCTTATAGAGGAGGGACAGGACCTATTCTCAATCATCCCAGAGTTCAAGGCATGTAATAATTGTTGTAAATTGCCCAGAGTTCTACTATGAAAAATGGGTGATAGATAAATAGATAAATAAATAAATAAATAAATAAATAAATAAATAAATAAATAAATAAAGTGCTCAAACTACAGGAAGCCAGATTTAAAGCTGAATACAGCAGGACCCCGTATCCTCTGATTCATTAACCACTGATTCAGTTCTCCATGGTTGGCAGCAGAAATAAATAAATAAATAATTCAGCAACCGTAAATAGAGATGGGCATGAAATGAACTTTTATCTTGTTTCGTTATTCATTATTCATTTCATTACCTAACAAAATGAATAACGAACCCCAGAGTAAATTTAGAACAAACTGAATCAAACCGAAAAAAAATTGGTTTGGTTCAGTTTGTTAAGGGGGAGGCGGAGATGTCTCCTACCTGGTGCTGGTCTTCCTGGTCTGGTCTTCCTGGCTTCAGGGACGGTGACCAGGAACAACAAAAAAAAAAGCAGATGTCTTGTGCTACAGCTGTAGCGTGGGCCACGTGGTCAGCAGTAAAAATAAAAATAAAATAAAATAAAATAAGGTTTTGGAAAAGGAGCACTGATCCAGTCTTAAGGGTGGCTGGGTCAACACCCTAAAATAAAGGGGGAAAAACAGAGCTGACTGGGCCCCAGGGGCCGCACAGTTGGTGCTTGAAGAAGAAGAAAAAAGCCTCAAGCTACAGCTGTAGTGCGGGGCCATGAACCCGGAAGTAAAAAAAAAAAGAGGCAGTGGTGGAACTGTCTACCACTGCTTGGCCCGGCCGTGGCCAGAGCTCCGAAGGCAGTGGTAGACAGTCCCACCACTGCCTCTGGAGCTCCAGCCACAGCCAGGGTTCCGTAGGCGGTGGTGGGACTGTCTACTGCCGCCCGGCCCGGATGCGACCAGGGCTCCGTAGGCAGCAGTAGACAGTCCCACCACCGCCTCTGGAGCTCTGGCCAGATCTGTGCTAGATCTGTGATGCTGGCCAATCAGGAGCTGTGCAGGGACAGGCATCAACCCACCTCCCTCTATAATTGGCCAGAAGTATGAAGCAGGAAAGATAACATCACAGCATGCTTCCTCATTGGATTTAAACCCTGCACAAGACAGAGAAAGGTAAAGCAATTGGATCTGGGTCTATCAGTCGGTTCCGAGGACCACCTGGGCTTGCATGGTTCATTTCGTAACCTACTCGTTCCAAAATGAAATGCCCATTCCTAAAATATATCTTTAGTGATTTTTGCTGCTTCTTCCTCCTCCTCCCTTTTTCCCTTTTGCATCACTTTACAATCAGAGCAATCATTTTTCCCCACTTTTTCTTTACAGATTAAAAAAGCACCATGTGAGTACCACATGGCACCCTTTGAATATGCAATAAGGAAAATAAAGAGTTTATCCCTAATTATATCAGTGATTGATAGATCGTGCTTTTATAATTACTTTATCCTTGAAATAAAAATATCTCATGCTACCTTTCCCTTTTTGCATAAAAATACTGCTTATTTAAATGTGTTTGCATAGGAAGGGCAAAGAAGGTCCACATCTGGCAAAAAACAAAGTGTTATAGTGAGTACAATGAACCAATCACTCCAAACAGGTATGGTTCAAATCTATTTGATACATTGATTGTGGGATACTGAAACAGTGGATCAAAACACATCTTTCCAAGATTGAAGAAAACAACTTATTAAGCCCTGCCATGTTGCTTAAGATATGGCAGCAGGTAATGGAACTTTTTTTTTCATTTTTAGATGAGTATAGTTTTCTAAGGGGGGGAAATGTGAAAGAGGGTTGAGCCTCCCCAGCTCCAAGCTGAGGTATCTGAAGGGAGATCTTGAGAAGTAGGGTGGTTGGTCCCTAGTGGATCAAAGCCAATCCATCCTTATAACCCCAGATTTGAGAATGATACAGCCATACACAGGGAGCTTTCCATAGGCTTGCTTAATTGATGCCTCTGCAATCAATAGGTCAATTTCCCTATGGGGAATTTCTTCCCACATGTAGAAGAATACCTCTATCTTGTCTTAACGTCTTGCAGCCAGGAAGATTGGGATTAGGCTTGGACTGCAAAGAGCCTCCAGGAGAAATGTTGCAAAAATGGGACATGGTGGAAAGGGTATATATTACTGCAGGGGTGTCCAAACTTTTTGCAAGGAGGGCCAGATTTGGTGAGGTGAAAATGTGTGGGGGCCAACCAGCTGCATTTGGCCCCCAGGCCAGACTTTGGACAAGCCTCTAGGATATGCAAGGAAGTGGGGACGATGCTGCAGCAACACAGCCAGGGGCAGGTAGGCTGGGCAGGTGGCCGGGGGTGGGGGTGGTGGACAGAGGCAGGGAGGGCAGGCAAATAGTAAAACTGCAAGCTGAGGTCTCCATCCGGTAAGGGGAGGGGCCAGCTGGTGGAGATGTGTGAAAGGCTGAGCTGGTGGGAAGAAGAGGTTCCAAGCTGCTCAAAATTTGAAAATTGGCCACATTTGGCTCCCGGGCCTGACTTTGGACATGCCTGTACTACTGACTTCAACATTAAGAAAGTGGGGCAAAACTGCATTTCAGTAAATCAGGTGAGTATTTTGACAGACATTTATTTTCACTCCTAAAAATGCTATGTTTCTTTCCTGTGTTTTCTACAGCTGTTATTTGTGTTTATCTTTTTCCATTAAAATAAAACAAAGCAAATAAATGAACAAAAAAACAAACAAACAAATCAAGATGTGATGGGAAAATTTCCTAGTAAAAATATGTAGAGAGTATTCCATTGTATTTCTCTCCCTTGCTAAGAGTGGCACCCCAAAGCATCAGTAACACCCAATACAATGATTTATACTGTACGTGTAGTTGTAGCAAGGATAACAATCGGGCCAATGCATAATGCAAATAGTGAATTTCTCTGAGAAGATAACACTTGATCCTCTGATTGTATCCCCTCGTATGAAGTAGGTATTCCAGAAATCTGCAGTGTTTCTATAAAGAAATTTGTATGAACAGAATTTAAGAAGCAATGCTAAATGACATTAAAGGAATTCTGGAGAAAAATCTATATACCAGGCCATTCATCTTTATATAGTTCTTTTCTTCTGAAACCGAGAACAAATCATGAAATGTTTTGAATGTTCTCCTATAATTTCACAGTTTCATTAGAGGCGAGTTGTCTGAAAAGGTCTAGTCACCCAAGATTCAAAACCAATCTGATTCTTTGGAAAGGAAAGGAATAAAATGCCCTTTCAGTTTGCCCTTGGCACTTTGATTTCTCATCCAGTGTTGAGCCAACTTTGCTGGAAGGAGAATGACAGCAGTCCTAGATATGATAAATATTTTCCTTTGCAAACACAGAAAATCTCTTTCTATGTCTTTTGTCCTGGGAAGCCCTACTGAAATGATAGGGTCACACAAGTCAGATGGTTGTGAAAATGTCTGTATGGTGACTGACAAAAATGATTTGCTCCTTGTCAGCTTATCTGCTGAGATATTGTTTTTAATGGGATTGCTATTACCTTTTGTTGCTATGGTTGACAAAGGCACTATGGGATGGATCTGGAGATGGGTCAACCTACTACCAGCTTTAATGAGGTGTGTGTGTGTGTGTGTGTGTGTGTGTGTGTGTGTGTGTGTGTGTTTCTTGAAAACATGTGTGTGTGTGTGTTGTGTCGTTACAGTCGTGACCGACTCTTCGTGACCCCATGTTCATGGAGTTTTCTTGGCAGGAATACTGGAGTGGTTTGCCAGTTCCTACTCCAGGCGCCTACAGCATCTGGTATTCCCTGGAGGTCCCCATCCAAGTACTAACCAGGGCCGACCCTGCTTAGCTTCTGAAATCAGGCGAGATCAGATGAGCTTAGGGCATCTAGGCACCTCTTGAAAACATAATTACCCTAATGCAGCACTACACTGTTGCAAAGGAATTTTGCTTGCAGGCATAGCATATCCCAAGATCACGATGTGGCATGAATACTCCAAGACTTTGTTTAATACAGGCATGTCCAAACTTCAGCCCTCTAGATGTTTTGGACTGCAAGTCCCACAATCCTTTGCCATTGGTAATCTAAGATTAGAATTCTGGCAGTTGTGGTCCAAAACAGGAGGAGAGCCGAAGTTTGGACATGTCTGGTTTAATATCTTAAAATTGGTATGATTTTTCCTGTGTTATAACCAATTCTTTTAGCATTTCCTTATACCATGCTTCTCATTAGGGATACAAGAGAATTTTGCCAAATTCTCCATTCTTGTTGAGTCAGGTTTCTTGTGAGTTGAGGTTTCTTGATGAGACACCTCAGTTTTCAATCCCCACAAAGTCTTCTTCATCTTCAGATAACAATGATGCAAAAAGCCAAAATCCTGCTATGAGAATTGCCTATTCCGTATTTGACTAGGTGAAAAACTTATTGGACCAAAATTTGGTTGGGCCTGTCTGTTACACAGCTCCATACTCAGAAATAAACTGGTCTTGGTGAAGCAGCCCTGGCACTTACGGTTTTCTAATTTTAGAAATGGTGCCTTCAATTTGAGGAGTGACTCTACTCTTGAGTTTTACTCTAACCTACACAGGAGCTGTCCAAGGTGCTGACATACCCTGTATTACACAAATATAAGCAGCACACTTGATTGCCAGATAGATTAAGCACTGCCCACCCTTTCCTATACTGTCTTGGGCCTTGATATTTCATGGACCACATATCCTAGTAGAAAGCTGCTGGTGAACATTAAGATGTGTTTTGAATGTCTTACTGAAATAATGATGCTTCCTAGCATTTTATTGGCTTTGTCCATGGTTTAGGAAAATCTGAGTATCAGGTTCTCTTCGCCCTTGGTGTCTATGTTCTAAATTACTCTACTTTTAAGTAACTCTATCTGTAACTATTTTTAAAAACAATTTCCTAGCCCTGCTTTTCTAACATGTAATCAGTTGTGACATGTTTACATGCTGTCTAAAAGGGAGCAAATAACAAGCAAGAGTGTCCTTCCCTCCAGATATGATATTTAACCCCTCTGCAGGTGCACCCGGACATTCTACTGATAAATCTCTTAATTTCTTCTGTCTGTCACTTGATGGCAAAGTCTTCAATGACTTAAACTTTCTAGGAATTCAGATCTGGTAACACATGTTTTTTTTATCACTCAGGTCAGATGGCAGGTTGATTAAATCACTAGATGCCATGATGACATACTTTACATTAATGGTATGAAAATGTTCTGCTGAATGAGCACATGAAAGCATTGCCACTTGAACCACAGATGAATTTGAAATATAGGAATCAAGTGACTAAGAATAATGCTGTTCCATTTTCAATGGACTAAAAGCTTTTTACTCAGTGGGAAACTAAGTTATTAGAAAGGGCAGTCTGGAAATGTACTGCTGGGAGATTTGGGAGTAGTAGTCCTTGAAGAGAAAGTTTAGCATTGTAGATTTAACCATTTATTCATTTTGGAGTTGTGAGGGGGAGTGTGTGACATGTTAGCTGCGTAGGTAATAAACTTCAAATTGACTGAGGTGAAGTTAAGTACATTTCATAATCTTTTCCTAATTCCCTGTGAAAAAGAGGAATAGAAATTAATGCAAAGACATAAGCTTATCCTGCATTAAAAAAGGAGCTACATTTGTATTTTGATAATTCTGAAGAAAGGTGGTTTTAAAATCTTGGCCTGCTGATCAAGACAAGTTTTTAGATTACTCATAAAGGCTCAAATTTAGTAGAGAGTTGTGACTAGAACAGGCCCATCGAATCAGAGGTGATTTGTGAATCTACATCTACATAGGTTCCATTGATTCGTAGATGGTTGCTGTTGTTGTTTCAGTTATATACCATCTCACTATGCTAACATATCCTCTGGGTGGTTTACAATGTAATTACACAAGGGACACTTTGTCCCCCAGCAAACTGGGTAATCCTTTTACTCCAAATATGCCCTGATCTCTCATTTCCTCTTTATAAGAACTGCACCTTGACAAATAACCAATGTTATGTATTGCGGTGCTTTTCATAAATACATTTTGGGATAGCATTTTGAAACAAACAATATTTTATTCACTCAAGTATTACATAGAAATGAAACATTCATAGAAATATAGTTACCCCCAACCCCAACCCCAAATTAGAGAAATCCAAGAAAGTGGGAGGGGGGCACGAGGTGTTCAATAAAACTCTACCCAAAAGATATAGGCAGTTAGGAGTCTACTGCTGGTAGATATGGCCATTTGCCAGCTTGTCTCGAATATCTACAAAAAGAGACATTTGCTAGAAGAACTTGTGTACTGTTGTGTATGATTGGTGGTAGAAAAACAGACCTGTGTGTGGGAAGGGGCACCTGAAGGCCAGATTTACTAACACATTCACAATACCAGCACAAGCATGTGTTGGGTTTTGCTCATGGTTCCATAAGCTAGGACCCTAATAAAGTCCAGAAATGCAGACAGGCAGTTTAATCCAAACTGTGTCGTGTCTCTTGCAAAGGAATGGCTTTTAATTGTCCCTTTAAGAGCAATTTGCCCCAGTATAAATTGGCTCCATTCTAGCAATATATTGTTCCCAGGAGAGTCCGTTTTGTTGTTGTTTTTTGTCTCATTTTCCATGAAGATTGCAGCTAAGCTCAGAAGGACACCTGACAAGTTGATGGATGATGTCATAGTCCCTGCTACCCAGGACTTTGATCCTTGTAAGGCCGGCTCCACTATATCACTGCTTATAACTGTCGTGTTGATAGTTGTTTAATTTATAAATCCATAAATGGCTTTTAGAGGAGATTGAAAATTTGCCCACAGAGACTAAGCTCGCATTGAGCAGAAGGCCCTGCAGGCACAGCAATGCAGGATCATACCCCATGCGCAAGCATTGCTAAGGTGCAACATCTGCTGTCCAGGGAAACCAACCAACAAGCCTTTACTTGCACAGTGAGCTCTATTTGCACAAAGTGTGATGCCATATAAATATGGCGACAAAGGCTATTCTGTTCACCAGAAGCTCGGTAGCCTCATGAACCTGGAGTCAAGCTTCCGGTGCATCCTCACAGAGCACTTGACAGGAGTTTCTTTCTGGTAGGTATAAAGAGGCTGGAATACCATCGGTTTGTTTTGCATGTGGAAGGCCAAGAGTGTAACATTTGGTCTCCTCAATCTGGAAATCAACAAGCCACTGCCAGAATCCTTGGGGGCATATGTGCCTGATGGCTTGGCAGCCTCTTGAAAATTCCGGGGAGGACTCATTAATTCCCAGTTTAGAAGTGATTGAGTGTTAAGTCGTTTGCCTTCTGCATGTGCCGCAAGGCCGCAGGATTTCAGCTTCAGCCTGGGATGCCAAAGTGTGCTTTTTCCATGGCTGCTCTTGAGAGCCCTGCTCAATTTGTCAGGTCTAAAATCAGCTTGTTTCACACGAGATCCTTCGCAAGGAAGGAAACCCATTTCCAGGGCAATTGCAAAAGAGTTATGCCTTCTAATGCAATTATCTTTCAACAAGATGATCCCATGGAGAGATTATCCTCTGACAAGATTATTTTGTGACACTTTCTTTTCCTAGGGAGGATTAGCCAGAGAGGTGATTTTCATAATTAGCTAAATGTGGCAGCTTGATACAAGGATGGCAGTGGTGATCAGAGAGTGTTCACAAGGCAGGGTTTCAGCTTGGAATTTTAAACAGAGGCCTACATGCAAGTAAAGAACATTTTAAAATGGCAGGATGCATCCTTTTGAAGAAGAAAAAAGTGTTGGCTGGGATTCAAAAAGCAGCTCCTTGACTAGCCTAGTATGACTTTTGATATCTAAATCTCTTCAGCAGTCCTAAAGATGCTCCTTTCTGATATGTGTTTATTAAAGTCGGAATGCATCAATTTATGCAGACAGACTAACCTTTTTTTAATTAATTGATATTTCATTGCTCTCTGGTCAAAAGGCCATTTTAAATTAAGGAGGGCAGTAGCTTTTCATTGAAACTGCACAGTTATGCGAATTACCCAGAGGCTCATTCCCTCTCTACTTTCTCTGTTCTCTGGCTTCCCTGAGCTGTTGTCCCTCCATCTCATTATCCTCTCTTCGTAGAATCTCCTGTCTTTCAGCTACCACTATCAGCAAGGGAGATGTAGATAGAAAACTTGCACATGGCTTGTGTATTGCTCCCACTTTGGCTGCTTTCAAACGACCCCTAAGATCCGCTGGTAGCTTAAATTCGGATCCCCCCGGCCAGATATCATGTGTGGGTTTTTTTCCTCTTCCTGTGTTCCCACCCTTCCATCACAGGTTACAAGCCATGATGGGGGTATGCAATCTCCTGGGTTAAAAAGAGGATATTTGAAAGACCAGATATACCTTTTGAGCCTTTGAGGATGCTGGAAATGGTTTAGGACAAGGGGTAGAAATCCTTGCTTGTCTCATATTTGCATACAAGAAGGGGGTGTTATAAAATTATTTTCCTCTCAGGTGAGATCTTCTGTGGCACAAGAATGAGAATGAGAAAAATTGTAAACACTGCTTAAACATAATGGTTTAATGCATACATTCAAATTGCATGGTATTGCAACGATTATTTTAAGGATCAGAAGCATTGAACTTATGCTTTTGCATTTTGTGGTGGGTCCCACGTTGTGGAACCATCTTCCTAGTGAGCTGCGCCTAGCACAGTCCCTGCCCGCCTTCAAAAAATGCTCAAAACCCTGCTTTTTAGGGAGGCATTTGGTGACCTTTTAATTTAATTTTTTTTAACAAACGATTCTTTGCCCGCAATGCCTCTTGCTGAGGGTTTCCCCCTCTTTTTCTGCTAGTATTGTCCTGTTATTTATTGTTGATTTTAATTTTGCTGTAAACTGCCCAGAGTTCCTAATGGAAGATGGGTGGTATAGAAATGAAACAAACAAACAAATAATAAATTTATTTTCGGTTAAAACAATCTACCAGACCTTTTGTTTTTCCTCTTAGTTAGAAATGTTTTTTCTAAGAATTTTTTGCTTCTCTGGTTTTGCATGGATATATTTATTCAGATCTTTATTAGAAAGGGAAGGATCCAACTTACCGGGTCTGGAGATTGTTGCTGGTGCGGCACTAGCCAAAACAAAATGATGACCCCAATGTGGAGGGGAAGCTAGAAGGAGATCGGAGGCGGGGCAGGGTGTTGGCCAATTGGACCAGCTGGACATGGAAGTAAATGCCTGGGTTGAGCTGGCCCCTTGGAGAGTGTGATGAGCTCACAAGGGACTGGCTCAAATGATTTAAAAGGGGGAACAAAGAAGTAACCTCGCCTTTTCCAGGGAGAAGACATTCCTAATCCACCCACCCATTTTCATAATGGATGTTCAGGGTGGAATTTGTAGTTATATATAATCATATGCATGCAGGTCACAACTTTGAAGGGAGAGGTGGTTTTGCAGGCATTGGGATGGATCCAAGCTTTTAAAGTAGCAGGCAAGAAGCTGCAGGTACGAAAGAACACCTGACCAGGCAAGTCAAATGGATGGGGCCATGGGTGAATTGCAGGAAGAGGGAGTGGGGGGGATGACACCCCCTCATTTATGGCCCAACCACTAATTGAGCTGATGCCCCTCGGGACCATTCATTTTGAAACTGGACATGGGATACCCCAGGGATCCTGTAACTAGCAAGAAGTGGGCATTCCTAAGATAATGGAAGGAATGCAGGAGCATCAAAGGGCAGGCGAGCTCCTTTGAAGGGCTAGATCTGACTCAATTGCTTAGCCAGAGTACTGCCTGTTGTAATCAATATAGTTGTGGCCCATATATATTCCCAAAATACGGTGGTCATGTCTCATCTTTATGCACTCATTCGGATAGTAAAATCTTAGCTATAGGCAATAAACAGTATCAGTTCTTCTCTCAACCTTGCCTGGAAATGGCAAATCTCACAAGACTTAAAAATCCCTCCTGTTTAGTTGTGGCAGCCTAAGCGATGAAAACATACACTGTGGTAAGTATTCTCTGCATCACTAAGTGGTTAGTCAATGTGTCAGTGTACCAAAGTTTATTGCTTTTAGATATTTGCCATGAGAAGAGCAGGCATTGTAAGAACACATCTAGACAGGAAGACATGAGCATTCATGGGGGAATGATTGAAACCACCAAGGTTCTTTAGATTTTAGTGTGATCCTGTGCAAAATGAGTTGATTTTGAATGAACTTAAGGTCATTTTTTTCAAAGTAAATATTTATTATTATTATTATTATTATTATTATTATTATTATTATTATTATTATTATTATTATTATTATTATTATTATTATTATCATCATCATCATCATCATCATCATCATCATCATCATCATCATCATCATCATCACACAGCAGACTACACTGGATTTTATATTACAAATCACTAGTTGAACGCTTTCTATGTGTTTATAACTATGTGATGTATTGGTGAATTATGCGAGCAGATCCCAGTAAGGTGGCCTTCTGCAGCTGACTGATGGTGACTTTGTCAGCTCTAATTTCTTCTAAATGCTTCCTTAATTCTATTATTATTATTATTATTATTATTATTATTATTATTATTATTATTATTATTATTATTATTATTATTATTATTATTATTATTATTAATTATCAAGATTGCACATTTTCTGGAAGGAACCATTCCAAACCACTTCCTCTCTAAAGAAAGAAGAAGACAAGTGGTTTAATCATCATGTTACCATTCTTAGCACTTTGATAGAACAATTTCAAAAATTGGAAGCCATGTCTTATTTAATAATTAGGGACAGACGTAGTGAAACTGCCAGTGAGATGACATCACAATAAATATAAGATACTTGGCACATTAAATGATAAAATCTGCTTCTGGTATTAAATGCTCATTCAATGGTAGGAGGTGGAGGAAAACTGCAAGAATTCTCAGTCCATTAAAAAAATGATGTTTTTACACATGTAAGCCTTTAACCCAATATTTTATTTACCTAACATTAATATTCAGACAAGAAGGGCCATGGGCACACTGTTAATTAAATATAAATTAGTCTGATAGAACATTTAATTTACTATTCTACACCTCACAACTAATAATGATGTAAATGCCTTACATATGATCTTGTTCCTAGGAAATTAAATTAAAGGCCTTCAACAAATAAATATTTAGCATGCATTGCAGGACACTTTATCTAAATTTTAACAGCATGGCATTGGTTTCAGATAATAACGTGATTACACAAATTAAAATGTAAATGTATACAACACTTTGGTGCTTTTGCCTTTCACTGTTAAATCTGAAACAAAACACATAAAGTTCAACAATACAGAAGGAAAGTCTGGCATCAATTGGAACTGGAAGTTTAATACTCACCTTTGCTCATGGAGACTCCAGTGACGCAGACAGTGAGTAAGAGGAAGCATAAATGCAATTGGCTGGCTATGCTACAGGGGCTCAGGGTAAAGCAGGTATACAACATCTGCATCTTATAGCTAGTGTTTGATTTTTTTTTTGGTAGCCATTTTGGTTCTAGACCAATATGAGATTTGACCAAAACCTCTTAAAGTAATAAACTTCATTTTAGTAAGTATTCACTCTGTAAACAAACAAACAAACAAACAAACAAACAAAGTGCTGAGAGTCAAAGAATGATGTGAAGCAGGAGACACACTTCAGTTTCCATGCAGTCAGACCTGCCTCCACCTCCTTCATTGAACTTCCAGGGAGAACAAACCATTCAGCTATCTGGGTGATATGAGTCTTCACAGATACCCTAGCAAAATCTTATCAGGCATTATTATTCTAGGTTTTCTAAATACATGAGAAGTGGGAATGTAGAAGTCAGTATGTTTTCATTCTCCTTTATGCATGTGTAGCTTTATTAAAGGGAAGCCTCTTGTGACTTTTCATTTATGTGCACACGATCTTCACAACTGGAGAATGCTCTCTATATCAAGAAGATGGCCTCTTGGTGTCAAATAGTCACACCAGCCCAGGCAAGCCGAAAACAGCCTGCATGCCCAACTGCTTGGGAGAGGGTCAAGCAGTGCTATCTATTGTGGGAAGAAAAAAAATGAAATCATAGGAGGGGCAGAGAAAATGCAGTCGCTGGCTGGAGAGCAGCTCAGTCAATTAAGCATCTGGCTCTGGAGGCAGAGGTTGGGAGTTTGATTCCCCACTGCACCTCCTGGGAGAAGTGCCTGCATGTGGAGTCATGGGCAGGTTGCACAATCCCAGGATGCCCTCGGAAGAAGGGAATGTTAAAACCATTGCTGAGTATTCCTCACCTAGAAAGCCCCAAAATGAGTCAGCATAAGTCAGAAATGACTTGATATCACAATCCTCCTCCTCCTCCTCCTCCTCCTCCTCCTCCTCCTCCTCTTCTTCTTCTTCTTCTTCTTCTTCTTCTTCTTCTTCTTCTTCTTCTTCTTCTTATTATTATTATTATTATTATTATTATTATTATTATTATTATTATTATTATTATTATTGAGATGGACATGAATAAAAAATGGTGTTTCGTTTGTCGTTTGTCGTTTAGGGGGTCCGTTTTGGTTCATTTCCATTTTTTGTGAATTTTTGCAAAAAAATTGTTTTTGTTTTTGTTCGTTTCATTACTGTTTTGTTACCATTTATTTCAATTTTTGTGATTTTTTAAAGCACTTAAAGCAGTTCAATGTATTGCTGTAACGAAAACAAAACGGACGACAAAATTTCTGGTGTTTCTGTTTGTTTCATTTCATTTTAGAGACAAAATTCGTTTGTCATTTCATTGCATAACAAAACAAAAAAATGAAAACAGAAACGAAAAATTGTTCGTTTCGTGCCCATCTCTTCTTCTTCTTCTTCTTCTTCTTCTTCTTCTTATTCTTATTATTATTATTATTATTATTATTATTATTATTATTATTATTATTATTATTAGTAGTAGTAGTAGTAGTAGTAGTAGTAGTAGTAGTAGTAGTAGTAGGGCAGTTTAAAGTTTGATTACAGTATACAGGCTAGTGGGTATTCATTTTACTGACCTAGAAGGATGGAAGGCTGACTCAACCATGAGCCTGCTACCTGGGATCGTAGCACAGTTTTACCTGCAGTACATGATTTAGCGCCAAGTGGTTAAAGTAAGAAGAAGTAAGTAGTAGTAGTAGTAAGTAGTAGTAGAAGAAGAAGAAGAAGAAGAAGAAGAAGAAGAAGAAGAAGAAGAAGAAGAAGAAGAAGAAGAAATGCTCTCTTCTTATAATACCTTATCAGAACATTTTGGCTTGTATCCTGTTTAACATTTATACATATGCAGATCTCCAAACACAGATGTTGCGAAGACACTGTGGAAAGATGCTAGTCCCTTATGACAACTGGCACTGGGTCTAGGTTGCCCCAGCATAACTGATTTCATCAACATTGAACTAGATATTGCCTGTGTTCTATAGAAACAAGTGTTTTTTTTTTTTTTTTTATTCCAGAGACACATTTAATCATGGAAGGAACTTAGAGAACATGAAAACCCTAGCAGGACATCCCCCACCCCTGCCAAAAAAAGGTGAAAAAACACTACAGGGTGAATTCTGATCCTCCCAGGAATTCAACAGGCCGGGGAGAAGGGTGTCAGGCCAGTTTGAACAGGCATGTCAGGAGATGAAAAAGGCTGATATTCCAAATGGATCTCTTCTCCTGTTGCCGAGGCTGCCTCAGCAAGCTGAAAGCACCACCACATCAACCTGGACAAGCCAGCAGGAACCAACCTGCCAAAGTGCTCAGAAACAGGGTCAAGCAGTGCAATTTGTTTGGAGGAGGAAGATACTCGGTAGCAAATAATGACATGCTTAGACAGGGTCTAGACCAATTTGTTTCAAGAAAGTGGGAAGAGGCAAAGGTCAGTCCACACCCCTCCCTTTCTCGACCTTAAAGCTTCCTCCCTGAGGTGCTCATCAGTTCCCTTCATATCTCATTCCTCACACAGCCCTTATGGTGAGAAGAAGCTGAGTAACAAATGAAAGCAGGGGTTAGGAGGAGAAGCATGGTAAAAACTGAAGCATGGACAGAGAGAGGTGCAATGTTATTTATTATAAATACATAAATAAATATTTTCAGACCCCCATATGCATGAGGAATCATTGTGCATCACAGCCTTCATGTGTCAGCATCCATCTAATGTAAGCCCAACAAGCTCCCCAGCATTGTTATCATTCTATTTTTCATGTCGTTCCCTTCCCCAGCTTAAAAGATCTGCTGAATAAACACAACCTTGTGCTCAAAGCCTCTTGAGCTTGGTGTGTCTGTTGTCTCTTCCGTCCCCCTCTGCCCTCAGTCAGGGAGAAAATCTCTGACGTCTCCAATGGCAATCAATAGGTTGGGTGTGGTCTTCATTCATTCATCGGTAATTTAAAAAAATTAATTGAGGGCACAAACAAACCACTTTTTTTTTTGAAGAATGTGTATAACTTTGTAATTTAAAGGACCCAGGGTGTCTTCGAATGTTATTAAAAATAAATAATGGCAAAGGTAAGATGAAAAAATTATATTTTAAAAAATGAACCTCAGAAATCAACCAACAACAACAACAACAACAAAAAAACCCACAGCAGAACAATGAAATCAAACAGCAATTTAAAAAAATGTTAGCGACGATGAAACTAATAAGATTCTGAATATTAGCAGCCGGGAGTAATTTTGTCCTGGCACCAGCAAGTGAGCACAAATAATTCCAGAGACGTTATTTTAAAGTCAAAATGTAAATAGTAAATAGGTTATCACACTAAAATGACAAGTGTTCTGAAAGCCATTTAAAAGCCTGTCAGAACATAGATTTACCCTAAACATTTGTCTAATACCTTTGCCATAAACATAATATGAGAGATCCTTTTAAGCCCCATAGAGTTCAGTGGGGCACTTCTGGAGAGCTATAGTTAGGATTACAGCCTTACAGGGCATTCTGTCTTACCTTAATATAGCTAAGCATCAAGAGAGCTTTATTATATCCCTCTCTAAATTATACTGTACTCTCTATTTCCACTACCCTTCTGAATCGGACCATGTATTTCAAAACCATGTCTTTACAAGACATGTCCATATTGGCTAAATAATACGGGTAAATGTTAGGCTTCTGTTCTCTAACTTCCAGGAGCTTGGCTGAGCCATGGGGGTTTCAATTAAAAACCACAGGAAAGGAAAGGAATATGTCAATAAACCCAGAGACTTGTAAGTACTGCCTACTAGTTTGCAAACAAACACAGCAAGCCTTCGTGGAGTATGAGTCTATTACTGTAAATTTAGACTGAAAGCAGAACATTGAAGGTGACTGTCCCAGCATGGCATCTCTTTCCTTCATGTATCGCCGAATACTTGCTGGCTTTTACATTCAATAACTCAATCCAGCCGCCCGGCAATGAGATCATGCCCGGTTACAGAAAGCAGAACAAAGGGGATTGCTAAAGCAAAATTCCAAAGGGCTTGTTCCATTGGAAAGGGAAATGTGTCATCAAAGAAAAATACCACATTCAAATTAATTCCTGGACAGAAATGATTAGGAGACCAGAGGTGTGTCTACATGCAGCCATGGGGGCTTGACAGCCATTTAGCTGTCATGGCTTCATCTTAGAGAATCTAATGATTTGTAGTTTGGTGAGATACCTATAATTATCCATTTGATCCTTGTATACTGCTGAATGTGAGAAGAAACAAGTAACTCACTAAACTACACTTCCCAGAATGACAAAGGAGGCAACTATAAAAGTGTTCTGCTTATATACCACCCCATACCACTACAAGTAGTCACTGGGCGGTTTACAATTTTTTAAATTACAGTGTGCAGGCTACACATTGCCACCCCCCGCGAGCTGGGTACTCAGTTTACCAACCTCGGAAGGATGGAAGGCTGAGTGAACCTTGAGCCTGCTACCAGGGATTGAACCCTTGAGCCTGCTACCAGGGATTGAACCCAGGTCGTGAGCACAGTTTTACCTGCAGTACAGGCATTTAACCACTGCACCACGGGTCTCATGTAACTATAGCAGTTATTGATGTTAGGAACATACTTTAGCAACAAGGCAGGTACTTGCTTGGTTCGGGGTTCTTTAGGGAGTGCCACTTTCATTTGTGTGTGTTATTCCCCTGCCCTGGTCCTTTTGTTTTACTCAAAATATAAATTCTTTTTTGGTTGTTTGTTTCTAATTTCCCTATTTATGTTATCTGGCACTCCATGAGCCCAAAGGAACCCTTCAAAATTACTTGCCCTCCACCCCAAAGCAGAGAGACAAGGCATTGTAGAATCAGTTTACAGGAAAAATAAAACGGAAGAAATAAAAATCACCATCAAACTGATAGAGACATTAGTTTATATGATCACATCCCCAATGACATAGTCATCAAGTTCCACATCTCTGACCTAGTGGCATAGAATGGGTTGCCAGCGCCTAGGACAAGGCAGGTATTTGGCCCCCTAAACCAAGGGTGGGGTGGTTGGTGTATGCATGCCAGCAAATTCACTCTGAGTGGGCAGCCCAATCCCAAGCCACAGAGGGGTCTGGCTTCCCTCCACCACACCCCCTCCCTGGGGTTCCCGTATGATGCCCTGCCTGCAACAGCCAGTCCCTGACTGGATCAGCCTCTGCACAGGGAGTCCAGAGGTAGGTAGATGAGGGGCAGCATGACAGGCTGGCAGCAGAGAGGTGTGAAGCAGCAGCAAAACATTGCCCCAACATATAAACATGGGCAGGGCTTCTCTGCCATGCCAAGGCAAGGCTGTAACCATGGAACTGGAGGGACATGTGAGCCAGCCTCATTGCTGGGCCAGGGAGCCCTTCTCCCAATATGGGAGTCACAGCCAGTTTGAGGGATAGCTGTAGATAAGGATTGAAAATAGATTTGGGGGCTGAGCCCCAGCATAATTAAAACTATGCCACCCACCACTACAATCCCCCTTGCCCCACTTGGGCACCACTTGCTGGTGGTATAGGACCAGTCCCGGGACTCTGCTGCTCTTGCCATCTCCCACAGTTGAGACTCCTTGGCAATGGGCTTCCAAGCCATGGTGACCTGTAAGAAGCAAAGAAGCAAGCAAGCAAGCAAAACTTGAACGGAACTTGAATGGAAAATTCCAGAAAGTCAAATAGTAAATCTTAGAGATATGTACTGTCTTGGGACAAAGGTGCAAAACCAGACAGAATCATGGATATTCTGAGGTGACAATGGGATGGAAAAAGAAGTTGCATTTCTTCAGAAAACAGTAACACTTCAACATATCCTTTCTATCCTTTTCAGTCTTTGTAGAAGCCTCAGGTTGCAATGGTTAAATTGCACTTAGTGATGGACAAGAACCGGAAAAATAGTACTTCGTTTTGTTTCATTCCATTCATCCCTTGCTTTAAAAAAACATTTTTTACTTACAAAACAAAATGAAACTAAATGAATCCCCCGCAGCACCAGCACTCTAGCTGGTGTGGTGGAAGATTCAAAAGACTCCTCACCACTGCCTCCCAGCTGATTTTGACAGCTCGAGCTGTCAAAAAATCCCAGCTGGGAGGGTGGGCAGCTAGGGAGAAAGGAGTAGCCATGCTGAAGTAAATTCCCTGCCTGGCTGTCCCTTTCTCCCCCACCACACCCTCCTCCAAAGTTGGTGTTTTGGGCAGGGAGTGCTGTGGACATTGGGGCCAGCCCCCACTGCCCCCAGCACTCTCTTTCCAAAACACCCCCTGGGGGAGGATAAAGGAGCAAGGGCAGTGGAGAGTCTTTTAAACCCCCTGCCACGCCAGCACTTTTGTTGGTGCAGCGGTAGATTCAAAAAAGGCTCTAGCCCATCATCCAGTTGGTGGGCTGGAGACTTTAAAAAAATCACCCACCTGTGACAGCAAGAGGCTTGCTGTTTTGGGAGTGGTCTTTTAACCAGGCACCAGCCCAGCTGTCAAAGGCTGGAACCTTGCTAAAATACACCCCCAAAAAATAGCGATCCTCTAACTGTTGTGGGTGGGCATTTTGGAGCCTTTTTAAAATCACCCACCCAAAACATTGAGCCTGTTTGACAGGATGAGGTGTGGAGAGGGGGTGGCCCCTTCTCCACATCCCAATCTGTCACCCCCCCAAAAAAACACCCACCAAACAGTTGGGAGGCAGAGGAGGGGTTAAAGGCAGAAAGGAGCAGTTTTTCCCCCTGGATGCTTTTTTTTTTCTCACTTTTACCCCTCCCCTGCCTCTGAGCTGGGGCTTTTTAATAGTTTGGGGTGTGGGGGGAGGGGCAACCACCTCTTCACACCATGACCTGTCAAAAACCAAGGGAGAAGGGAGGAGTCAGCAGTAAATTCAAGCTCTGTTTGAATTTACCACTGCCGCCTTCCTTCTCCAGTGCTCCCCCTCGTCCTGGGGGGGGGACAGGGAGGGCTGTGGGAGCTGCCCCCACAGCCCACAGTAGTCCATGTCCAAAATACCCCCCTGGGAGGAGGGGGTGACAGAGGAGAAAGGAGCAGTCAGGCAGAAAATTTACTGCTGCCTGGCTGCTGCCTTCTCCCTAGCCACTTACCTCCCGGCTGGGATTTTTTGACAGCTCCTTCTGTCAAAAACAGCTGGGAGGTGGTGGCTGGCAAGAACCGAACAGGGAAGCAGCAGACAGATGTTGCTACTGAAGCGAGATCTGATGGTGGCTCCCTGGTTCGGTTTGTCCCAAAATGAAAATATCATTTCATTTTGGTTTGGGAGAACACGTTATCTGCCGTTTCTTTCTTTCTTTCTTTCTTCTGAAATAGTTCAAAACATTATGAAATGACAAAACAGTGTGTCATTTTTTCACAACGTGCCATCCTTAATTGCAGTACTTCAGTGAAGACTCTGCTCACAACCAGAGTTTGATCTAAATGGGTTCAGTTAGCCAGCTCAAGGTTGACTTAGCCTTCTCTCCTTCCAAGATTGGCAAACTGAGTAGCCAAGTCCCTGGGAGGAGACCATATGTAGCCTGTATAATTAAGTTGTAATCCACACTGAGAGAGCTTGGGGTGGTAAATAAGCAGCACAGTTAACTTTTGTTTTCCTTTGTAGTTCTAGAAAAAGAAAAATGTCAGTTATTTGAATGACAAAAAGGGAAAAACAGAAGTGATATAGCAGACTGAAACCAAAGGAGAAAGTGACTGACAGCTGAACCCCCAATAAAGCCCATGTTCTCCCAAGACACCTCAGTCAATAATGTGCTACGAAGGGTTCAAATTCAGTTGACCTTCCAGCATAAAGCTTTCTCTCTCTCTCTCCCCTAGCAACCATCCTACAGTTCTTTCACAGAGCTGTGAGATGCAGAATCAATGCCATTAGAAACTTTTCAGTGTGATGATATAGTGTATTACCAATTATCTTATACATCCCCCCCATTCTCTTATACCACTTAATTTGCTAGACTTTACTGAAATATAACATTCTCTTGACTGAATGTGTGTGTGATAGTGGAAGAACAATTGTATCTTGGGCCCTGAGGGGGAGATTTGGGCACTGTGTAGCTCTAATCAGGTCATAAGCATTTGTATTCACTCTCTTCCACTCCATCTACAGGAGGTGTTTTTAAATGGAGGCCTGAAAACTAAGGGATCTTGCAGACCTGGGGACAAAGAGGGTTGGATGGTTAGATGTGTGTGACTATTATTTGGGTCCAGAGCAGGGTGTAGGGCAGGGGTGTCCAAACTTTTTGCAAGGAGGGCCAGATTTGGTGAGGTGAAAATGTGTGGGAGCTGACAATTCAGCCTGAAAGGGGGAGACAAAGGGCGTGGTCTGTGCGTATCTACAACAGCCACAAATGCTCCTGTTTCAAGGCACCCAAGGGCCCGGCAGCTGTTGCACAGCCTGGAAATTGGCTCACGTGCACCCAAGAGGCACCACTGCTTGCATATACGGCCCTCCCTCATAATGGTAATGGAGCCAGGAGCGGGTGGGCAGGGCAGGTGGCTGAGGGGATGGGCAGAGGCAGGAAGGACAGGGAAACCATAAAACTGCAAGCTGGCGTCTCTAGCCAGCATAGGGAAGGGCCAGCCGGTGGGGATCAGTGACAGGCTGAGCCAACAGGGGGAAGAGGCTGAGGGCCACACAAAATTTTAAATCAGGCCACATTTGGCCCCCGGGCTGGACTTTGGATATGCCTCATGTACGGCTTTTGCTCACCCCTAATCTCTTCGAAAGAAACAGAACAATGTTTGATTGCTTATTCGTCTTCCTTACTCTGAAAAAAACCCCCATCAAGAATGGTAATGGAAAAGCCCCACATTTGGGAAGATGTCAGTAAGAACCTCAAGAAGAAAATGATTGATTCTTATCTGTTTTGAAAAGTCCTTTTCACCATCATCCTTTTTTATGCTGTCCGTTCACTGATCCATGGCGTAAGTATGACATCAAAATGTTTCAAAAGATTAAATTGTCTTTTATTAGAGCTTGTCTCCCCCATCACACTTGGAAATGTGCATCTAAAAATGGGAGCAATAAATTTTAAATGTGTTTTTCTTTTCCTTTAAAAAAAACTGACATAAAGTGGGAGTATTCGACTCCTCTTCAAAAGAGTTGAAAATGCACAGCCCTCTGGGGGAAAAGGGTTCCATCTGCAAAGTTAAGACCCCATTAAAAAAATAAATGCTGTTGAAAAACCAGGTCATGGGATTTCTGCGGACGTTTTTGGAACAAATATTTGCTTACTTGAATAATATTCATGACTCGCTGGAGAACAATTGCCAGGAGGAAATGATTTTATAGGCTGAATGTTGATTTCGTTTCCCTAAGTGATGAAACTCATTGCATGGTTCAAAAGCTATTTTCCCATTTAAGCCACAAGGTTCACAATGACCCTCCAGTGAAGAAGGCTACAGGATCAGGACCATTTGCAAGATGCATTCTTTTAGAATAACTTTCTTTTAATGTTAGGCTTAGAGAACAGTATTTTGTTTGTTTGTTTGTTTGTCTGTCTGTCTGTCTGTTTGTTTGCTTGATTGTTTCCTAGAGCGATGACTTTCTTAGACGGTTACTTCATGTCCTTCCTCGTTCCGAGATGAAGTTTGTTGCGTGATAAAGTCATTTGCAGTCACGTGGTCTTGTCCCGGTTCTGGCCCTGTTTCGGTGTACCCACGGGCGTGATTGATGGTAGTGTGACGACTGTCACTGCAGTCCTTGTTTCGTGATAACATTTGTAGTTCCTTGGCTTCATTTGCCTTTTTGTTTGTCTGACCTTCCGTTTTTGATATTTCAATTCTCCGTAGCTTTGCCTTCCATCCAAAGTGAGAGTTATGGCTCAGCATGCTTAAATCCCAGTTCAGGGTGTGTGGTCAGGATGAACTCCTGTCATCACGCAATGGACGTGTGCTAACATTTCTTTGTAATCATCCCAAGCGGGACCACAAACAGCGATGAGATGGACATGAAGTATCAGCCTTAGTCTGCTGCAGTAAACCCAATAAGGACCTGCTCTCATCAATCTTCCAACCTCTGGCAACCCCAATTGAATCTTCATGGTATGTGAGATATTCAAGGAGTGAGTTTCCATGGTTGAGTAGGGATTTGAACCTGGGTCTTTGACACTGTATTCACTGGACAATGTATTCACTCTTGAGTGCCTGTCTGTTTGATTTATATTTTGTGTTTTCTCCAGAAAGTGGGATTTAAAGCTGCTGACAAGAGGAACCCACCTACACATAAAAACCAGTGCAAACAGAAACATACAAAAGGTCACCATTGTTAAAATGCAACTAAATAACTATGGTCTTAACACGTTTATGACTTTGAACAAACAAATTAAGGAAATAGAGGGGAAAAGAAATAAAAGCTGTGATGTGCAAGTCTATTTAAAAACCTGTACCATAAAGGGGGTGTGGTGGCTCAGAAGGGGGTGTGATGGCTCAGTGGGCTAGAGCACTAAAAACTGTCAGCTACAAAGTTGGCAGCTCAGCAGTTCAAATCCAGGGTGCCACACAGCGGAGTGAGCTCCCGCTATTAACCCCAGCTCCTGCCAACCTAGCAGTTAGAAAGCATGTAAATGAAAGTAGATAAATAGGTACCACCGTAAAAAGTGGGAAGGTAAACAGTGTTTCCTTGCAGCCATGGTGGCCACATGGCCACATACTTGCACAGTACTGGCTCTTTGGCTTGAATACAGATATGAGCCCGCCTCTTGAGTCAGCCATGGCTAACATGCAGGTGTGTGTGGGGGAACCTTTACCTTTTTTTTTTTTTACCATAAAACAACCAGTTGGTTGCCAAAAGCTTGTCAGGAGGAGGAGGAGGAGGAGGAGGAGGAGGAGGAGGAGGAGGAGGAGGAGGAGGAGGAGGAGGGGAGGAGGAGGAGGAGGAAGGCAACCTGGTGCTACTGCATAGGTCCCTGGGTGGTGGCCTAGCCTATTCCTGAAAATGAGTACCCAGCTTGCTGGGGGCAATGTGTAGCCTGCATTACTGTAATTAAAAAACTGTAAATCACCCAGAGTCTACTTGCAGTGGTATGGGATGGTAGATAAGCAGACCACTTTGGTTTGCTTTTCATGACAGATAGAATTCTTGAGCTATCCTAAACCAAGGCAGCAGTGCTAATAGGGTATGGGGTTCTAGTTTGTGGTGGGCCTATACCATTAAGACCCAAATGAGATGAATGAGAGTGTTGTGACATGGTGAAGAAACACCTCATTTTTTAAAGAAAATGCACTCTAAAATATTGATCACAGGCATGTTTCACCCCCAAAGTGGCAGGCCTAGTTTCGTCTAGTGATTTTAGGGTAATCCTTGAAATTTGGAAAGGATTTGGGGTCACAGAGCTAAGCTATTAAGCTCCAAAGCGGGTGGGGATAGTAATTGAGAGAGTGTGTAATTAAGGAGTTAAAAGGAATGAAGCTGATGGTTAAATTAACTCCTTCCTGGCAAGCGCCAAACACACTCAGTTACTACCTGCACCTCCTTTGGAGCTTAATAACTTAGATCTGTGACCCCGAGAGCACAGTGTTTCGTTTTCTTGCATTTCGTTTTGTAACAAAACTACTTTAAAATTTGGGTTTTAGAGAAATGAAACAAAACTAATCTAGAAATGAAACAAAACACTATTTTTCCATTCCATGCCCATCTCTACTCAGCTTCCAGATAGCTGAATGCTATGTTCTCCCTGTAAGTTGGATGAAGCAGGTGGATACAAGTCTGACTGCATGGAAACTGAAGTTTGGTATCCTGCTTCACGTCATTCTTTGAGTCTCAGCATTTTATTTATTTATTTATTTATTTATTTATTTATTTATTTATTTATTTATTTATTTATTTATTTATTTAAAAAATTTTTTTACCACCCCACTACCAAATGGTCTCTGGGTGGTAACCATTGAAATTACTTGACTCTCCCTAGCAGTAAGGCCAGCCCTAGAGAACTTGATGATCTCCATCCAAAAAGAGCACACCAGGAACAAAAGAAAACTCTTGGCTAACCCCTGGATGCGGTGAATATCATTGCTGCATAGCGACTGATGCATTATTACATCATTTGCCTATTTTCTAAGACAAAATGAGAGGGAATGTACTTGGAGCACTTCCGAGGAAGTGGCATTTCCCACGTTCCACTCCATATTCTTGAGAGCCGATAAGGAAGAAAGACACAAACATGAGTGTTTAGACAAGGGCAACCCACCTTGCCCAGTAGACAATAGTGGCAGGCACATGCCTATGCTGGCTCCTAAGTAGGAGCCTGAGCCTTTCAAAGAATCTTGTCCCAGCCCCTTTCAGAGAAAAAGAAGCTCTTCTTCAGAGGCAGATTCCCCCATGAGATTTGGAGAGCAAGAGCCCCTCAAACCCTTGGAAGCAGCAAAACTTGAGTCATTGTTCCAGACATTTCAGGCTCAATGAGTGACTGAATCCAAGGACTTCTTGAAAATAATGATCTCCTTATGCACGAGTGTTCTCCTTGTGTGGAGGACTTCTTGCAAAAGCTCATGTGATGCTACAGTAGATACTTGGACTAAGTATCTCTCTATATTGTGCTGGAGAAGCTTCGGAAATGCATCTGTTCTTCACATCAAGTCTAGGTCCTTTGTACCCAGCATGATGTAGTGGACTGGAGTAATAACATTGGTCTCAGGAGCTCTGGGGTGAATCTCTGATCAGCTATGGAAATTCACTGGGGATGTAGAATTGGTAAAGCCACTCTTCAAATATCTTATCTTGAAAGCCATATGGTTTCTTTCTTTCTTTCTTTCTTTCTTTCTTTCTTTCTTTCTTTCTTTCTTTCTTTCTTTCTTTCTTTCTTTCTTTCTTCCTTCCTTCCTTCCTTCCTTCCTTCCATAGCAGACTCACAAGGCATCTATTCTCTGGCTGTGCAGGGTTCTGATAACCCTCATGGCTTTGGTGTCTGACTGCTATACAAGGCTGCAGGCTAGTTGAGCTGTAGGGTGACACTCCAGCTATGTTGCAGCTTGGAATTTGCTCCCATACTTGCATTGTCTTGAACAGACCCTATTCTTTTCAATGGAGCTTCCATAGCCAGAGCCCGTTTAAGATTCCCCCCAAGCTCTTCCTGGCCTGGAGAGCTGACGAGGAGTCTATCATTTGGAAATAGTAGTATTCTTGAGGCATAATTGTTATAAATGAGGTGATGCCAGGGAACATTTTAAAATCACTATGCTGAGCTTGTGTAGGGGGGAATTATATATAATATGCCTGACAGCTATTTTCCAAAATACCTTCTGTTAAAAAAAAACTGATGTATTACTGAACTTTTCCCTGATATAATCACATTAATGAGGGACTTAAGTTCTCTTTTCTTTTGCCAGGGGATTGGTTCTCAGCAGAGCTGAGCAATCTAACCAAGATGCCAGGAGCCAAAATAGACTTACAATGAAACTGCAAACCTTGTACAATTTTTGATGTTCAGTCCTTCAGTGGTGTTTGACTCTTTGTGACCCCATCGACCAGAACATGCCAGGTCCTCCTGTCTTCCACTGCCTCCTGGAGTTTGGTCAGATCCATGTTGATTGCATCGATGACACCGTCCAACCATCTCATTCTCTGCCCTCCGCTTTTCCTTGTACAATAGACTATCATGAAAAGGACATCTAAATGGTTCATTTTTCACTGTGTTGGGTCCTGTGATTCTAAGAAATATGCATGCATAGGAAGTTTCTGTAGACCTGGTCAAAACTAATTTGTTCATCTAGTGTATTTTTGAAAATCACAAGAATGTCCTATGGCAGTTTATACAGGTATCTGACCTTCCATCCCATGAATTATTTAGTTTGTTTATTTCTGTGAATATTCTCAGTCATCCAGGTGAGTTTATCTGGAAGTTGAGTCATGGCAACTGGACTTCTTTTCTTCAGAGATTGAAATGTTTCACTGCTCACCCAAACAGCTTCATCAGTGTGAGTTGTTTGTTTATTTGCTTGTTTATGTAGGAAAAAACTTTAAAAACACATTTTAGCATCAAAATTCCACAAATATTTTATCAGAATGATTTATGCTTAAACCTGGCAATACTTGTGAATGAGATTTTTAGATAGTTTAGATGAACTGTCCCCAGACCTGCATCCCAGGTGTTGTAAGACTACAACTCCCAGAAGCTCTGGTTATTATGGGAATTCTAACCCAAAAACAGGTAACCCAAATTTGGGAATCACTAATGTAGTAGTGGGTGCAATCATTGTGGATGATCACAAGAGATAAAACAGATGCAAAAAGCAAGCATGTATTAGAGTGGGAGCAGTAGAGAATGGCCAGTTGACACATCTGCAACCAATTTGAGAGGTAATTGGAGGAGTTTAGTACCTTCTTTTAAAATATCCTCTAATTCACATCAGATTAAGTAGGAGCAGTATGCAGCTTCACCTTGGTCTGGTTTTTAGGCAGAATCTTTGGTGCTGTCTGATAAATGAAACACTTTGGGACCTGCAAGTGTCATTCCATCCTTACCCTGTTTCAAGAGAGAATGCTACATCAGCATGATTTCCTCTATGAAAATAAATGAGACAATCCTAATTTAAAGTGGTATCTGGTTGTTCGGGTTATTTTCCATTGGTGGGATGGCCCATCTGGTTCATCCAATGACTGCCCAGTATTTGCCTGCAGCTGGGTTTGCCATTGGGATGCTGTATGTTTGCATGCTTAGAGAAAACCTACAAGGAGGAGGAGCCTCGTGGCGCAGTGGTTAAATGCCTGTACTGAACCTAAAACTGTGCCCACAAGGTGGGGTTCTATCCCAGGTAGCAGGTTCATGGTTGACTTAGACACCCATTCTTCTGAGGTCAGTAAAATAAGTACCCAGCTTGCTTGGGGAGGGGGGCAATGTGTAGCTTGCATAATTAAATTGTCAACCACTCAGAGAGTGCTTGAAGTGCTATGGGGCACTTTGCTTTGTTTGCTTAAACCAGTGTTTTTCAACCTTTTTTGGGCAAAGGCACACTTTTTCATTTGTTTGTTAAAAAATTTAACTCTGTGCCTAAACTTTGTCCACAAATAAAGTATTTTATAATTACTTTATTATGAAATAGTAAACCCAATAAAATATTATAAAAATCTTTATTCAGTAGGGCCTGTTTGGCTGAACATAAAGTATTCAGAAAAACATTACCCAATAAATACAAGGTCTTGTAGAACCATTTTTTCCTGTAAGAACGGCCAAGCTGCATAGGACTCTTCTGAATGTCTTCACAGAATGGGTCATTTTTTGCACAGGATTCACATGGCAAGAACAGAAGCTGCAGAGATCTGTGTAGTTTCCCCTCCCAAATCCTGTGTCAAATGGCAACAGGTTTCAGCTGGAAAGAACATGGGGACAACCAAGCCATGCAGGGTTATTACAGGTCCAGCACAGCATTTCATCTTTCTTGTATAGGGTTCAACATATAATATATTACATTGTGCAATTTGATATGTTGTTCTTCCACCCCCACCCCCCACCCCCACCCCAAAAGAACAGGTAAAAAGGGAGGGTAAGAAAAATGAAACCAGGGTCTCACTTTTGTAGGAAATGTCTGAGAATGTCCCTACCCTAAACAAATATACAGTATTTATTTTTATTGGATAGAGAGCATAAATGAAATGGTTGTTGGTGAAAAATAAGAGCATTCATTATGTCGTCCTTTAAAAAAAACCACAATTATATCAAATCTAAGGTTTTTTTAAAAGCCGTCAGATTTTCCTGTAAAATCCAATTGAAAAGTGTTTGCTAAAAATGATAATTGCATATATACTTGCTTTAAAGATAGAAAGGTTCAAGTAATATCTGCTCTTTATATATATAGTGACAAACTGCAAATGGTTTAAACTCCCTCAAAGATATTGCACAACAGTTCTGGTTAGATTATCCACAGAATAAAAATTAAATCAAATTATATTATGTATTCTCAGTTTTCTTCAGGGAATCTAGGATTGGTGAAGTGTAAACCTCTAATTAATTATGTGTTATGCAAATGGATTTTAAATTAAAAGTACCTCCGGTTTAATTCTATCGACTCACCAATTTTCTTTCAACTTCATATTACACAATAAGATAACCACAGACACAGCTCAGAAGGGGGAAAGGGATGGCTAATAAAGCAGTATGAGAGAAATCACTCCATCTTCCTCCTTTCTGGAGTAGAATAAGAAAGCCTATCACAGGAGCAACCAAAATGAATATTTGCTTATTTTTAAACATCTGTAGTAATTCCGAAGAGGAAGAGAAAAGGAAGATGTTGTAACCCTTTTAAACACACAATATCAGTTTAGTAGCAGAGTATAGTAGGACCCTGGTATCCAAGTTAGTAGCCACAGATTTTTTTTTACTATAAATTTATTTAAACCCCATTTTAAAACTAACCAAGTTGGTGCTTGCTATAATGACAACTTCTAAGACCAGTCTGTGGGGATACGAGCTCATACTCAAGATACAATAGTTACCCACCCATGACAGTGAGGGAGGAGAGGAAATATGATAAGAAAGAGTGCATAACTGGCATTAGAATGGCTACAGAAGTTGGTATTCACTGAGTCTAGTCCCTAGTGGCATTATAATATAAAGCATTTCCTGATCATTCTAAACAGCCTGTCAGAGAAAGCTGCACTGTCCTTATTATTGTTTAGGTTTTCATTGAATATTCTTATTGAATGCCAGAGTATTCAACCCAAATCATCCAGATTGAGGGTCTCAGTGGCTGAATACCTGGCCAGTGTGTTATATACTATTAACAAGACCCCCCAGGACTAAGGATGGCCACTAATCTGTTCCCGTTCATCTCTTTATTTATTTATCTTTTTAAGTCTTTTATTTCACAGTTTGATGCTTTTGTTCTTAATTTATTTTATGCCATTAAGGGCTTCTTGGAATTGAATTGAATGCACTTACGCATAATCAGTTGTTTACTTTGGATATTTCCACTCCGAACTATAAATGAGAAATTGTCTGGTTATTTGGGGAGACCCACATTGCACATATACTGGGAGGTAGTGACTCTCTGCTTTCGAAAACAATAGTTTCATTTCTTTATTACTGAGATTCCCTCTGTGTTCTTCCAAGAGGTAGCTCGGTTAGTCTGTGTAGGTATCACAGGTGAAAACAAAAGAATACAAAAGCTAAAAATAGAAAAGATCCAAAGGTTGTGGCTCCTTAAACACTGACTGTTATATTTTAAACTAATGTGTTTAAGGTATGATAACACTTTTTGACTTTTTTTTTTAATTCTTAGCTGTTATCTTTCTTTTGATTTGTAGACCTCAGTCAGTGAACACAACTGAGCTGAAGGACCATCCTTTCTCAACAGTAACTCCTTGGTACCACATGGAGGTGCCCCCTCCCCTCCATCATCACAATTCCTAAGTGCTGATGCAACTGAGGTGGCCTATTATGATGTGCTGATGGTTCCGGGTGGGGGCAGGGCAGCAAAACCCATTGGTCCATTTTCTTGGGATGTACAGGTAGGTCAAACTTAGGGCCCAAGAAGAGTAAGGCAATCTGTGTTTCCCTTTTGGTTTGGATGAAATGATAAGGATTCAGTAACACAGCTGGAAAGTACTGCACAACACACACACACACACACTAAATTATACAATTGTATTATACAAGAGAGAGTAACAGGAAGGGAGAAGTCAGCCACTCTGTTGCTGATCTCTCAACTAACAGAGTGCTCCCTGTTGCCAAATTAATGAGCTGTTAGAAAATGATTGTTGAATTAGGTTTAAGGGCCATTGGTTATATAGGTTTATCTGGCACTATATATGTGGATTTTGACAAAACTCCGGGAGGCAGTGGAGGATAGGAAGGCCTGGCGATCTCTGGTCCATGGGGGACGACTGAACGACTGAACAACCAAAATATATGTGGATATCTTTTGTTGGTGTTAGAGGTCCATCACTTTACTAGTAACTTGAAAAGATAACATTTTTTTCTGGATAAAAAATGAACACACATTTAAAAAAGAACAAAATCTTAACCTTGCCATTACTTTTCCTTGTTCTTTTGCTCAGGCATGGGCTCAGTTCAAATGATCATGCTATCCCCATTGAGAAACTATTTATTTATTTATTTATTTAAGATTTGCCACACAAAAGCTTATGCTATAATATATTTGTAAAAATAGCAAAGCCCCCAAACAAGGGCGGCAAAGAGCAAGATTCAGGTGTTATGGAGCTCAGGTTAGAAACCCATGGAGAAACTAGATAAAGAAGAAGGATCATTTGTTAAGATCCTTGTAATCTACTGTGTTTTTGTATGGTTTTTTTAGTAGATGCCTCTTGGTTTTCTTGGTAGTAGTTCCATTCAATATTGCTTCAGTCAGGAAGAGAGATTGAAGACCAATAAATTACTAAATGCCAGGAGGAAGTGAAAAAAATTTTCTCAAAATATTTTGGCATGTTGAGTAAGATGGCAACCAACTGTTGGAAGTTAAGCAATGAAGCATCCCAATGATCCACAGATCTATGCTCATTGGTTAAGACTGAACAGGTAAGAGGCCCAGGTAAGAAGAACAGTGACTTGTACACAGAATCAAAAAGACCTCTTGTTTTCTTTCTCAGAACTTATGTTTGCTGGTGGCAAAAGAGAAATTATTATATACCATATCTCCTTCCTGAATTTATTAACACCAAATTATGTAATTTTTTTGAAAGCAGAAGAAATCAAAAGGAAAAGAAACAGATGGGAACAATAATTTCACTGTGCTTGAAAGGAACCATGGCAAAGGTTTTAGCATCCATACGGCATCCCTTTACTCTCCAGAAGGTGAGGTAAACATGTCTATTGATACTATCTGAATGTCATATTTTAATCATTTTGTTGCTTTGCTCCTGAGAGTCAGGATTTGCAAAAAAGATGAGTCATTAAAGTTAATCATGATGAATTAAATCATTTCATTTCCCCTTTGACTCTATTCTTATAGTTATTGATCATTGTAGCAAAGATTTTTATTTTTTTTTGCTGGGAAATAGCCCAGAAATAAAGAAGAACATAAAACAGGGTTTTGCAACATAGATCACTTTTCATATTGAAGTAAGAAACACCCTTAAACTCAGCTATAAACATAAAATAGGACCAGTGGCCAATCCAAAGATGCAAAGCTAAATGGAAAAATGGAAACAAACTAAATTAGGCGGCAGCTGACAAATCAAGAATTAGGTAAGTGTTCCAGCATCTTTTTACCATACATTTGTGACTGTTTGCCTTATGTCCATAAGATTTATGAAACAGAAGGTTGCTGCAAGTACATTCAGCTAGGCTTGGCTCATGCATCTTTAAATCACAAAAGGATCTCATATTCCAATTTAAAATACGGAACGAATGGCAAACACTGAAAAACATGTGAAAGTGAAAAGGGATCATTTTTTTTCTGAGCACAATCTATGAAAATGGTAGAGGGACTACTTTTTGTGGATCATGTTGGGGTGAAATGTTCAATTTTCTTAGCAGGTAAGAAATGCTTTCCTTGTCCCACAAATTATCCAGGGGAATATCAACAAAGCATGTTTCTCTCTGGATAGTGATGATGCCTGAAGGTGTTTTAACACATTTCTTGGTATGTAAAGTTCAAACTCTTGGTCCAAGAACAGTGAGGAAGAAAAAGCCTGTTTTCCTGATGATTTGGATGAAATACTAAGGCTTTGGTAATATCATAGAGAAATACCATGACACATATTCGATGACATCATTTATAAAAAGTAAGTAACAAATCTTGCCTTGTGTGATGCAAGAGGAAGAAATCAGAGAAGCTCTTCCTGGACTCTGAACTAACAGAGTATTCTTTCTTGCCACAGTGATTTGTTGTCAGATGATTGTTTATTTAGGTTCAGGAGCCACAAATTATTTGGGTTTATCCGGCACTATGTACATGGATATCTCACTTGGGGGGAGGGGTGTAGCTATACGAACTACACAACACATGGATTGGGTTCTGCCCAGCGTCCCCTGCCAGAAAGGGCTGAGGCTTTTATTGGGCATGACAAACAACATCATAGGGGGTGGAGACAGGTCTATTTGCCAGGGGTCACGTAGCTGATGGATCCCGGGGTAGGGAAGCCTTATCTAAGTGGGGAACCATTGACAGGGGAGAGGAAGGGGCTTTGGGCTGGTCATGTATGCCTCCAGTCTAGATGTCACCTGATAATAACATTGCCTGTGCCCGGAGTTATCCAGAGCTCACTGGGAGACACTTCTGGCCTGGCTCTTCACACTGGGTTCCCTGCCCCATTCTGGACATGCTTGTCCAGGGTTTATGGCTGCCTTAGTACTGCCAGGTTCTTTTGGGGTTCAGAGCCTCCATGTGGCCTCTGTACAGAGGGGGCATTACATTACTTGTAATGTGCAAAGAAAGCATTTTCTCTCAAAGAATAAGAAACAGCTATAGCCTACAAAAAGGAACAAACTTTTCCCCCTGTGTGTGTGTGTGTGTGTGTGTGTTTTGTTTTTTTATTATTTATTTATTTGGAACACTTTTATACTGCTCCTTCTTCCATAAAGCAACTCAGGCCGGTTTCCAGGTAAAACAGCTAAAAAAAACAGCTAAAACAACAATGACAAAGACAGGGATAAAATGGAAAAATGGCAAAGAGGGAGAACCCTCAGCAGAGAGCAGCGGATCAAAAGGGTAAAAAAAAAAAAAAATAAACAGAAATGAGGTCACCATATGCCTCCTTGAAAAGCAATGTTTTTAATGCCTTTCTGAAGGCGGGCAGGGACTCTGCAAGGCACAGCTCACTCGGAAGTTGGTTCGATAGAGAGGGGCCAACAACAGAGAAGGTGCGGCTATGGGTTACTGACTTCCGCGCCTCTCTAGGAGTGGCCACCCTGAGTCAGCGCACCTGTGACAATTGAGTAGGTCTGGCCTCAGTTGGTCTCTGGGAGATCCGCTCCACCAGGTATTCAGGTCCCAAGCCGTGGAGGGTTTTGAAAACCAAAACCAAGACCTTCAAACTTATCTGGAGAGCAACGGGCAACCAATGCAGGCATGCCAGAACTGGGGTGATATGATCGTATTTACGGGTACCCACCACCAGTCTGGCCGCCACATTTTGTACCTGCTTACATCATAGGTACACAAAGGATACAGCAGGATCTGCTACAGGGAAGCCTATGTCATAAAATATTTATTTATTAATCTTTGAGTTGCCGTAGAGATCAGGTGAGATACTGGGGGGGGAGGGGATAATTTTCAGCATGCTTGAAAGGAATGATCACTCTATTTTTGGCATTTATACAGACTGTCTTAATTCCCTAAAGGTGAGATGAATATTTTGAACTCTCTATACTATTTGAATGTGAAATGTTGCTGCTGGGTTTTAATCATTTTATTGCTCTTCCCCTGAGAGTTATGATTTCAAAAAAATGTAAGATATGAAAAATTAATTTATTTCATTTCCTCCACCAATCTATTCAAACCGTTTACTGATTATTGCAACAGTGCTGGGAACCAGCCACAAAATAAAGAAGCATCTAAAAGAAGATGATGCAACATAGATCACTGTTCACCTTGAGGTAAGAAATGGCATCTTTTAAAGCGCTTGACTGATTATTAAATTAAATGAATGTAAATTTCAGTCAGAAAATGGAAAATGGAAAATATCCAGTGCATCAGGAGATATATCAGTCAATGAAATATATGAATGAAAAAATGGAAACACAAACTAAATAAGATGGTTGTTGAAGAACCAAGAATCAAGTGAGTGTTCTATCATTACTTTATGTAACCCTGAGACTTTCCACCTTGACTGTGTGATTCAAGAACCAAGAGGTGTCTGTAAATACATTCAGTGGGCTTAGTTCATGCCTCTTCAAGTCACAAAAAGATCTTCAGTTTCAATAAAAAAAAAACTTGAAAGTTACAGTAAACACTGAAGAACCTCCAAAACGAAAGGGAACTAGTTTCTTTTTTAACTACCATCTACAAATCTGATAGAGAACATAACATTTGTGTATCATCTTGGGGTAAGCCACTCACTTTTGTTATCAGGCATGAAAAATTTCTTTCCATGGCCCTCAAATTATCCACGGGATAATTGGCAAATCTTTTTTCCCCAGTGGAGAATGATGATGCCTGAAGACTCTTTAAATGTAGAATTTGCCAGCCAACACTGAGTGAAGCACTGAGAAAAATCTGGAATCAGAATTTAAATTGGGGCTGAAATATTTGCACCATTTCAGTCACCTTAAAGAATGAACAGGTAATTAACTCATTCATTTCATTTCCAGTGTTATTAATTTTGATAAAAATAATGAAGTTGAGTATTCTAGTTTTGGGACTTGAATCTCCAAATTATTTATTTATTTATTTATTTATTTATTTATTTATTTATCACACTTATATACTGCTCCTACTTCCCGAGCGGGAACTCAGGGCGGTTCACATAAAATCATCAAAAAGGCAAATACTGTGGCAGCAGCAGGGACAAACATACAGCGTATGAAAAAAATGTCCCTAACTTGGTGGATGCAGAATTCTAGAAGATATAGTACATTCCTAAAACTCTGATATCAATTTCTAGATTTCTTTGCCATCTCTTTTTGAGGTTTGACTGCCTTGATCAGTTGGGATTCCAGAAGAACTAGCCCCAAAACAATGATATATATAAAAGATGATTTAGCAATACAGATCACTTTTCACCTTGAGGTATGAAATACTTTTTTTAAAAAAAGAAGTATTGACTGACCACTAATTTCAGTAGGTTTATCTTTTGAAGGAGGAAACTAATTTGGTTTATACCTCTTTATGTACATAGCTATATCTATATATTCCAATCTAAAATTGGAAATTAACAGAAAACACTGAAAAACATCTGAAAGTACATGCCTAAAACTCTATAAATTTCTAGATTTCTTCGCCAACTCTTTTTGAGGTTTGACTGCTTGGATCAGGTGGGATACCAGAAGAACTAGCCCCAAAACAATAATATATATAAAACATGATTTTGCAACGCAGATCACTTTTCATCTTGAGGTAAGAAATACTTTTTAAAAAAGAAAAGAAATCTTGATCTTGACTGACCACTAATTTATTTAGGTTTATCTTTTGGTTTGAAGAAGGAAACTCACTTGGTTTATACCTCTTTATGTATATATCTATATATACATTCCAATCTAAAAATGGAAATTAACAGCAAACAATGAAAAACATCTGAAAGTGACAGACACCTAGTATCTTTTCCAACTAACATCTATGAAAATGGCTGACAGACTTATTTGTGCACACCATCTTGGGGTAAGTCACTCATTTTCATGATCAGGTAATACATATATCTTTCTCCCCCACCCCCAAATTATCCCAGTAATTAATTCATTTTATTTCTAGTGTTTTTATTCCCATTAAAAAAATCGTTGGGTCTTTGGGATATCCCCAGAATGCTTTCCTAGCTTCACCTGACAAATCCCCAGAGATCATCGATCAGAGTGTTAACCAGAGACAACCCTGCTTAAATTCCAAAATCAGACTCCCCCATCCCACCCAAAGCGGTAAGGTACATTGTAGGACATTACTCTGTTTATTTTTGCTCCAATTTACTGTGAATTCAATGGCCTTTTAATCCAATCCAATGTCCTTTTAATCTGAACAAGTATGCTGAGAGCCATCATAATAATGCTGACATGTACATTTTATCCCTGCATGACCGAACGATGCTTTTATCCCTCCCCCATGTATACAAATTGAGGTATACTTTTTGTAAGCATCTAATCAATTGCATGCAGAAATAGAAATATATTTTATTACCTTTTCCAACATATTGTGAAGCCAATATATTTAATGGCTGCTGTTAACCTGCAGTAAACAGAAGCTTTATTTGACTCAATTAATTAGATAAACAATATTGTTTTCTCTCAATGTTTCATCTGTTTAGTACTCTAGAAATAAAAAGTAGGATGCATTCCTTTCCAATTTATGCCTTCTCCTGTATAACTGTCTATGAGCTCTAAGCTGTTGACATACTGTACTGCCTTTAGGTTGCTTTCCATAAGAGATGCCATGACTGCAAAATAGGTAATCTTTTTAGCATAGTGATTCTTCCCTCCCTCTAATTAATTATCAACATAATCTGTTTTAATGATAGCTAATATTTACAGCAGGGCTTATAAAGTGAATCATTACAGTTGCAGTTTTATTGAGCTGATGACTATATTAAATGTGTCTGGAATAAGTGCATATGGAGAGAAGTTAGAAGGACCACAAAAAAATGAACAGAATAAATAAGAATCCACTGATTCTCCCCCACTGTGAGGTTCTCCACGGCCTCCCTCCCCTTGTTCGTGCACTTCTGTCTGACAAGAAGATTCATCAGATTTTTTTATTTTTATTTTTTTGCATTTCTAACACTCGTTTATTAAAGAGATTTGCATGAACCATCAGTCTCCTGAGTCTCTATCACAATTGCAACAGGCTGGGCTTCGTACCACACCCTCTTAACTGGCCCGGGTGATTGGCCTCTATTATCCTCTACAAGTGCAACAGGGGCAACGCTAATAGTCTCTGAAAAGATTTCTCCGAACATCCTGGGCATAAACCTCCAGGCTAGGTCTTCTCGTACCATGGCATCCACTGACATGGGGTGGGATCTAGACATCCTGGTGGCAGAGAGGCTCACCTCCTTGTCAAAGTACCATGGGTAGTGAGACATTGCCTTCTTTCTCTCTCTTGGCATTCTCTTTCAAAAAAGGCCCTTAGAAAGGTACCCCAACTTAACAGTAGTTTGACTTAAAAGCATGCATCCGAAACAGATTAAATTCATAATTCGAGGTACCACTGTACTGTATTCAATTTCGGTAGTCAAATGATCCCAATCCCGGCTACCTGGGATTGAACCCCAGGTCGTGAGCCCAGTGCTTAAGTACTGAGCATCAGGGCAGAGGTGGGCACAGGATCCAATTTTTCATCTAATCAGTGGTACTGGTTGAGCAAATATGAAAAATGACATCTCACATTTGAATGATGGAAAAGTAAAAGTTCTTTGAGTGCATGGTTCCAAGGTATAGCCAGTATCCCAAATCTTCTCCATTAAAATAACAGGATCTCAACAACCCAAGTCTGCGTTAAATTATTCAAGATATCATCAATAATAATGAATGGGAAGTACTACAATAGCATTTACTGCTGGATACCTTGAGATTTTTTTTTCCTGAGTAGGTCGTGTTATTGATTTATTTTTCAAGAATGGGAAACCCATAAGGAATGGGTTTAGGCAATATCCGGAGAAGATTCCTACCTATGAATAAATAATCTTGCGTGGAATGAGTGATGTTGCTAAGTAAGGCTTCATGCATCATGGTGCATTGGAATCCGCTTGCTCTCCTCCTTGTCAAGAACATGCTTCCTCAACAGGGAGTTTGAAGAGCTGAATAGATTTTTTTAAAATTAGTTGTTACCACTCCATTGTGTTTGTACTTGTACAGAATTTTAGAATCTTCTCCCTGACATTTTTCTTCACATATTCATTCTTCGTATACCATGAAATTTGCAAGTAAATCTTCCATTTTATTTCTGAGTGATCAAATACATAAATGTGTAATACCACACCAGTTACTTTTGACATATGTTCTGCATCCTCCTGAAGTAATGAATGACATCTTAACTGTATATTTTCAAGCCAGTAAACAGAGCTATGTGAACCCATCACAGAGTTGGGCATGATTAGTGAAATGGGCAAGTCTGGTGATGACATGTATTATTTACTGTAAGGAAAGCAAGCATACATCACCAGGGACTCCAAAAACTGGTTCCCAATTTGGAAAATGAACTTCAAGTGGGAGTCAATGTACGCAGGTATAACCTTGATACTCAAGGTTCTTTGTTCATATCTGCAGTGTTGGGGACCAAATTGGCATAGGCTGAACAATACACTGGCAGAGAAAGTGCTCTCTGGGGGAGGGTCATACGAAATAGCATAATCAATATAAAACTCAGCAAGAGGCCCACATTCTATAGTGACCATATAAATATGACATTGGAGACATACATTGCCTGCATGTGTAGTGGTTGATTTAGGTTGTAGTTGTAAGCCTTTTGCATTCAAGACCTCTTGGACTACATCTCCCACAGTCCTTTATCATTGGGAATACAGGGTGGGGATTCTAAGAACAGAAATCTCAAACATCTAGAGTGCCAAATTTTCACGTGGATTAGATGTCCATTGGTGTTCCTTTCAACTCATATAAGAACATAAGAACAGCCTTGCTGGAACAGGCCACAGTCCAGCATTTTGTCTCACATAGTGGCTCACCATATGCTTCAGGGGATTCCCAAGCAGATATCTTCACCTGCTTACGATTCCCCGCAAATGGCATTGAGAGATATCCTGCCTATCTCTCCAATGCAAAGGTTGTCCTTAAGCATCTATAATGATAGTCATTGACACCCTTTTTCTCCATGAACTTGTCCAATCTTTTCTTAAAGCTGTCAAGGCTGACAGCTGTCACCACTTCTTCTGGCAGGGAGTTCCACAGACCAGTGATCCTCTATGTGAAAAGTACTTTCTCTTATTTGTTTGAGATCTAGCAGGCAAAAGTTTCATGGAGTGCCCCCTAGTTCTAGTGTGCACTAGGGAAAACAGTTTTCCTTATGCACTTTGTCACACTGTGTATGACTTTATAAACTTCAATCAGGTCACCTTTTAGGCACCATCATTCAAGAGTGAAGAGGCTCAGCCATTGCAGCCTCAGATGGTAAGGAAGGTGTTCCAGTCCCCTAATCATTCTGGTTGCCTTCCTCTGCACTTTTTCCATTTCCATAATATCCTTCTGGAGGTATGGTGACCAGAATTGTACACAGTACTCTGGATGGGGCCTCACCATAGATTTATAATGAGGCAAAATGACATTTCCTGACTTATTTTCTATACACTTCTAATGATTCCTAGCACTTAGTTTGCTTTTTTCACTGCTGCGGCACACTGGGTTGACACCTTCATTGAACTGTCCACCAGGACCCCAAGGTCCCTTTCCTGGTTTGTTGCAGAGAGTTCAGTTTATAAATGTACTTGGGGGTGTTTTTGCCCCAACATGCATCACTCTATAGTTACTAATATTGAAGCTTATTTGCCATTCGTTTGCCCACTCCCCCAGTGTCAAGAGATCCTTCTGGAGCTCCTCACAATGTCTCTCAGTTTTTACTACTGTATAATTTAGTGTCATCAGCAAATTTGGCTACCCTTCTATTTACTCCTAGATCATTTATGGAGAGGTTCAAAAGCAGGAGTCCCAGTACTCAACCTTGGGGGACTCCACTCTTTACCTCCCTCCACTTGTAGAAGTATCCAGTTAGTTCTACCCTCTGTTTTCTGTCACATAGCCAGTTACTGTCCCAGGACAAGACCTGTCCTTTTATTCCATGACTGGCAAGTTTATTCAAGAGCCTTTGGTGTGAGACCTTGTCAAAAGCCTTCTGAAAGACCTGATAAACAATGTCTACTGGATCCCCCTTATCCACATGCTTGTTGATACTCTCAATTAGTTCAAAAAGATTAGTGAGGCATTATTTGCCCTTGCAGAAGCCATGTTGGCTCTCCTTTAGGTTATAATTATGGGATATTGTGCTTCTGTAACCACAAGTAAAAACATACAAACAGGAAATGTCTGAGTATTGCTGCACAATATTTTACCTGCATTGCCAACTGAGAAAAGGATGCTAAGCTTTACATAATAAAGAGCAGCCTGAATGTTGGCAACACCAATGGCAGTAGTCAAGACGGTCTACAGGATACCCTCTTGTGTTCGCTGCCATGCACAAAATAACACCACACAAGGGAAAATCCCAGCAGCTGACTCATTTTTTAATCCGTTCCCCACTTCTGACTTAAACACAAAGCAATTATCAGGACTGTTTTTCAACAAATGTGAATGCTCCAGGTATTTCCAAACTTCAACCCTCCTGATTTTTTGAAGCACAACTCCCAGAATTCTAAGCTTAGATTGCCAATGACAAAGGACTTTGGGAGTTTTGGTACAAAACATCTGGAAGGCCAAAGTTTGGACAGGCCTGTAACTAGACCCCAATAGACATATTGATATGGGCATGATGACATCTAATAGGTTCTAGTGTGAGAGAAAAGGGGGGGAGGCAGTTTGTAGTAACAGTCTTCCTCTGTAAAACCCTTAAAGATAATTATTAGCTTCTTTAAATGAGACTGGAAATAATCAGGCAGCTGGATCTGAAATACCAAACAACCCCAGTTATATCAATTCTGCCACTATTTACATAATTTTATAAATGATTTATAAAAATTCATTCACATAACACACAGGTAGGAACCATTCATTTGGCCAGGTTAGAGTTTTTCCCCACTTTGCCAGTATGGCCTTTTGAAAATAATCTAATCCCTGCCACACTTCAAATCCTCATTGCTTTGGTGTATTCCTCTTGATTTATTTATGTTGTGAATGGGTCAGGTTTTTTTGAAGCTATGGGCACTGCGTGGCCACAGCGCTTGAACCCTCTTTTTTTAATTAAAAAAACTGCTTAACAATAAATTGTTTACTTTTTCTTTTCTATTTTTTTTCTCCAAAATAGTTTACTGAACTATCACTTAGCCAATGTCTTCGGCATTGTAACCACCATCCTTACTTTTGTTTGAATGAAACAAACTCCAATGCTGCCTTCTACAGTTTTACATAATTACACAGAGGTGTATAAGCCGCTTTAGCGATACATCACTTACGTTTTGTTCAAAAAGGAAATTTCAGGACAGCAAGGACCCAGAAACAGGATGGAAAATGAATCAATTTATCTGAAATACTATGTGTAGTCTACAGAACAAATACAAACAGAAAGAAATGTACTGATTGTACTGAAAGCCAGGTGGACAGGTCCAGTGTATCACATGACTTACAAATATGCTGATATTTTTAAACAGATGGGAAAATGAACAATTAAAATGGCCCACGTTCTTAGACCCTGAGATAGAACTGGATTAGATGGGCCCATAATCTTCACAGCAGAGTATTCCTTCATAATAGCTGTAGTATATATTGAAAGTTGGAAACTATACCAAGACTCATACATGGACTTATATTTAAACTCTTGCAAAGAGAAATGGAGTATAGCTCAGTCAATTTCTTTATGAATCCAAGAGAGGCAAATATCTAACATCAGCTACCATTTGGTTGGAAGCAGAAAACAGGGATAAATCCCTTTATTTGCTCACTAGGATAGTTGGCTTTTTCAAAGAAGAAAAGCCATCATTCACTAGAAATCAGCATAACAACAAACTGACAAAGCCAGAAAAGGCAGCTGAGATAAACCTGGCAGAAGAAGATCTGAGGAATGGTACAGATTTAAATGTCTGATCTTCCCAGGTGCTCCTTGATACCACTTGCCAAAAACTATAATAACAGCAGAGGATAATCTGTTCCTCTGCCCTGCCTTGATGAACAGTCCCTGAAATACTGTAGGTCAGGTATTCAAGGCTCCAAAATTACTAGAAAATTGATTGCCTGGAATGGAAGCATGCACTGTCTCATCAGCATTCAGAAACAGTCCCCTGTTAGCTAGAGGAATAGAAACAAAGCCGATGCTATAAGAAGGGCAGGAGAACAGAGGGCAATGCACATGAGAAAATACACTTCCAAGCCTGCCCTGCTGGAGATTTTCTTTTTCTATTCATTGCATCTTCTCTGCTAGCTTCTTTTGTCAAGGAACGGTTACATAGTTCATACTGAAAGTGGATGAGAAATAAGCACTTACACAATAGGCTTTCTGTAAAGAAAGCTCTGTAGAAGGACAAGGAAATTCAAAGAGTGGGTTTCTGGAACAAGGCTTCAGAGTCCTAAGAACACCATCTCTTCAACAATGAGCCAAGGTGGATTGCTAGAAAAAAATGTTTGGCATGACCATTAGACAGAATGAGGCAATGGCCTCAAATGGCTGATGTTGGAGGTTGAGGCAGTGGAGGCTGCCACTTCTTAATTCTTCCTCTGGGTCCTGTAGAGCTGCCTAGATGCTGTAAGCACATCTTATCTTGCCTGATTTCAGAAGCTAAGCAGGGTCAGACCTGGTTAGTACTTGGATGGGAGACCACCAGGGAATACCAGGTGCTGTAGGCGCCTGGAGTAGGATCTGGCAAGCCGCTCCAGTATTCTGGCCAAGAAAACTCCATGGACCTGGAGTCACAAATTGTTGATCATGACTGTAACAACACAACACACACGGGCCATGTAGAACAGAGCTTAGAAAGTTACTTTCAAGAAGAACAAATATAATGATGGTCTGATATCATCCATAATGATGAGTGGTAAAATGATGCCTTAGGTCAGTGTTGGTGAAGCATCAGCACTCCAGATGTTTTAGAACACAACTCCCAGAATTTCAAGCCTGTATTGCCAATGACAAAGGACTGTGGGAGATGCGCCCCTTGGTCCCTCAATTGTGGGGTGCCACAGGGATCGGTCATCTCTCCCATGCTCTTTAACATTTATATGAGGCCGTTGGGAAAGTTCATAAGCCAATTGTGGCCAGTAGAGATGGGCACGACTTAGTGGTATTCCCGTTTCCGTTTCCGTTACTCGTGTCCGTTACTCTACGGAAATGGTAACGGGAATTACTCTGCCAGAATTCGAGCTCGAACCGACAAACGAACAATTTGGTCTGATTTGTCGTGCTCGTTACTTGCATCGAGGCGATCGCGCAATGCCAAGCGGCACAGAAAAAAAGTTTTTAAAAGTTAAAAAAAAAAAGATTCCCGGCCCTAAAAGTAGGCAAAAACTGTCTGAGGGCACCTACCTTGGCTATTGCTACTGCTGCGCTGCTGGTACCAGGCTGGGAGGGCGCATCCATTTGCCATGCAGTGCGGGGGATCCAAAATGGTGACCGCAATATTTTTTTTGAAATCGTTGCCCAAAACCCCACCAAAGCACCACAGAAACATGCGAAAATTGGCTATTTTAAATGCTTGAATTTTTACAGTACCAGCAGTGGGTTTTTCTTGCAAAAAAGTCTCTGTTGATTTTATTTTATTTTATTTTATTTTATTTTATTTTTTTACACCTGCGCATTCGCAATGATGGGCTCGCCCATGGGAGTGGACCATGCAAAGTTTTGGAGCCATTCCACCAATCACATGGCCAGGTTTTGCTGACTGTACCAGGCTGGGAGGGCGCATCCATTTGCCATGCAGTGCGGGGGATCCAAAATGGTGACCGCAATATTTTTTTTGAAATCGTTGCCCAAAACCCCACCAAAGCACCACAGAAACATGCGAAAATTAGCTATTTTAAATGCTTGAATTTTTACAGTAGCAGCAGTGGGTTTTTCTTGCAAAAAAAAGTCTCCGTTGATTTTATTTTATTTTATTTTATTTTATTTTATTTTTTTACACCTGCACATTTGCAATGATGGGCTCGCCCATGGGAGTGGACCATGCAAATTTTCCACCAATCGCATGGCCACTTGGCCAGGTTGACCACAGAGACTTCTGGGATGTGCCAATCGGGCATGAACAGCCCACTAATCATAGCCCAAACGCGAACCCTAAGCCTAAGCCTAACCCATACGCCAGTACACTGTCCTTCTAAGTGGGTCAGAGAGGCACCCAGAGGTGCACCCCAATACTCACCCTAACCTCACCCATAACTAGCCTAACCCTAGCCCTTGCGCTAACCCGTCTTAACCCTAAGCCAGATCTACTTGCATTGCACTACATGCAAGTACGTGAGACACAGCGGGTGCAAAGAGTCTACCAGTCCGTCACTTGTGGCTCTGGCTGACTCCTGCAGCTCCCTCCAGGAGCCCGCTACCCCCCCCAAACCAGTACTAATGACAATGAAAAAATGAAAAAACGAACCGACTAATTTTTGCGAAATTTCGCGAAAAACGGAAACGAGCCGAAACGGACTGCCTCCAACACACGACAACTCGAAAACGTCATTTTCCCTAGTCGTGCCCATCTCTAGTGGCCAGTTATAAGCCTCCCTTTAGCCTTAAAGAGAATGGGATGGGTGAAAACACACTGCCACTCTGATCCAATCTGAGTGGAAGCCAAAAATTCCCATCCAGCCTGTACGCGACCAGCTAATCTCATTCTCTTATGAGGGGGGGAGGGAAGACGGCTGGATTGAAAAAGAGGCCTCTCACCATGTGGCAAGGCCTTATCTAACCTACTGCCCCTGCAAGCAGCACCATAGGCTGCACACACGTGACTCCAACTGTTCGGGTAGACAAAGAGGCCCCTCCCAGCTCTATGGATGATAGAAGCCACCATCCCCTGCCACAAACCTTAATAATGATGTAGGTATGTATGGAGAGAAAGTGCTCCCTCAAACATCTGGCTCACATGCCAGGAATGACTTTGAAAATCTTCATCAAAATGAGCTCAGACCAATTATATGAGTGACTACTATAATATTTTTAGAACTAGATTACCTATATTAAGGCAGCGGTCTAGGTGTCGCACTACCTGAACCATCCATGTTGCATTCAAAGAGCAATCCCATCTGTAACACATTAACCTAAAAACAAAGTTACCAGATCATACAGTTACAACAATCCATTTGTCCTTGTCCAGGAATAGTCACAGATGGAAGGCTGACTAAAGTTACCCCAGGCACTGTTAGCCATCTGGTCCTCTAGTAACAGAACTGGATCCTTGACTTACACAAGTGCATACACCTGCAATACAGGGGAAGGTCAGCCCACTCCAAAACTGGCTTCCTAATCTATTCTACCCAACATATGTTAGCTACTAGGACTTAATGCTGGAGTTAGTGAAATATTGGCAGGGAATTGCCAATAACGTTATTGGCAGTGAATGGCCAATAACTAACAAAACACCTGTTGTGTTTAACTTTTTCTATGCCAGTTGTGACCCCTTCTACTAAAAAATAAGCTCTTAGTCATCACCAACACCTTGTGATTTAGGTACATTTTGACTAATTTCATTCATGTCTGTGAAAAATAGCAAAATAATCTTAATGCTTGGTCACTTTACAGATAAAACATAATAACATTCTCTCTCTTTTTTCTTTGTGTACTAGTCTAGGTGAGATGTCTAGGAGAGATTTTTCTTTGTGTTCTAGTCTAGGAGAGATTAGAGAGATATAGAGGTGGGCAGAAAAATGTCATGTTTCATCACATTGTAAGGTGACAAAATGTTTCATCAAGTAATGAAACAGCAGAAAGCATTCTGTTACAAAAGGAAATGAAACACCATCTTTAACTGTTGAAATGATGCAATTTGTTCTCCCTTGCCGCCCCTGCCTCCTAGGTCTGGTCTGTTTTTTTTTTTGTTTGTTTTTTGATAGGTGGGGCTATAGGGGAGAAGGGCAACCTGTCAAAAACCCACCTGGGATGGGGGTGGGGCGACAAGGGAGAATGGAGCAGGGTTTGAATCTACCGCCACCTGCTCTGTCCTGCCTTGCTGCCCCTGCCCCCCAGGTAAAATCCCACCTGGGAGGTGGAGCAGCAAGGGAGAATGGAGCAACAAACCCTGCTCTGTTCTCCCTTGTTGCCCCTGCCCCTGCCCCCAGGTGGGTTTTTAGAAAGTTCACCCCGCTCCCAGCAGCCCCACCTGTCCAAAAAAAAAAGTTTTGTGGCAGTGGGGATAACTGGAGAGCACAGCAGTCAGTGCTAAATTCAAAACCCTGCCCAACTCTCCAGTTCACACCCCTGCCCCCACTACCCAGTTGGTGTTTTTTGAAAGGTCAGGCTGTGGAGAGGTAGGGTGGCCCCCCTACAGGACTTGTTCAAAAAACCCAGCTGGGTGGCTGCAACTTCTGAATTGTTTCATTGCTCATATAATAAATAAATAAATAAATAAATAAATAAATAAATAAATAAATAAATAAATAAATTAAATAAATAAATTTTGTTATGAAAATTCTATTAAAGATTCATTAGTAATGAAACAAAATGGAACACAATAACAAAACAAAATGCTGTTTTTTTCTGTTTTGTGCCCATCTCTAATTGGATATAAATGCTCTCAGGGACTATGTTGTGATAAATTTGGTGCTACCAGTGTGTGCATCAGTCTTCTGAGAGGGAGAGTACCTTTTAGGGGAAACTCAGTTTTTCATCACCTTCAAGCCAGTAGTAAAATCTCACAGAATGCAAGGTAGGCCTGAGGTTAGAGCACCCAAGCTAACCTGAGCAACTTGCTTTCACAATATTTAAAGTTCAGCTATTGCCATCTCTTCAGTTTGAATGAGGCTACCCCTCCCAGGATCTACTCCTTCCCTTCACAGGGGAAGTGTGTGGTGGAACCCCTGGAAAGAGATTCATGAATGGTAGACCAATCCCAGAATGTGGGTGGGGTTAGGTCCTATAAAAAGGGTGGCAGTTGAACTATCAGAGAGTTAATCAGAGGGGGAACTCTGACCTGAAGAGAAAGATCAGGAGCTCAGTCTGTGTTAGTTGGCGACAGGGAACAGTAACTGATAGAGTTAGGAACTGGATAGGCTCTGGCTAGGATCTGTTTAGGGACTTGCTTAAGTTACATCTTAAGAAAAATTCAAACTGAAAGTTATTAAAACACACTATTATTTATGTATGTTGTAAAACTAAATAAACTACATCTTTATGTTGAAAAGTTAACACACATGTCAAGTCCCAATTCTTCATAACAGAAATAAGTGCAAGTTTTAGTGAATGGTGGCAGGAAAAAGTAAAAAAAAAGTTTCAATACACTTTTAAAGTGCTTCCAGGTTGTGAAATACCTGGTCCATCACAAAGTGTTATATAAAGAATTGGCTTGAAACAACCCCTTGTCCCTCCTAGACCTCATATTGAATGTTCTGCTGGTTGGTAATCTGTGCATCAGTATCACAGATTGCCAAACACTTGGAGAATTGTGTGCTGCCAATCCTGGATCTTGCCTTAGGGGACACCAGGTCTGGTCTGGAATTGTGGGTGTTGAGCTCAAGTTTTTTGGACTCGCTCATCTAACAGTGCTTGGACCTGGTATTTCCTGGTACCACTCCTCTTTCAGCCAGGTGGTCTAGGTTTTTGTTCGATGCCTGGGTCTTGACTTGGATCATTGAAATGACAACTAAATGTCAAAGAAATTTCAATGAGACGTCAACTCAACATTAGCAAGAACTCACTAGTAGTAAAATGTGTTTGATAGTAGAATGGAATACCTCAGAAAGTGATGAACACGTCTTCACTGGGTGTATGAACAAGGTCAGATGACCAACAAAGTGTGGCCATGGTCCTACCAACGTTTTCTTCCTAGTTTCCCAGTGGTGAACTGCTTAGTAAAAGATTGTGTACTAACCAGGAAGAGAAGTAAATTCTGGTCCCGGCCGACCACCCCTCTGGAACAGCAGTTTCAGCAAAGTTTCCTAAACCACCAACAGGGGCTGGATTTAGAAACTTTGCTCAAAAATGCTTACTTATTTGCTTCTGTAACCATGACAGGACCCTGAAAATATGCAATAAAATCAGTTGTCCCCCTTTATAACCACGGAGGCTTGGAAACTAGAGCCGGAAAGAAGGACAAAATGCGAAGTAGACAGGTAGAGACCAAACCAGAATACGAAAATACGACGCAGAAGAGAGGGCACTAACTGCACATTAAAATCCACTTGACTGCCTGAAAAAAAATACACAGGGAATTTATATACGAAGAAAACTCTGGTAAGACCGCAGCCTATCTTAGGATTCGATTTCCTGCATTGTTAAGTGAGTGGCCTTAGTGAACCTAGATTCTGCAGTTCGGTGAATCCATGTTTTTTCTAGTTCATTCTAAGCTGAATCAAGCAGAACTTCCCCTTCATTCAAATGTAGCCAGGCACAGAAACACACACAAGGTCTTCAGACGTTATCAAAACTGCCTCCACTTTCGAGCAGGATGTTTTAATTTAATTTAATTACATTCGGGTGATGATGAGGAAATGGCCACATGGTACAATGTTAAAAAGAAGTGTCACAGAGATCCACCATGCTATGCAAAGAAGGCCAGCTTTCTTCTACAGAAGCCATACATTTTGGATTGGGGAAGGGTTGCCACACAAGAAGTGAAGGATTTGCAAACAGTCTCTGGCACTAGCTCTAATAACTTTTCTTCTCAGCATCAGTCTCAATAATTCAAACTTACACTTCTCATCTATTTATGTCCCCCTCCAAAGTCCAAGTGTCTCACAGATCTGGCTTTTGGACTTTTCTTCATTATAATTGGATGTAAATTGCTTGGAATTTATTAATCTTGGCAAGAATAAGAACAGCTGCCACATGGGGTTTTCTCTTTAGTTCTTTGTGCAAAGCTGAACAACAGTCTTCCTTTTGCTGTTCTTCGTTAGCAGCTCATTAAATCTAGGTGGATGAATAAGGAATATTGATATTCATTTGCAGCAGGATAATAAACAAAGGAAGCACCTCCTCTCCAAGAAAAAGCTCTAAAGAGGGTCCGTAAAAAGGTGACAGTGGAAGAAAATGATTACGGAACAAAATTGAAATTATAACTGAAATCCAGATGCTGCAAGTGATGGACACAATGCTTTTTTAAAAGAGAGAAAAATGTAATTCCCTATTCAGTGATGGTCAAACTTCGGCCCTCTAGATGTTTTGGACCACAACTCCCAGAATTCCAAGCCTGTACTGCCAATGACAAAGGACTGTGGGAGTTGTGGTCCAAAACATCTGGAGGGCTGAAGTTTGGCCACCAGTAGGGTAAATATTGTCTTCTGCTGGTTTTCCAAGGTACCTAATACAGCTTGCCTCATCCGTTGGGGACTGTGAACAAGACAAAACATGTGGCCATTTTGCAGAGAAGTATTTCCAGTGTTGGGATATAGTGGAAAAAATTGGAATCATGACCATCCTCCATCTCCACATTTTAATGAGTAAGACTCTGGGTTGAAACTTTTCCACATATTTCACATATTCCAGAGTTCTGAATTACCTGGCCTTGATGAACGTGTAGATGCAGTTGACACCAATTGGCTGTGTCACACTTTTTGGAATAAGAATGAAGCCTGTGTATGTTTCAGTGTGAAGGTTTCTGCTCTTAATTGACTGTTTTCTCTTCATTACTGGGAGCATGTAGGATTGAAGGTATGCTGTTTGCCTTTTCCATTCCTCAGAATCATTGTGTTGACCTTTAGTCTGCATCAAAGCAGAAGAAAGAAGCTTAAAAATTGCACTTCTTTTCACAAGATATTTCTTCCAATGCATGCAAAGTCATGTGTGCATCAAGAAAACAGATCTACAAAGGAAGAGAAGGGCTGGATGCTTATTTGTATGATCACAGAAATTTTCTAATTTTGTTTAAGTTACTGGCTTGTTCCCCACTCCACCCCCATGCAGTTTGGTGGTATTGGACAAAATCTTTTTGCTTCACATAGTAAGTTGCAGCTAGAGTAGAGCCATTGAATGCCAATGGAAATTTGCTGAGCAACTCTTCCATAACAGGCCCTCCCTAAGTATGACTTACTTTCTTAAGCAGTAGGATTTCAACTACCACATCAGAAAATGACAGTACAGAGATTTGTACTTTTTAATTATCTGTTGTTGAGAATGGCCATAGTCACCAAGTGAAAGGAAGAGAAAGGTGTTTTGTTTTGTTTTCCTCATTAGTCTTGCATCTATTCTACAATAGGTATCTTTTCTTTGACCCTGATAGCAGCAACAGATAAAGGTCTGGTGAGTTTCACACACCTAATCATGGCTAAGGTTCATGGCAGACCACAAAGAGCATAGGAATGGTTAAGATTTTGGCTGAATTTGTGTTTTCATCATGCAGCAAAGTCAACATTCTACAAAATAATTATAAAAAAGGGAAGCCCTACCCCCAAAATTGGACATCATGCTAGCACCAAATATGGTAATAGGTATAGCAGACAGACTGCTCTTACCTTGTGCCACATCTGAGAATGTTTGGGAAGGGGGTTTTCAAATTATGTATCTTTAAAGTAAAGGAGTTTTACCCCTAATATAGAAACAAGAGACATTATGTTTTCCCAGATTTATAAGAGATCAAGTAAACTGAAAGCACCAGCCTTACTCATATTGAAATGTGGAACCCATCTTTTTTCCCTCCCTTATGCACTGGGAGGAAATTAGGCAGAAGGGGCTGAAATATTGTTCTTCAAAAAGGGCCTTTCAAAATTGAGAAACAGCTGCCTGCCCTGATCATTGTGCGATTAGATCAGAACTAATATTCTTGGACCACAAGATTATGCGGGTTAGGGGATTCTGGGAGATGGAGTTGAAGTAGTAACATTTTCTTGCTCTATACTTGCCAAATATATTTTTTTTTACCATGCAACTTTTGTGGTGCTTGCCTCTCCTTTTTCTTTGCAATTGTCATCACCTGGAAAGGGAATGGATTTTTCATTGTGGATGTCAGAAGCATCTCCCTAAAGCGGAACTGAAAGTCATAGTTCCCACATTCTAGTCCATTTCCACTCTCAGCAGCACTCCATGAAATTCTAGGGCACAACGGTCTCAGGGTAGTTTTTGGAAGGAATTGCTTGTTTGCTTGTTTGTTCTTGAGCAATGGGGGAAATCTGAGAAGGAGCAGTACTGGAAGAAGAAATCAGATCACCTAACCATCTTCAGGCTTTAGCATCTACCTTAGCCTATTACCAGCTGGCATCATACCAAGATGTTTGTGTATGTGTTGTGCCCTTGCCATGTTGCCATACACAAATGACAGTAGTGAGAGAAGAGGATGAGGGAGAGTGATGGTAAGTCCATGAATGTGGGCCCATCAAGCCATTCGGAGCAAAGCAGGAAGTGGACTTCAGCACCAAAATTCATCAGCCATTTTGTTGGAGGATCTGGAAGTTGGGACAAAACAACAACAACAACAAGAAGAAGAACAACAACAAGAAGAACAACAACAACAAGAACAACAACAACAGAATGTAGCCCTTCATTTCACTTCTGTCATTATCACACACTGATTCGTGTCTTCCATAAGTAGGCATTGGAAAACATTGTTGGCATGCAAAATCATGACTGGTGGATGACAGCAGGGTTACCAAGGAAACAGTGAGAAGTTTTTGTCTGAAACTGTATTGTTTTGACTTCTGTTTTGCAATTGGGATTGCATAAGATGACAACCGTGGCATTCTGGCATTAGTCTTCACACATCATGATGCCCACAGGATCACTCTTAGCCTGTGATCTGGATGAAGAGAACGGCAGGGAGCTTAATTTTTTAAAATTTATATCTTCACCAGTGTATGAGTTTGACTTCCTATCATCAATGAAAGTAAGGGATATAGTATATTAATTAATAATAGTGAGCAAAGTTATTTATGAAGACAGAAATGTACTCATATCAATAAAAATAATAATTGCAGTATCCTTATGAAACAGAATTGATTCTGGCTGGGTAAATCAAGCTGATTTGTAACAGTGGACAGTCTTCACATGTGAGGACAGGAACATGTTTCTTATGTATGAGAGAGGAGTAACTACGGCAAGAGACTTTACGAACTCCTGGAACTGATTGAATGCAGGCAGAAAAGGGCAGAAGACAATGGTCCCCAAATTGCTGTGGTGTCCTGGAGCACTGCCAAATCCAGCCAGAGGCACCACAAGATCCTCAGAAATGATTCCATGGAATCTGTGGAAGTAGTATGCAGACAGTGATGGACATTCTCCTTCATTCTCCCTCCCTCACCAGAAGTATCATATTGGGGAAGCCATGGCCAGTGCCAGTAAGTCAAGCGAGCTGCAAATTGATAAAGGTTTTAAACCACTTGCACTATGTCAGTAGTGGTGAACCTTCAGCACTCCAGATGTTTTGGACCACAACTCCCAGAATTCTAACCCTGTATTGTCAATGACAAAGGACTGTGGGAGTTGTGATCCAAAACATCTGGAGTGCCGAAGGTTCGTCACCACTGCCCTATGTCAACTCAAAGTCTTTTCCATTTCCCTACCAACATTTAATTCCTATTCAGCTCTTATGAGTATATGTGGAGCCCACATGCATCAAGAGGAGTGTGCCATCCCATATCTGCAGTGTTTTATTTTAAAAATATGAAAGTAAAATTTTGAAAGTGGTGGGATCTGTGAGCGGTGAATGAGTTTATCAATATGAAATATGATCAATAACCGTTCTGTGAGCAACAATAACTGTGCTGTGATTGTAGTGCTAAGAAAGGACTGTGTTATGTAGCAAGAATGGCTGCTCCGCCCGGCCTCGTGCCGAGCAGGGGCACCTTTGCCGGCCGGTTGACGGAGGCGGCTATTGGCTCCGCTATCAGCGTAGCCTATGGCAGGGGAGCGCGCCCTTTATAAGTCCTTGGCGCGCTCCCCTCAGCCTGCCTCCGCAACCGCCGGTTTCTCAGGCAGGGTCCGACGGAGCGGTTGCTGTAAGCTCCGTCGGGCTCCCTCTGCAGAGCCGGCGCCGCTGGCCACGTTCTCCCGACAATCAGCTGATTGTCGGGAGGAGCGATTTTCAAGCTGCGGCACAGAGGGCGTTTGCGGTGCCGCGCCTCCCGGAGCCTCGGTGACAGGCGAGTTCTTCCGAGGGGGGCTCCGGGAGACTGGTGGGTTGGCTGGCCGGGCTCTTTCGAGCCGGTGCGGTTTTGGGGCGCCCCGGGAGCAGCGAGCGGGAGCTCTCTGCTTCCCCCTTTTGCTCAGCCGCTTGTCGGTGGTTCCGACGGGCGGCTGGGGCTTCGCTACGGGGACGGGGACGCCGGAGCCGCTGCGGAGCCTTTTCAGCTACTTGTCTGCAGCTGTCTTGCATGGGCTGCCTTGCAGCCTCCCGGAGCGGCTTGCGCTTGGGTTCGGGCTGCTGTCACTTTGCCTCCCGGATATCCTACGCTCCAGGGGTGTTCGCTCCGGGGTGTTTTGGGTGATGGGCGGTTTAGCGTGCGGGGGCGGGCGGAAGCGAGCAGTTGGAGCATTCCTGGCTCCCTTTATCCCTAGGGAAGTGGTGCACCTGGCTTCTTAGGCTGTGTCAAGCCTGCAGGATTGCCGAGCGCCGGCTGAGTCGGGGAACCCCGGCTCTTGGCCGGCTGGTGTTACTGGCTTGGTGGGGCGCTTGGGGACACTGAACTTGCGAGCTTAGTCCTGTGGGGGTAGTTGGTTGCGCTTGCCAGGGGTGTCGTATTTTGGGGTTCCTTCTGGCTGTCCGAATTTCTTGTATTATCACCTTAGTTGGGTAAGGTGGATTGGGCCAGTGGACATGCGAACATATGCACATAAGAAGAGCCATGCTGGATCAGGCCAAAGGCCCATCCAGTCCAGCTTCCTGTATCTCACAACGGCGCCACTGGATGCGTTTGGGAGTGCATGAGACTAGATCTCTGTCTCCTGATACCACTCCCCTGCATCTGGCCCTTGAAGTACCCTGGTTCTTAAGCCTGCAGATTACATATCTCCCGCTTGGTTTGTAACCTGTGCCTTTGGGTTGGGCGCCATTTTCTGCTTGCCACTTGGCGGCCATTTTGGTTCGACATTCTGGGCCTACTCTTACCTCCTAAATCCTTGCCCATCCGCCGGGCTGGGCGCACTGGGCGGCTCTACCTACCTCCAGTTATCCTGGGCTGTAGGCTTTTAGCTTTGTTTAGGGGATATTACACCCTTCTAGCGGGGTGACTCAGGGGGCTAATTTGGCTTGGCAATCGGTGGCCATTTTGGCCATGCCTCATTGGCTCACCCCTTAGGCATCGATCTCCGTCCATCTGCCCGGCTGAACACTCCGAGTGGCCCTGAACCCCTCTGTCTCTTGGTTGACTTATTAGGGGGGGGTCTAGCGTGCTTGGATCGTTCATCCAAAGTTAATTGGCGGTAATTTTTCAGCTTCGCTGGTGGCACGCCCGCCCACCCGTTCAGCCATTCTGTGCACATCATCTGTCAGTGGGTATGGGGGGGGGTGGGTGTAATCTGCATCCATCCTCTTTATTCATTGTTGTTCTACCCATGCCACGATTTGTCTTGGCGGTCACATAATAGGTCCATCCTTCGGATACCCTTTGAACCCATTTTGGCCCGTGCCGCACTCCACGCGGCTGAGTTTCTTGTCGCCTGTTCGCCCTTCTGTTTGGCTATGCCGTCTGGGCCTCACCAGATGTGTTTGGGTGCGCATGAGACTAGATGTGTATCTCGTGATACCACTCACCTGCGTCTGGCCCTTGAAGGACCCTGGTTCTTCGTCATGGTTTGTAACCTGTGATGGATTTTTCCTCCAGGAATCTGTCCAATCCCCTTTTGAAAGCATCCAGGTCAGATGCCATCACCACATCCTTTGGCAGGGAGTTCCATAGACTTACAACGCTGGGTAAAAATATTTTCTTTTGTCAGTTCCTACTCTCCCAGCACTCAATTTGAGTGTATGTCCCCTAGTTCTGGTATTTTGAGAGAGGAGAAGAGCTTCCCTCTATCCACTTTACTCATACCCTGCATTATTTTGTATGTCTCAATCATATCCCCCCTCAGGCGCCTTTTTTCCAGACGAAGGAGGCCCAAATGTTCTTTGCCTTTCTTCATGGGGGAGGCGCCCCAGCCCAGTGATCATTTTGGTTGCTCTCTTCTGCACCTTTTCAGTTCCACTGGGTCTCTATTGAGATGCAGTGACCAGAATTGTACACAATACTCCAGGTGGGGGGCCTTGCTATTGTTTTGTATATGGCATTATAATGTTGGCTGTCTTATTTTCAACCCCCTTTTTTGATAATCCATAGCAACGAAAGGGCTTTCTTTGCTGCTGCCACACATTGGGGAGACACCCCCAAGGCACTGTCCACCAACACACCAGGATTTCTTTCCTGGTCTGACACGGATAGGTCAGAGCCCATGAGTTGATAGATGAAGTTTGCATTTTTTGGCCCCAATATGCATTGCTTTACATTTGGTTACATTTACACACATTTGCCATTTCTCAGCATTTCCACAGTTTGGGAGATCCTTCTGTCGCTCTTCACAATCCTCTCTGGTTTCCACCGCACAGAACAATTTTGTGTCAGCTGCAACCGTGCCTCCCCTCTCACTGTTTATCCCTGTCTCCAGCTCATTTATGCTTGTTAATCTTTAATCTACCGACTAGTCCTCAGACCCCTCTCTTTCAACCTGTATTTGATTTGATTCTTTAACCAAGAGGGGCGGCTCAGGCAGCGGACTCCACTCATGGTCCTCTGTTATGAAGTCAGGCGCCATGAATCGTGGGGGCTGTTACACACCACAATCTGGGTTGGCTGATACATACCAGGGCCACCCTTCTCATTCGCCTTGAATCCGTTTTTGGTTTGTGCCACGCACACGCTATGGGTTACTTTTCACCTGTTTGCCCCGTATATTCAGCTACGCTGTTTAAGGAGGCAGGTTCTAATGGGAAGGGGAAGGGTAACGCCCTGCCAAGAAGAGGCCCAGTCAGCAGCCCCTTACTTATCCATCCTCTTCATCAGGTGATGAGTCACCTAGTCTTTTGCAGCTGGGTGGAAGCGGCCTCGTTTGAGCGCGAGCACGCTGAGAGGCAGGGGACGGCCGTGTCTTATGGGAGAAGGCTTTCTACGAGCGGGGCTAAGTCTCAGAGGGGGCGGAGCGTACACTAATAATGGCTAATGGTGACATGCAATTCTTCTCTTGAGTCCGTTTTAACAGGATCTGCCAGTATCGTTTCTTTAGGCACGCCATCGGTGACTACAGAAGTAGCCGCGTCATCGCATGCTCCGCTCAGACCCCCCCCAGTCGCTGTGTCTCCCAACGTAGTCATGTTCCCGCCTGCCGCTGAAGAGTCATCGCTTCCAGCCCTGGTTTCGGCCTGGGCTGTGTATTCGCGTGGTAAGTCGGCTCCAGCAGTCCAGCATCTACCCTTCATGGAGTTGTGGCGCCTGGTCGTCCATTTTGGCGCAGATGGTGCTATAGTATTGTGGGACTTCGTAGTCCTCATCGTGCGCGCCGCATTTAAGCCGAAATTTAGTGCGCTGCCTCGTGCCCCTTGGGGTGGCGGTGCAGTGGTATTACCGGACCTAATCCAATTTTCGAGTTTTCCTGAAGATTCCGATCTCTCCTCATAGGTTATGTAGGCTGGCTAATGCATAGCCTTGAGTTTGTTCTGCCAGTTATGAGGTTGCCTTGTTTCAAGCCGCCGATTTGGTACCCCCTTTGTTCGCCCCCACGCGTCAGTGAGCTGCTTCCACAATCCAAGAAACCAACTCCTAGCTTATGCTTTACGCTGGTCATGGATGGTCCGCGCAGGATCTGGTTTTTCAGCATATTTGTAGATTGAAGACTGATCGGCGGTAAGGCCGGCACGATACACCTTCGTAGGTGTGCTGTGCTTCAAATTTGCCCGGTCCTAGCGTTATATAGGTCCGCCCTGCTCGCTTACAATTATCGTGGGTACCTATTCCTGCGCAAAGACGGGTCGCATTTGACAAGTGGTCAATATTGGACAATTGTACTGAGGGCACTGCAGGTCGCTGGCGTATCGGGCTGGCATTTCGGGCGTCATTCGCTCCGGATAGGCGCTGTCTCCACAGCAGCTGCCTTTGGCGCCGATTGGGTGGCAACCAAAGGATTGGGTGATGGAGATCCGGAGACTTTAAATCTTGTGTACGTTACTAATGGACCGGTACTACCGGGCCAGTTGTTCTTTTCTTTCCATTACAGCTTCTACCCCCCGGGAGCCGGGTTCGAGCGTTGGTTTACGGCCTCAGTCTTTTGTTTACTGGGACTTGAGTTGCTACCCAGTCTGGGCGTGGCCGCCGGCCTTGGGCGTGGCGCTTTTTGGACTTGGATGTGGCCACGCTTTCGGCCTTGGGCGTGGCGGCGCTTTCGGCCTTGGGCGTGGCTGCGATCCGGCCTGGGGCGTGGCCGCTTTCAGCCTGGGGCGTGGCGCTTTCGGCCTTGGCCAATGGGCCGGTTTCCTGTGGAAGGGCAAGAAGGTGATGCCTTGACACGCCTTTCTTACTGTGGCTCCCAGTGACCTCCCCCCTTGCCACCTTGCCGAGCATCGTGGTTGCCCATGTTGGGAGGAATTGACTTGACCTGTAACTCGGGCAAGTCCCTCATTCTCAAGATCTTCGAGGATCTGAGAGCGCTACATCATGCTCGCCTATTGGCGACTCGCACGGGGGGCCAGTCTCCCATTCTCAAGATCCTCGTGGATCTGAGAGCGTTCCAGCGTACTCGCTCATTGGTTCGTGTTGTTTAGTCTGTGATCTTTCCCCGGCTGAACGGGGGTTCGCGCCACCGTGGGTAGCGCAATTTAATAAAAACATCACGCAGAGCTCGGTAAAATAATCAAGGTCCTCAGCAGTCCTATCGTAATAACCAGTTCGGTAGCTGGTAGGCTTCAGTAATAATGACCCCAATGTGATCAAGTGGCCTGCCTAGAAATTGGGAATGGGGGATGCCCACAACACTCTGGCATCCTCATTGCAGGCATAACTGGCTGCAATAAATTACTTCAGGAGTGGACCTGATAAACCTTATCCGTTGCGTTAGTTGCCCCCGTTGTGTAGGCCAAAGTGGGAGCTGTCCTTTGGCACTCCAACATCCCTGCTGGGAAACCACCTTAATTCGTCCGGATGGTGTGCATTTATTGGTTAAGGGCCTGGATATCCTTATTAAGAAACTTAAGGAGGGCCTGAGGGCCGATTTGTTCGGCTGTGGGGTAAAGAGCCGCAGTGCGCCTCTTTGGTGGCGGGTAGCGCATAAAGTTAACCATTTAGGTCCCGAATCTAATTACATCTTCACGTCTTGGCAGCCTTCCATTAATAACCCAATAGGATTTAGTTAGGGAGCAAATAATAATAATAACCCCAAACACTAGGAGGGCTGCCAACCTTTAATCAAGCGTTGATGCCAAAAGATCTCATTGGCATCCTCACTGCGGCAGTTCAACGGGCCGCAGGAAATTGGTGGAGTAGCGGGACCTAATCAATTTGTTGTTACCATTTGATGATGCGCTACGGCTCAGGCCCTCCTAAAGTTATTGCTCATTGATAAGTAATTTAAAATTCGTTACTGTAGTTAATAAAGTTGTGGCCCTTATTTAACCCAAGCGGAATGTGTGTCGCCTCTTTCTTTCAACCTGGCTCGGCAAATGCTGCCGTTTCCTGTTGATGGCTGGGCACTGTTCAGGAAACATGTGTTAAGAAACAGCTGTGAGCTTACTGAACGAAAAAGAGGAAGTGCTGTGAGCTTATGAAGCTTCAGAGATGGTGGGAATGATGGACAGATGATGGGAGGTTTTGAGGTGTGGCTGGTCAAAGAAGGTGATGTAAGGGTTTTGAGATTGTATAAAAACCCCTTGAAGTGTATGTTCGAGGTCCTTTCTTAACTGTGAGAAGGGACCCCTTTGTGTCTTCCACAAAGGTCCTTGTTCTGCACTTTGCTTCTGCTCAATAAACTCAGTGCTGAAGAACTTCTCCTTTCTGTCTGACTCAGTCTCAATTCCTGGGAAATCTCTGACTTAGCTTCATCTCCGGATATTTCTAACTTAGTCTATTTTGGGGCCTCCACATCCAAAGATTACAGATCCCTTCTCCATGCACCCTCCCAATGTGAACTGGAACTAGAGACACAAAGCAAAATGCCTTTCACTCTTCGAAAGAAATGGAGAAAAAAGATACTCTCTTCTCACAGCAAGATTCTCATGCACAAACTTTGTTCTTTCTCTGAGTAATCTCATAGGATATATTTGGAGTTTTCTAGATTTTTTGTGTGGCAGTCCCCCACCTCCCAGAAAATATGTCTAACTATGCAAACCTGTGACAATTTCTGCATAGAATGGCATCTGTCCTGCATAGAATTCACCAGAAAAGATATTAAACCTCACAGAAGTTGGCAGTTGGGTACGCAGAGCATGAGGGGAAAAAACGAGGCAGGGGAGAGAGAAATAGGATCTCATTTTCACAGGAAACCAGAAAATCTTTCTGTTGTAGGAAGATATCTCAGTGGGGAGGATCAAAATGACGAGACTTGGGAAGTCACATGGAAAGAGAAATGCTCTGAACATTTGTCACATTGTGAGCTAGACCCCACCCCCCACCATGGCTCCTGGTTGAGCAGGCCATAGGGATATGGCAGCCTAAGATTATTGTTTTCACATGTTGGACGTGATGGCAGAAGGACTTGGCTGTGGACTTTGCTCTATCACCATGTGCCCTCTGTCCATCACTGAAGCAACTTGCATGGTCTGGACACAACTAGGTTATTTTGTCTAATTTTCCCTAGAACAAACCCAGCAGGAAATTATTTTCCACTCCACACTTTCTTTCCCTTTTGAAAACTTGAATCTGTGACTGTCATCAGGGAGCAGCATTTGTAAGGAAGTACTGTAATTAAGTTGTGCACTCCAACAGGAATTGGGATATGTGTGACCCCAAGAGGCCTTTGCTATTCCATTTTGCTTTTGCTTTTCATTTGCCTGTCCTCTGGAAGCCTGCAAGTGGGGAATAAGAACAAGGAAATTATTTACACATGCCTTGATCCTTCTTTTTACAGACCTTAAAAAGACTGGGAAGATTGAGAGAGGGGCAAAGACAGAGCAATTATGTTAAGGACATGGAGCTAGGTCTGTTTAAGGACAAGTGAGAGTTCTTTGCTTGACACTTCTCAAAAATCTGGAATTGCCACTCTATAATCTTAATTGCTTTAGCAAGGTGGATACCCAGATTTAAGAGTTCTTCAGTGGCTGAAATTCTGTTGCTTGGTATAATAAATAGCACTAGATGAAGCCCATTAGTTGGGATTTGGTAAAACAATTATCCATTAGTTCCATTAATTCAAATATGCCTACTCTAATTGTGACTTACTTTAATGTAGTATGTTTTCCACTAGATTTGGTCCATGTGAATCAATGGGACTTGTTCAAAATAACTAAATCCCCATTGATTCAGTGGACCTACTCCAGTGTGACTTGCTGCACTGGACAATAGGAAAAACTGCTGGATATTGCAGTGGTTTAGATATCTGGCTTCAGAGCCAGAGAATGGGGGTTTGACTCCTTACTATTAGAGATGGGCAAGAAACAAACAATTTTTTGTTTCTGTTTTCATTTTTTTTTCATTACGCAATGAAACGACAAATGAAATTTGTCTCTAAAATGAAACGAAACGAACAGAAACACCAGAAATTTTGTCGTCCGTTTCATTTTCGTTACGGCAATACATTGAACTGCTTTAAATGCTAAAAAAAAATCACAAAAAATGAAATTAATGGTAACAAAACGGTAATGAAATGAACAAAAATGAAAACAATTTTTTTGCAAAATTTCACGAACAACGGAAACGAACCGAAACGGACCCCCAAACGACAAACGACAAACAAAATGCCATTTTTTTATTCGTGCCCATCTCTACTTACTATGCCTCCTCAACAGGGACTGGATTGATGAATTATAGGATCTTTTCCAGCTCGGCAGTTGTAAGAGAACAATGAGCACAATGATGGTTTTGACCAATGTCTTTATTCTAAGACTAAATTAACCTGAGAACCTGGTCACTTCAAGTGCAGCTTTCTTAATACAAAGCACCCAAAGGAAAACATGACTTCCTGAGCAAGAAATGAATAATTCCAAAATATACAGGAAATGATATCAAGGAGAAAGGTCATTGTGAACTGATGTTAAGGCAGGGCAGAGCATTGTATGCTAGCTGAAGTGTCAATGTGGCTTAAATAATTGAGAATGATATTCTGAACTGTTCCTCCCCCAACCTCCCTGAAGCAGACAAATAACCTGTCACTCTAAGAACGGAAACGAGTCACTAGTATAAATAGTGCAGTCTGCAACTTGGTAAAATAGAGTCATTTATGTCTAGACTGGCTCATGATGGTATAACCTTAAACTATCCATCTGCTTGTTGTTTACAGACCTCTGATACCATGCTGGATCAACAGTACTCTGGTAGATATGGTAGATAAAGATTAATGGCAAATTTTGAGTGTATCAGAAGCAATACAGATGAGAATGTTCACATATTAGAGAGGGAAGATAGGTGGTTTGAGAGAAGAGTCAGGAATGCCATTCATGTGTGGATAGAAAATCCATCTCTCAACAGGGAGAGATTTAGGGGTTGGAGACACAGCTTGTCTCCCATTTATCATGCTGCCATTTCATCAATTGCCACACAAATCAGAACCATCATGCCTCCACCAGAAAGGCCATTGGGTGTTGGGAATGGTTGCTTACATGTGACTTTCACACACCAGGCTGTTGTCCACCTAATGAGTCTATTCAGACCAGGGTGGGGTGAAACCAAGGTGAATTATAAATTGGAAGCATTCTAACAACTTTTATTAGATGGAGGAAGCTACTTGGATGAGTATCGAAACATTTTGATCCCATAAGAAAAGAAGTGCTGCTACCATGACTCAACTCCCAGATTACTCTGACCATCCTTTCTCTCTCTCAATCTTCAGCTTTACTGAGGCTAAATTCCATCTTCCAGGCACAGGATGCAATGCACACACATGTCCCGTGTCCTGTGACCAGCTCAGTGGCAAGTGGGAAGCATCTGTTGGTCTCCACAGAGAGAAATAGATCTGGAGACTGTGTTATAGTGCAAACTATGATTCTACATTGGAGCACGGAAAATGTGAATCAAAAACGAAGGGGCTGCATAATATGGATGAAAAGAAGAACAGAGGCAGTGCTATAGGGATTCTTGAATGCCTACAGATAGGAGATTAATCTGTCTTACATTTATTTTATTTGGTGAGATATAAAATAGCTTCGTCATTCTCTTTCCTTTGAAATGGGAAAAGAATCATTTTTTTCTTCTCATTCTCTTGAAAAGAGAAATCATCCATCTTATTTCCTGTAACTATACAGAAATGTCTTCCCTACAATTGGATTGAAAGGGTTTTTTTTAAAAAAATAAATAACTGGGGAGGCAGTGAGCTGAACTGTGGTTCTCTCCAGAACTCAGACCAGAGCCTGGAGGAGGCAGAATCAATCTGGATGTGGTATCAATTGCAGGGTGAATTCTGAAACAAAAGGTCTAGCCAACTGGTAGAGACAACTGAATTCTTCTGTGAATCCCTTCATCCATATTTCTCCCTTGAGCAGTGATAAGGTATGCACTTCTTTCTCTCTGACTGGCAGTTTGGTTCGTATTTCCATGTCCTTCCTAAGGGGCTACTCATATTGTTCCCCTAAAAGAGAACCTCTTTTTGATTTCATCCCCTCAGTAGAGACATCGGCCTCTCAGTCCATATACCTTGTTCATTAAATCACAGAATCATAAAATTGAATTGGGCCTATAAAACCAGTGAGCCCACCTTCCGCTTAAAGCAGCAATGCAAATCAAAACAGATCTAACCGGTGGCTGCCCAATTTTCTCCTCAACATCTTCAATATTGGTGTGTTCATCACCTCCCATGGTAATTGGTTCCATTGTTTTACTACTCTAACAGTTAAGAAGTTTTTCCTGATGGGCAGCCTATATTTGGCTCTCTGTAGCTTAGGCCAATTATTACGAGTCCAGCACTCTGTGATGAGTGAGAACAGATCCTGCTCCTCCTCTCTACTATTACCTTTCAAGTACAGTGATACGTTGTATAAAGGAATTAATTCGTTGCTAATGAAATTCTGCTAAGCAAATTTTCCTTTATACAAATTTTCAATAGGAATGCATTGAAAACAGAGTAAACCCTAATTGTGACAATTTTTATGTTGTACGGATTTGCCCCATAGGCAATTTTGTTAAGCAAATTTCCCCTATCTCTGGAAATTTTTATATTGTTCAGATTTTATGTTATACAAAACGTTTGTTATAAGAGGATCCACTGTACTTGAAAAATGTTGTCATAGATCTCCTTAGTCTTATTTTGGAAGCTGAAGCTAAGGTAACAATGGTAGGCTGGAGAACAGTTGGATCACAGGAGGAAAGGGCATGATCCTATAAAAAGATCAAGGTTCCAAATATAGTAATCTGGGAAAAGAACAGACGGCAGGTGGAAAACAACATTCACACACTCTCTCCCCATGGAATGGGTGGTTCTGCTTCTACTCATTTCACTGCAGGCAATGTGACTGATGTTTTTAGCTACCACAATATTTTCAGTACAGTGTGCATTTTTTTAAAATTACTGCTCTTATCTATGTCCTCCCCACCCACCCCCAGTTCAAACATTTGGCAGAAATATTTGGAATATACATAAATAAAATACTAGGTTTGAAAAGAAAGAAAAGAGAAATACATCCAGCATAAAATTGCAAGAGCAATTGCAATTTTATTGCAAGAGTAGTTGCATGGCAAGGGCTTGGACTGGATGGCCCTTGAGGTCTCTTCCAACTCTATGATTCTATGATTCTATGAATGTTCAGAGCTGAATCCCTAGGTTTTCTCTGACTCTACTATTTGGGTTGAAACATTTTTGTGACTTCATATTCAAGAACAGTTGCCAATGAAACTCTCCAGCTCCAATCTGACCATGGAGATGTTGATGATAAGATCTTATTTTAGGTTGCCACAGATAATTTATCAAGACAGAGGGGGAAATAACAAAAGCGATAGAACAAGCAAATTTTAATATTGCCTAATCTGGAAGTCCAGTTCCATAAATCTTGGTTACCACTGACAATTTTACCACTTTTCTGTATGTGGAATGTTTTGCTTCGTAGAATCGGAGAATAATTGAGTTGGAAGGGTTCTGTAAGGCCATCAAGTCCAACCTCCCGCTCCATAAAGGTATCCAAATGAAAGCAGATCTGGTAGATGGTTCTCTATTTTTCTCTTGAATGCCTCCTGCTTTGGAGAATTTGCTTTTTGCCAAGGTCATTGTTTCCATTAATAGTACCCAGCTTTAGAAGAAAACGGTCATATGAAACAACTTTGGTGGTGGTATGGCTTCTTGGATAAAATTTAGATATTTTGGATGAAAGATCATGATTGGACTATTTTATTACACTACCCGAAATGCAAATTGTATTTGCTTTTCAAAAAAGGAGTCTATAGAATTTTTCAGTAGATTGTCCACATCGTTGTGGATTTAATGACAATGAAATCCACAGTCTTGTCTTTTAACAGCTACTATCACAGAAGCTGGAAATAGGCTGTAGCAAATGACAGATATTACAGTGGCTCAGCTTTGACTGCAGTCATAAATGCAGGTCATCAAAGCATATTAGGGTCAGAGGAACATTCTCAAGAATACCAAAGAAAGCAGAAACATTTTTTCATCAAGTAAGGCAGCAAAGAAGGCTTAAAAGTCTATGAAGCAAAGCAGCAACTATTGTAATTCTGCATATTTGAACAATAGAACTTTTTTCACAAATGTGAAAACTCCTACCAAGACCATCAGAAAAAAATATTTTATCCTCTTATCAGCAAGAAGGGAGGGAGAAATCATGGTTTCTCCAAAAATGAGAGAAGGCAGTGTATTAGAGTTTACAGACTTGTTGGTAAATCTGGGAAATCTATATATAGCCTTCAGGATTAGGGAACATGAGTAGCCTTGTCCATTTTCATGCTAATGAAGTCAGTAGCTGTTGCTATCTAAGTCAGGAGCAAATTCTGTCATTTTACTGCACACAACTTGATGGAATGACTTCCTTTTAATTAAGACTTTGGATATGAAGTATTGATATTTCTAATTACCATTTCCTGTGTCCATGCAAGGAATGGTGGGAATTGGAAGATATAATGGAAGAAGAAGAAGAAGAAGAAGAAGAAGAAGAAGAAGAAGAAGAAGAAGAAGAAGAAGAAGAAGAAGAAGAAGAAGAAGAAGAAGAAGAAGAAGAAGAAGAAGAAGAAGAAAGATATGTCCTCCCAGTAATGTGATCAATAGGGTATTAAGTGTATCACCAACCTGTAATGAAAACAACACATGATCACTGGCATTGAGCACAAATGGCTTCAATAATGCATGGCAAACTAGCATAGGACATGCATTATTCATGATGTTTTTGTGCATGCATTTGAAAATGGGATGGTTCGTATCGCTTTGGGAATTGCTATTGTGGCATGGTCTCTGCTCATAATTCATAAGATTGAAAATTTTCTTTCCTTTCTTCCACCGCCCCCACCTCCACCATCTTGCTCTTTCGTGTTCCTTTCCTTTCCCATTATTTTCAAACAGGTCTTAAGAAGAGTATTTGTTTGCAGTTAAGTCTAAGCACAAAATCAAGTTTGTGGCCCCATTCTTAAACAGAGATGGGGTGGATTGGTGGGTTCACATTAAAAAGTCCTTTCTGTGTGTCTGAGAATTTAGGCATAATCAACAAAATCCTACTGTGATGGGGTGACCATGCCAGGTTGCTGGTACACTCTTGGAGAGCCATCATTTGCTCAGGCAGTGGGAAAAACTACAGCACGGGGAAAGAGGGAGAGAAGGTATTGGGATCTTTGTTGGATCAGTAGTTGCAGATGATTTTTAGTTGCTTTAATGAGAGAGACACCTCTTGTGTTGCTATATAAAAAAACCATTTATTTAACTAGAAGGGAATGGTACACGGGAGGTTTCTAACTATAACTATTCTAACAGCCATCTTGCTAAGCCAGGAACATGCTTCTCTCCTCTTCTCTAAGAATACAAGGCACACACTCTAACTAGACTTCTACCAGAACATTCCAAGTAGTGTGATCTCAACAACCAATCAGCTTTGCTCTTCACATTAAATCCAGTCCATAGTACTCTACATTCCCATTAACCCTGTAATGGCTGAAATGTAAATCTTGCCAAATATTCCAACAGAAGGCTGCTGGGGAGGGTTCAGCAACTGAATGAGGAAAACCAGCCTGAGGCAGCCAGGAGTCAGATAAAAGAGAGGGTGCAGGGGGGTTGGGGAGGCTGCTGGTTCACAGAAGAGGAGGAAGGAGAAGGGGCCTAGGCTGATGCTCCAGAGGAGCTTCTGCCAAAAATTCTGACCATGCTTTAGAAGTGTGGTCAATGATGAAATGCACGTACCTAAAATGGATACACAAGTTTAAAAAAAATTCAAATTAATCATGAATGTAAAAAAAACTGTTCAAATTATTTGTATCTTCTATCTTCCATTCTACTTTGGGATATTTTATATCTTTTGTGGTTGGCCAGTGAAAGATAAAAGAGGGCCTAATTTCCTAGTCAGATTGCTGTTGCATATGTCTCTAAAGAAACATATACAGTGGTACCTCAGTTTAAGAATGCCTCGGTTAAAGCAAAAGGAGGATAGTTCCATTTAAGAAAAACATTCAATGGAATGGCCCAGTTTAAGTCTTTTTTCACAAGGCATTAAAAGTTGATTTGTGATGTTCACATGACAAAAATAATTGGGATGCCTTGGTTTAAGAAATTCTTAAATGGATTGCCCCAGTTTGCCTTTTTTTCTGACCTCCAGAATGGATTAATTGGTATTCAATGTATTTCTATGGGAAACTGCATTTTGGTTTAAGAATTTTTTTGTAATACAAAATGGCCCAGAGAATGAATTAATTACTTAAACTGAGGTACCACTGTATTCCTCTTAATGTCTAGCTTCCCTGTGGACTGAAGAAAAAAGGAAGAGTTTTACCTGATTGGTCCTAGGTTTGTTTGTTTATTTATTTATTTATTTATTTATTTATTTATTTATTTATTTATTTATTTATTTATTTATATACCACCAGATTTTATCTGTGAAAACAGAGAACATTTAGCAGAACGTATATCACTAAGTGATATATTATATCACAAATCTATGATGTAGAGATGGGCACAAACCAAAAATAGAGTTTCATTTAATTTTATTTCATTTTTCCTTTTCTTTTGTTTAATTTTGTTATTAATGAATTTTTAAAATAATGTTTGGAATAAAACAAAACAAAAAACAAACCAGTTCATTATACTATAAACTGGCTCCCCTGGGTCCTAGAGGCACCAAAATTCATGTGTAGCTTCCTTTGACTCTTCCCTGTAAGTCTGCCAAATTTGGAAAGGTTTGGGGTTCATGGGGCTGAGTCATTAAACTCCAAATTGGGTCCCCCATGGAAAAAGAGGAAGGAAAAATGTGCCATTTTACACTCAAGCCTCTCTGTGTTGTGGAATGTGAAGGATGTGCTGCAAATCAAAACTTTATCCATCAACTCATGGGCTCTGAGCTATCCATGACAGATCAGGAAAGAGACCTTGGTGTGCTGGTGGACAGCTCAATGAAGGTGTCCACCCAGTGTGTGGCAGCTGTATGGAAGGCCAATTCCATTCTAGGGATTAGCAAAAAGAAGATTGAAAATAAATCAGCCAACATTATAATGCCATTGTACAAAACGATAGTAAGGCTGCACCTGGAGTATTGTGTACAATTCTAGTCACCACATCTCAAAAAAGACATAGTGGAACTGGAAAAGGAGCAAAAGTGAATTCCAGCTGCCAGCCCTGGATGACATCTTCTCATCTCACTGTTTGAGGAAGTCACACAACATTCTGAGAGACTCTACTCATCCTGCTCATAATTTCTTCGAACCGTTGCCTTCTGGCAGAAGATACAGAACAATTAAAACTTGGAACTCACATTTTCGGAACAGTTTTTATCCCAGAGCTATAACTGCACTTAATAATGAACTTAAGGACGACCAGCAGAGAGCACTTGGACAGTACTGCCCAGCCTGTTGTGTAGATGCTTGTGAGGGGTTTTCTTTGGGGGGGGAGGGGTGATGGTGGGTGGGGGGTGTTCAAGGATTTTTTAATATGTGTGTGTGTGTTGAAGGGATTTTCTTAATGTGTGTGAGAGTGTTTGGGGATTGTGTGTGTGTTTTGAATCTGGTCTCTGGGTGTCTAAATTTCGTTGTATGTATATACTGTGTATATTGAAACAAACACCATGGGGCTTTTTATAGGTGAATGCTTTTGAAAAGCACCATGGGATGCGATGCAGCCAAAAATAAAATGGGAAGCAGTGTTTACCAAGCAAACATTCAGTGCTGAGAAGGAACAGGTACAGTCAGAGAGGCTAGTCAGCAGCCCAGATATCTCTGTCATAGGCACCTTCTTGGATTTTGTGTTCAAAGCCAACAATTTGAAAGACAAGATAATAGAGCACCACACCAACAAAAAGGTTTATAATTCACAAAAGTAACTCTTTAAAGGAAACAACATGTTTTTCCTTGGGCAGATAGCACTAATCAGCAGCAACTGACACAGAAAAGAAATGTAAGAGCAGAATTTGCTACAATATGGATCTGCTTCTCTATGATTGGAAAGAATGGGAGAAACTATTTTGTATGTTCCATTGCATTGCACGGAAATAACACTTCACTCAGACAGGCAAGGTGAGAAAAATGTGTTTTACCATGATAGATCAGATCCAAAGTCTGCCTAGTCGAGCAAGCCTCTCTCCCATAATGACCCAACGGCTACTACTGGAAACTGCACAGGCAAAACATGAAGACTTAATCTTCCATCAGCAATTGGTGCTATGGCCATCAGTAGCTGGCATTTCATAGCTGCCTCTCTTCAGCTGGGAAGAAGAACAATGTCAGACCTGACAACAACCTTGAATGAAATTAGATGATACTGTTAGCAGAGCATTACAAGGAATGATGCACAAACTCTAGCTAGTCTAATTTACTGTAGTCTAGTTTGATATTTCATCTCCACTGCACGTTAAATCAAATTAAATCTTTCTGGGGGGGGATCTGTTTTATGAATGTAGGATATTATGATTCTGTATTTTAAAAAGCCAGGAAATGGCCTGATATTACTACACAACGTGGTGCCCATGTTGCCCGCAGAAAAAGGGATGCCGAGCTTTACATAGCAAAGGGCAGACTGAGTGTTAGCTACATTAATGACAGCCGTCTTAATGGTCTACAGGACTGTCGCAGAGTGGTTAATTCTCAGCAGAAGGACTGTGAGGACTGTGTAAAGAGTGTGGGCTTTCACAGCCAGATAGCAGTGCTAAATAAAGACGCAAACACAGTGGTGACTCCCTTCACCAAGAACTGTATTTTCAAAATATATACAAGTCCAACAAAAACAGAATCGGCAGGCATATACCTCATTAGTTAGATAGACAGTCCAGTAGTACAAACTGTCCGGGAATCCAAATTGACAGAGTAACGAGCTGCTTTTTTCCCAACAACATCCCACACCACACTGAACAACTCTCTTCCTTTTATGCATACGTCTGATGCAATCATTACTCAGCAAATTGACAACTGAGCATGACCAAACTGTCACCTGACTTGACTAGTTGCCAGAATATAATTACACAGGTGTGTGCTCACTCTGCTTTGTCATTCCCAAATTGCAACATAACTTGCAATAAAACAATTCCATTTTGTACAATGGAATTTTTGTGCTCACTACTAGGGATGGGCATGAAATGGAAAAATTGATATTTGTTTCATTTTGTTTCATTTTGTTTCATTCTCCTGTGATTTGTTTCATTTTGCTTCATGAGAAATGATTTTTTTAAAAAATTCATACAAAATGAACCAGTAAAGAACCAATTCATTTCTCTGTAAAATGGCTCCCCTGGGTCCCAAAGGCTTCCTCAAGCTCTCCCCTTGAATCACCCCCAATTTGGAGAAGCTTAGGGCTACAGGGGGCCATAGAATATGCAAGAAATGCAAGGCCAGGCTTGATGTGAATTTTCTTGACCTGAAGAGCGCTTTCGTCTCAGTCGACAGAGAGTTACTCAGGGAAAAATTATCCAGAGGGGACATTGACAAAATACACCTTTTTGTTAATCAGAGCTTTACACACTAATACATCAGGCAAGGTTAGATGCTCTCAGAATGGCAATTTAACCCAAACCATTATAACCAACAAAGGAGTCAAACAGGGCTGCATTCTAGCCCCAACTCTTCTCAATATATTTTTAAGTGATCTAGCTCCACCTCTGTTGGCAGTCGATAGCCACTGTCCAACATTGGGTTCGATCCAAGTCCCATTGTTCTTGTATGCTGATGATGCAACACTTTTCCCCGTACTTGCATAGGTCTTAAATGTTTACTTGATAGTGCTTATGATTATTTTGAGACCAACAAACTAGAGGTCAGGTATTCCAAATCCAAGATCATGTTTTTTGCAAGTAAATTGAAAGCGTACAAATGGATCTGCAAGGGAAATGTCATTGAGCAAGTTAAGTCATTTAAGTATCTGGGTGTCCATTACAATTATAGACATACTTGGTCTTCTCATCGTAAGTCTGTATTAAATTCATGTAACATTTCTTCCAGCACAATTTTGCACTTCTTTTTTTAACTATACTAATAGGTATATCCCTGCCTCTTTGACAATATTTAAAGCCAAGACTCTCGCCCAGGTCTTATACGGATCCCCTATCTGGTACAAAGCCATAGATCACTCAGTTGAGTGCATATGAGCCTCATTTCTGAGGAGTATCTTGGGCCTAGCCAGATGTGTACCCTATGCCGTTCTCTGTTTAGAAACAGGTATGACATGGCTGAAGACTCTGGCTTGGCTGAGATCAATCAATTTTTGGCTTGAAATCTTTTACAACCCAGTCCACTCTCACTTACTATATCAACTCTTGCTAGACCCTGATCTCCCGGTAGAGATTTCTGACGTACTTACTACACTTAAAACAGCGGGATTGGATATTGCGCAGCTCAGCATGCTTAGACAATCTGAACCCTGCAAGACTATTAAAAATAGGCAACAGGACATTGAATGGCAAGAATTGTGCAGTGAAGCCAACACCATATGCTCCCCCCTTCAATTTAACATCCCAGTCTGCCCTGGGAATCCAGCCTTTTTTCTCACCCATCTGAGGTGCCCAACATTGCTTCCCCGTTCAACAAATGCTGTCACTTCCTCCATTGTGCAGGAACCCCTGGTATGTGACCTTGGCCGCTTCCCCCCTCCCTTTTGTTCCAAAACCTATAAACATTAAGGTGGTTGTGAAGACTTTTGTATTCCTCCCTTTGCTCTTTTTACATCTTAAATCCCTCTTTGCTCCCTTGTCAAAACATGGAAGAGGGGGGGAAATCTGTCAGCAGCTTCTAAAAATATTGTCTTCTGTTTTTCATCAATGAGACCCCACATGTCTTGCCAGCCTTCAGATCATTAACTATGTTGATGCCCAAGTGACACATTCTCTGGTAATTCAACACCATTACTCTAGCTCCTTCCAGTGGTAAATCACAAGGTACAACAAGCCACAGAATGCAGAGTTCGCCATCATTTAAATCATTCCATTCTATTTGTATAAAGCAATGAAGTGTTTAGAATGACATTTGTTCTTTTTCAAGCACCCAAAATATCTATAAAAATGACTTACTTTTGTTGATAATTCATTAGAATTTCTGAACAAACCATAGGAGAAAAAGCATTTTGTTGACACATTTGTCTTCCATTTATTTCTTTTGAACATGGCTAACTAACTAACTAACTAACTAACTAACTAACTAAAGTATAGCTATTAATTAAAAGGTATACTTGTGCAATGACAGTTGCAGACACAGCTGCTTCTTATTTAATTATTTATTTAAATATCCCCCACACACACACACACACTATCAAATGATCTCTGGGCAGCATACAATAATATATTAAAGCTATAAAACAACTTTATTCTATGAGTTCCCTATGCTTTATGAAATCTAATGAGGGCTTGAAAAAAATCTTAAGACAAAAATGTTAGGAAACAAAGTAATAAACAAACCATGTTCTTCAAACAGGCATTAAAAACAAATTATAGTCTTAAACTGGGTAATATTCACGGTTGATACATAATAGAGAAGCCCAGCAGGAGTTAATTGAAAAGAAAGCCTGCAATATCTTGGTGATAAAGAACACACTATTCCTTCCTACTGAAGTTATGGCTAATGCTTATAAATAGGAAATACAAGTGTAAATAAAATACCTGGCTTCCTTTGGGGAGTGGTGGAGACATCTGTAAAGTGATCCAAAGGGATTATTTTGGTTGGACCATTCATATATCAAAGCTGTAACATAGCAGTAGCACAAGAAACTTTAGAATAAAAAGACAAATCAAATCTATGGCAGAAACAATTCATTATGGAACCTTGCACACACATTAACAATCCTCGGCAGATCAGTAAGTGTGGCAATAAAGTGTCAGCAGAGAACAAATGTGATCATTTATTTGATTATAAAGTGCCTAAGAGTGCTCCACTGGCCAGATTACTCAACAGGCTAAAACTTCAAATGGCTCTTTTCAATCAGCAGGCATCATTAAATGGTGGGATGCTATGGTGATGAGGCTCATAGAAAAGTCTGGTCAAAGAAGAGCAAAGCTTGTAGAGGTTTCAGTATTCCTCCTGGCCAAGGGTTCGGCAGTAGTTTTAAATAATATTAGAGATGGACACAAAATGAATTTTTAATTCATGTCGTTATTTGTTATTCATTTTGTTACAGAAAAAAAAAACAAATAACAAACAGACCATCGAAGAAAAACAAAATGAAACAAAATGGAAATTTCCATTCCGTTTGCTTTAGGGTTTGTTTGTTTTTTCCTATGGGAAAAACCGGCAGTTCCTCCTACCCAATGTGGAGAAAACCACAGCTCCCCCCCCCATCAAAGCTACTGATCAGCTTCAGTGAGAAAAAAAGTGTTTTTAAAGCCCACCCTTTCCCCACTGAATGGGGCACGATCAGGTGGGGGATTTTTAAAAAACAATCGCATTAACCCGGCCCAGGGGCCAGCTGGTCAGCGCGATAAGAAAAAAAAATAATTAAAAATGTGCCGACCAAGCCTATAGGCCAGCTGGTCAGTGTGCTAAGAAACAAAATAATAATAATTTAAAAAATGCACTGACCCAGCCTGTGGACCAGCTGTTCAGCATGATAATTTTTTTTAAAAAAAAATTGAAACAAATGAAAAATTAAACTTTAAAAAAATTTCATTTTTACCACCACCACCCAAAATGAAAAAAAAAAAAAAAAATGACCCATGTCTAAATAATATTTTAGAATATCTCTCATACACAGGGATATTGGGTGTGGGGGGGATTTTACAGTTCCTTAAAGTTTTGGTCAGGACAGATGATACTGGCATAGCAAGACTGCTTTCTTGGAATCTCCAACATTTGTACTCCGACAGTTTCATGGACGTGGAACAACAGCTTGAATTATGTTATGTGGATAACCTTTCCATAAAGTATGATTGATATTATTTACATTATAGCCTCTGACTACTTTTGCTATATCCTGACTCACTAGTAGAGCAACAATATTTTTTCTGAGTTTTTTTAATTCCCAAAGTAAAACTATTTGCAATCGTATGATTAAAAATGTCATTTTCCAGTTAGTTCAGTCTACTCAATCCAAGTGTTACAATATTTGTTTTATTTCTTGTTTCACAGTTCTGAGCTTGCCTGAAGACATACTTCCTATATTCTATATTACAGCTATAGGCATCCTTTTCCTTTGGCACACATCAGCAACAGGACCTGATTTCAAATTTAACCCAGTAGTTTCATTATCAACACTGTTATTCTTGCTTATCCTTTGACCTTTCCAGGTAGATGACTGAATGCTTTCTTAACTTGGAAGTCTCGGCTTCCAGAATTGTTGTTCCATTTCAGATTGCCTTATTATAAAAGTTTCTCAGGTATAAAATATTCAGAAGTGGATTAAGACTGCCTCCTTCTGTGCAGTACTAACAAGAATTAGCTTGAGTATCACAGCTGTTGTCTATGGAACATCTTTTACTATAGTGTCTTCTAGGGCTGCTGTGCAGTGACAGCCCTTCAGAAATATTGATGCCTTCATTGCTCCTGGAACTATCCATTTTCTTCTGCTGATGAAAAGATTAATTCTTAAAGAGAATGATGCTTCTTTGTCTGCTGCCTCACATCTGACCATTCCACCTAGAGTGACTGTGGTTGGAATGCTAGGTCTACAATTGGGTCTAGTCTTCTGGTGGTATTGCTGTCACCTTCTGTGACAACTTCAACAACCCTCACCATGTTGTACATCCAAGGAGGGTATTATAATTTAGATGTCTATAACCAAACAAGATAAGAAATACTATCATTTGCCTAGACATTATATCTGCCTGAGTCCTTTGTCCATTGCCTGCAAGGACTTAAGATCAAAGATGTGTGTGCAGAGGAAAGAAGGCAAAGGAGCTCATGGAATTGCAATGGAAGTAAAATGAGAACTACTTTTCTGTATGGCAAGGCAAACAAAAAAACTAACAAAAAGAGTTTAGTTGATTTCCCTTCATAACACTTATGCAGCAGGGACCTGCACTGGCAGCAACAGAACAAGAATATTTAAATAATTTGCTGATTTGCATTATTATTATTATTATTATTATTATTATTATTATTATTATTATTATTATTATTATTATTATTATTATTATTATTATTATTATTATTATTATTATTATTATTATTGCAATGATGTAAGCTACCCTGGATCCTTTTATTAAAGGAGAAAGGTGAGGTAAAAATAAGCAAGCAAGGAATCAAATAGATAAATAAATAAATATATTCTAAACCACCCATCTGGCAGCAAGGCCTCTCTGGGAGGTTTACAACAACAGCACAATATCATAGAATATGGATGGGCATTTTTTTCGGAACCAGTATGTTACAAAATGTACCAGGTGAGCCCAGGTGGTCCTCGGAACTGGCTGATATACGCAGATCCAATTGCTTTACCTTTCTCTGTCTTGTGCAGGGTTAAAATCCAACAAGGAAGCATGATGTGACATCATATGTGCTTGATCTGTGATGCTGGCCTATCAGGACAGGCATCATCCCACCTCCCAATCTGATTGGCCAGCAGCACAGAGCAGGAAAGATGACATTGCAGCACGCTTCCTCATTGTAGCTCAGCTCTGTGCCGGCAGAGAGAATGGTAAAGCAAATGGATCTGCATGTATCAGCAGGTTCCAACCACCACCCAGTCTTACATGGTTCGTTTTGTAACCTACTGGTTCTGAAACAAAATGCCCATCCCTATCATAGAATCATGGGATCATGGAATAGTGGAGTTGGAAGGGCCGTATAAAGCCTACAAGTCCAAATCCCTCTCAATAAAGGAATACAAATCAAAGGATATCTGCCAGGTGGTTGTCCAAATTTTCTCTTGAATGCCTCCAGTGTAGAAGCAGTCACCACCACCACTTGAGGTAATTGGTTCCATTGCTGTACTGCTCTAACAGGATATTTTTCCTGATATACAGCTGAAAGCTGGGCTCTCGTAACTTAAGCCCATTTTTGAGCATCCTGCATTCTGGGAAGATTGAGAACAGAGCCTGCCCCTCCTCTGTATGAAATCCCTTCAAATATTTAAAAGGTGCAATCACATTGCCCCTGAGTCTTCTTTTTGTGCATGCTAAATATGACCAGTTCTTTCTGTTTTTCCTCACAGGGCTTGGTTTCCAGCCCCCTGATCATCCTAGTTGCCCTCTTCTGAACCTGTTCCCATTTGTCATCATGTTTCTTGAATTGTGATGTCCAGAATGGGACACAGTATTCAAAATGATGCCTAACCAGTGCTGAATAGAGAGGGATGAGTACTTCATGGGCTTTAGAAATTATATTCATATTAACATAATAAAAGGATCTTGGTGTATAGCTGTAGATAGTTTAATGAAACTGATGATCAAGTAAGTGGCTGCTGTAAAAAAAAAATCCCACTGATTTAATGGGCATACTCTAGAATAGTTTAATACACTAACAACAGGATTTGTGCTATTGTTTGAAGTGGTTTAGATCAGACAAGAGGCATAATAAAGGGGTATAAAAGTGTTCCTGGTGTGAAGGAAGTAGTTAGAAAGAAGTTATTCTCTTTATGTTGCTAAATTAAAATCTGGGGCGATCAACTAAAGCTGAATAATGTGAGATTCAGCACAGATGTCTTCGCACAACCAGTAGATAAACTGTGGTCTCCCCTGTTGCAAGATGTAGCAATGTTTGCCAAAGTGAAAAACCTTACAAGAGGAACTGAATCAATCCCCAGAGGTGAAGGCCATCAATGTTTATGAGCCTGGGTGGTTGTATATCCTCTATGATATTAGAGGAAGCAGGTATCTGTACTATCTGTTGCTGGAAGATATGAGACAGGCTGTATTTATGTTCTGCTGGCAGGCTTCCTGTAGGCAACTGACTTGCTACAGCTGGAACTGAATTTCAAAGGAGATAGGATTCCAGTCTGATCTGGAATGCCTCCTACATTCTTATAGTTCTTGCTTGGACCACGGTCATACCTGCATTTTCTGCATAGTTTCCCTTCGGCGAACTACACAGACCATGACTCTCGAACAGCAGTTTCAGCAAAGTTTACTAAACAACCACCAGGGCTGGATTTAGAAACTTTGCTTGAAAATGCTTACTTGTTTGCTTTTGTTGCAATGACAGGACACTGAAAATACACAGTAAATTCAGTTTCTCCCCTTTCTACCTGGCTTAAAATAATGGAGCCTTGGAAACTGGAGACAGAAAGTAGGACAAAATGCATAGTACACAGGTTAGGACAGAACCAGAATAGGAAGGTACGACGCAGAGGAGCGCACACCAACTGCTCATTAAAAACCACATGACCGCTCCCGGAAAAAAATGCAGGAAATTTAAATATGAAGGAAACCCAGGCATGACTGTGGTCTTGGTTAGATAAAGAAGGGTGTGCCGCAGGGCTTATGAAGCCATAAATTCAACCATATGGTAGGCCATGGAACCCACGGGATCATCATGCTTTGTGAAAGACTGACGTGCTACAAAGGTATGAGCATATATGAGCCTCTTTGAGCAACTTTCAATATCTTGAAGCCAGGGGGTACCTGGGAACTCAGGTGCACCTGGTAAATCATGCCAATATATTGTATTATCACAAAATTCCTTTCCAGCTGAGCTCTAATAATGGAGCCTGCATAAATAAAGAATACAGATAGCCAGTTTGCCCAGCGCCTGTCTAGTTTGCATCTCCTATTTTTTCTTTTTCTTTCTCCTCCAGTTTTTCAAATTTCTGTTCCTCAGTCTCCCTATTTAATAAATCAAACATGTTGATATACTTGCCAAACATAGTATTTTCCACCATGGCTGGGGAAAGACGATCTCCTAAAGGAAGGGATTGATCTTCTGGCAGTTACTGAATAGAGTCTTTGGGCACACCAGTAGGTGTTGCCTACACTTGCATCCCTTCACTTACACTGGGTCCTGTTTCTCTTCCATTTGGGAGTCGGTTTCAACAGTCAGAATCCTCAATGCTACAGGTGGTTCTGTTTGCTGCTCAGTTAAGTCTGGTGGCTCAGACGTGTGTGTTTGCAGAGGCAAGACCATAAGGACTGGCACCTGAAGGCTCCTGGTACCCCAGAGCCATGCCCCTGCTGTTGGTGTTAAGTAATCCGGTGTAGGTAACTCACCTGATTGAGGCCTAACTGCCTTAGGGACAATAATACAACTGTCCTCCTAAAGAATAGCCATCAAGTCCAAAGCTTGGCCAAAGTTGGGTCTCAATGCTACAGATGCCATCTGTCCATCAATGGGCTGTAGTAAACTCTGGCACTGGGGTCCAGGAACTGAAGGGACAACTGAAGGGGCAACCAATTCCTTTCACTGATCAGCAGGAGTTGATGTACCTCTGGACATCCCAGCTCCCTGGGACATTATCAGTTCCCCCATCCTCTTTAACTCAGCCATTTTGGGGACTTAGTTCCACACTGTGCTTTCCACCACTATAAGAGTCTTCCAGCCCTTGTGCCTGCACACACTCCATCTCTAGGAAGCTCAGGTTCTCTCATATTGTGCTATAATCAGGCTATTTATCTTATGAAATGATGATAACTTAGGTGGAGTATGTGCTGGGGCTCACCATTTAGCAGGTCACTTCCTTTCTAGGGGGCCATGACTACACCAGCACCCTATATCAAACTGAACCTTCAGCCCCCTTGTGCTATGTTTCTTTTCTTTTCTGTTTTTTACATATATAGAACTGTATTATTATTAAAATATTAGGGGTGAGGGAAACAGTACTCAGTTTTTCTCTCCACTGCCACTCTGGCAAATCTCCCAGTCTTTCTGGGATGCTAAAATCACCGGGATTGAGGCAATTACCAAGAACTGGTTACATCTCAAGTTTTAATGATGATCAGACATCCTCACTTGTCTCATGAGAGAAACTGCACATATTTTCTTCTCACTTGAAAGGCAATGAAATACAATGAGAATTATTGTCTCCAAGACCATTTTTTTTCAAAATCATGAAATTGTGACAGTTAACTAGTTAGGCAAAGTTAAAATACCTACTGCTTTACTGCTATAATTATTTTAAAATTGGAAGCACTGGATGGGTTGTTTTCCACCAAGTGCCAGTTATTTTGTGCTTGCTATCAGTGACTAGATATGTTTTGTTGCACAAATGGAAAAAATAGCACTACAAATATATACATAGATACACAAATTGCAGATGGGAAAGAGGAGAGATGCTCATCTCACTCTTACATTATAAGTGAAAATTATAAGATGTTTAGCATAACAAAACAACCTGCCTTGGTGGGAAATTTGGTGAGGATTCTTCATATCCTTAGATTTTACTGCTGTTATTAGCAAGTGGTTATCTGAAGAGGTCAGCAAGCAGAATGCAAGCTAAATTTTGCCTGAAGAATCACTGGGAAAACATTTGTAGGTGGCTCCTCAACACAAGTGATTTAAGGGTATTTATACACATAAATGTGCATACAAATTATGCAATGATATCATATGAAAATATTGTGGCAACCCAAACTGTATAAAGCTCCATGGACAATGGGGAGCAAATGCTCTCATTCAAATCTTATTTTATAATTTGAAGGCATAACTGATAGAGGGTGGGGAAAGCCATGTTGAGAACTTCAGTATGTGCAGCCAAGCGTCACATGTTTTTGGCACACTGTAATATGGCTTACTACATGACAGTGCTAGGTTCTAAACTTTCTGTGCCAGGTGTCTAACTGATAGCCAAGATGGCAGGGCATGTGTGTACATGTGGCAGATAAATCATCATGGGCAACCCATTTCTAGGCATTTCCATTTTTCATTAGTTGCAATCCATGCCAATTCATGAACACATTCTACCCCTTGTTCTGTTGAGTTCAGACTCCAAAGCAAACTATCCCCTCTCGGTTTCTGGTTCTCCAAAGGATTCTTTTAGAAAGGCACATTTCAACGAAATGAAATTGGGTGGTCAGAAATCTTAAAGACCCTATTAGCTGAACCAAAAGGGCAATAAGGCTGGATGGCTTCTCAAGAAGTGATACGTTTACCTGGATTTGAACTGACAAGAGATTATCAGGGTATATGAAAAGCTTAAATAACAGAAAGTTATACAGAGATTAAATCAGAGTTTTTTTTTTTTTACCAAACAGAGAGCCAACAATCCTTTCCTAAGTCTTAATCCTTGGGACAAAGTAGCTGAAACAGACAGACACTGAGAACACCAAATGATGGAAAGGATGGAATATGATTGTTATGCCATAGCCACTTCTGAAATCTATGTAACTCTCTTTTTGCTTCAGCATGTCTTCACATCAGGTGCAGTTCAAATATCAGTACAATAGACTTGCAGAAGCAATGCTAGTGATTAACATTGTAATCCCAGTCCTCATTTCCTGTTTATCAGAAAATCAGATCAAAGTCGTTTGTGTGTTGAAGGAACACCAACAATAATGAGACCAGAAAACTCTGATGGGGTGAGGGAAACAATCATTTCGTGCTTCAATCATTCCTTTCCCCCAGTTCAAAGCTCAGATCTGGCAGAGTATAACCCAAGCTGGATTTTTTTAAAAAAGTTAATTACATTTTCACCTCAGCTGAGGATGTGGGAGAGCGAGGAGGAGGAGACGGTCTGTCCTCAGAGTTCTGCCACAAGGTGTTCCATCTGGCACACTTGAAAACTTGCCCACAAGGGGAAAGCTGTGCCTGGCAAATGGTGGAAGTCCAGAAAGACCTGGGAGGCTTGGCATGAGATTTAATAATTGGGCAGCTGAGCCACCAGCAGTTCTGTTTGCTTTCCATGTGCATGGACAGCAAGAGAAGATGGCAAATGCTGACATGTTGCAGAGAAAGTGGGTTGGTAACAGCATCCAACTGATGCTGCTCATAACAAAAGAGCAAAAGCAGATAAGCAGAGTTTAGAGGGCTAATCCCAGTGACCAGGAGTGCATTTGCACAGTCTAAACTAGTTTGCCAGATGTGTCAGTTCCTGGAGAGGTCTGATCTGCCTGCGGTGACACATGCCTTAGTTACATCCCAGCTGCTTTACTGTGATCTGCTCAGTGTGGGGCTGCCTCTGAAGAGAGCCCAGAAACTTCAGCAGCACCAAAATGCAGCATCAAAATAGCTGACCAGAGCTGGGGACAAGGATCATACAATCACCCAACCCCACCCCATTACAACAACTCTGCAGGTTGCTGATCTGATTCTGGGCCCAATTCAAGTGGCCGGTCCCAATTTATGATAGCTTGGGTCCAAGCTATCTAGAAGACGATATCTCCCTTTATGAGCTTGCCCATGTATTAAGATCATCAGATGAGGCCCTTCACAGGTACTTTAGGGAGATAGACTTTGAAACTCCTTCTCAGCGGAACCCAGGCTGGCTTCATCTTTGCTCTCCTACCATGAGCAGACAAGAGACACTCTGATACAGCCCTGTGCTGGGAGGAGATGCTTTGTCCACCTGACTGGGGAGACAGGTGGTCACATGGTCCAGAGGGACCAAGGCCACTCTGGGATAGTGGTCATGTGTTTGACTATGAGCCAAGGACATTTAAGGACTCATCGCTAGGCAAACAGCCTCTTTGATTGCCAGCCATCTGCCCACCCTCCCACCCAGTAAGAAAATGAGAGGAGCTGGTTATGGAAGGGCCGGATGGGGATTTTTCATTGCCACTCTGATTGGCTGTGAGTGGCAGTGCATTTTCGCCCATCCCATTCTATTGTGCACAGTGGAGGTTCTGTATGTATGTGGCCACAATTAGCGGTTAGTGCAAATGGCAAAATGATGTCAGGTTAAGAGTAGTGAAATATGACCTATCAGATTGGCAGCCCTCAACAATAACTAGGAATAGATTAGGATAGTAGATATGACAGCCCAGGATGATTAATAACACTCCAAGTGATTGATGAGGGCTGCCCGGTCCGTTTAACTCTTAGTTTAAGTTCAAGTGCAAGTTTATGTTCAAGTTCACATTCAAGTGGGAGGAGCTGCCAGGGCCCTCCCAACAATAACTATGTGAACACCACGTAGCCACTTGCACTTTCAGGCCCCCTTGTGGAAGAAAAGAGCACCAGTGACATACTGAATTTAAGACAATAAATTGTTGCCCAATTCAATCGTGATTTCAAGGATTGACTACTGCAACGCACTCTACGTGGGGTTGCCCTTGACCCTTGTTCAGAGACTGCAGTGGGTACAAAATGTGGCGGCCAGACTGGTGGTGGGTGCTCGCAAATACGATCATATCACCCCAGTTCTGGCATGCCTGCATTTGGTTGCCCGTTGCTTTCCGGATAAGGTTCAAGGTCTTGGTTTTGATTTTCAAAACCCTCCACAGCTTGGGACCTGAATGCCTGGCAGAACGTATCTCCCAGAGATCAACTGAGGCCAAGACCTACTTGATTGTCACGGGCGCGCTCACTCAGGGTGGCCACAACTAGAGAGGCATGGAAGTTGGTAACTCGCATCCGTACCTTCTTGGTTGTTGACTGCTCCCTATGGAACCAACTTCCTAGTGAGCTGCGCCTTGCACAGTCCCTGCCCGCCTTCAAAAATGCATTAAAAACTTTGTTTTTCAAGGAAGCATATGGTGACCTTATCTCTGTTTATTATTTTTTTTAATCCGTTGTTCTCTGCCAAGGGTTCGCCCTCTCTTGCTGTTCTGTGATTTTACCTATGGCTTTGTTGTTGCTGTTTTTAGCTGTTTTAGCTGCTTTTAATCTGGAAACCGCCCTGAGTTCCAGTTTGGAAAAAGGAGCAGTATAAAAGTGTATCAAATAAATAAATAAATAAATAAATAAATAAATAAATAAATAAATAAATAAATAAATAAATGTGTCTTGACTCTTTGGCCACAGTCCCACCTTCTGTGGAGTTTCCCGTTGATGAACTGCACAGTAAAAGATTGCATGCTAACCAGGAAGAGAAGTAAATTCTGGTCCTGTCCGACCATGCCCCTCGAAGAGCAGTTTCAGCAAAGGTTCCTGAACTACTGTCAGGGGCTGGACTTAGAAACTTCACTCAAAAATGCTTACTTATTTGCTTCTGTAACCATGACAGGACCCTGAAAATACTCAGTAAAATCAGTTGTTCCTCTTTAACACCATGGAGGCTTGGAAACTACAGCCAGAAAGAAGGACAAAATGTGAAGTAGACAGGTAGAGACTGAACCAGAATATGAAAATATGATGCAGAAGAGAGGACACTAACTGCACATTTAAAACCACGTGACCACCCGGAAAAAATATGCAGGAAATTTATATACATAGAAAAATCTGGTAAGACTGTGGCCATTATTTCCAGGATGGGTGGACAAAGACTTTTCTTCCTCAAAAAAGCTTTCCCTCCATGGCTGCCTGCCTGAAGTGGGTTTTAAATGGATTGTTGTACCTTATTGCTTTGAATTTTTTTATTGCTTTTGTTTACCATTTCTTAAGGTGATATTCGATTCATCCTTTTTAATATTTGTATACTTATTGTTTTTAGCTTTAAATGTTCCCTTTAAATGCTATAAGCCACCAGGACTCCTTTTTTAATGAGAAAGATGGAATATAAATAAATAAATAAATAAATAAATAAATAAATAAATAAATAAATAAATCCTCTTTGATCACATTTCCATTGTGTGTGGCCCAAAAGACTATACCTTGTTCTTTTTGCAGTGCTTAGTAGGCGCCTGGAGTAGGAACTGGCAAGCCACTCCAATATTCCTGCCAAGAAAACTCCATGGACGTGGAGTCACGAAGGGTCGGTCACGACTGTAACGACACAACACACACACACACACACACACACACACACACACACACACACACACACACACACACACACACACACACACAACTTAGGCAGAAAAATGCAAATCGTTATCTGGATCAGCTTGTGTACGCTACCGCTTCTCTCTCCTCCTCTGTTATATCACAGGAGAAACCAGAAGCTTTTGCTTCTGCTTTCAGATTCATTACAGTCCTCAATTACAGCTGAGTTTTGGACAACCTCAGTTTGTTCAAAATGAAGATATCAAGCCTTGCTTGTTTTATCATCTCAGACAAGGATGACTCAAAGCACTCTTCTCCTTGTCTGACAGGGCTACCTAAAATGGTGTGCCTCGGTAATGTCCATCTTTGCAAAGCTACTTTCTTTTCTTACTGTCTTTCATGGTGGTGGGGAGTGCAGATATATTTCCTTCACAAAAGCTGGACAAATTTGGGAGGACTCTTGCATAGGTACTTGGAAATTAGTGCATTTTAAGCCTTGGGTGGATTGTTTCCTATTTAAAAATCTTCAGGCAGTCCTTTTGTGTTTGCTGCATAGATCCCTTGCTTTAGAAATAGAAAGGACACTAGGTCTGCACATATTTTGAGCAAATTATAGAGACCACCAACACTCTATGTCTTACTCTTGACTGGAAACAAGTCATTCCCATGGGATTTTCAAAATTCTAAGATCTCTTCTTCAGTCCAGATAGCCTGACTCAATTGGAAAATATTTCACAATTTTCTCCAGAATTGGCATGGGTGAATTCAAATTAGTTTTCAATGACCACACAATATAAAGATCAATATGAATCAGCTCAACTTTTTCATCTCCTCCAATCTGTTCTTTCCTCCCACCTGCTACAGGGGACTTCTAATTGTCTACCCAAACAATTTTTTGCCTGTGTGATTTGTTCTACAAAATAATAATGGGAAATGACTTGGGATTAGAGATGGGCACGACTTGAAATAAAAAATTTTCGAGTTGTCGTTAGTCGGGCCGGTCCCGTTTCGGCTCGTTTCCAGTTTTCGCGAAAATTCACAAAAATTAGTCGGTTCGTTTTTTCATTTTTTCGTTGTCGTTAGTACTGGTTTTGGGGGCATGGAGGCACCTCTGTGGGGTGGGTGCCTCCTCTGGCCCGCTATAAAGGGAAAGTGGGCTCCTGGAGGCACCCGTGGGTGCCTCCTATCTTCACCCACTAGGAAGGGGAAGCAGGCTCCAAGAGACCCCTCTACATGGGGGTCTCCCCTCCTCACCTGCTGCTGCTGCAAAATGGTATGCAATAGCCATATGGATATTGCATACCAGTTGCAGGCTATGAGACCAGTGAGAGTGACAGCGTCATGCCTTCCCTGCACAAGGCTCTCGCACCACCATGTCTCACACAGAAGGGAATTGAACTTGCCGCGTGTAGTAGTGCAATGCAAGCAAGTAGATCTGGCTTAGGGTTAAGGTGGGTTAGTGCAAGGGCTAGGGTTAGGCTAGTGACGGGTAAGGTTATGGTGGGCTAGTGGGTTGCACCTCTGGGTGCCTCTCTGACCCACTAAGAAGACAGTCTGTGACATATGGGTAAGGAGTCAAGGGTTAGGGTTAGGGTTAGGGGGCTAGGGCAGGTTTTAGGGGGCTTTTTGGCACATCCCAGAAGTCTCCATGGCCAAGTGGCCATGCGTTTGGTGGGATGGCTCCAAAAATTGGCATGGTCGTCCACTCCCACCACATGGCTGGCCACTCGGCCAGCCCATCATCGCGCACTGCGCAGGTGTAAATAAAATAAAATAAAATAAAATCAATGAAGGACAGAGGAGGAGAGGAGAGACATTTTGTTGCAAGAAAAAACCCACTGCTACTGTGAAAAATCTGGCAGTTTATAAATTTTCGCGTGTTTCTGTTGTGCTTGTGTGTTTTTGGACCACGATTTCAAAAACAATATTGCATTCGCCGCCCCATTTTGGATCCCCCGCCCGCACCGCATGGCATGGCGATTGGCGACTCGAGTCCAGCTGCCCAGGACGGGGGGGAGGCGGGACCCCCCCTCCAGAAACCACCCCTCCGGTAGGTGCCCTGCGCCCTTAGTCAAGCAGGCATTTTTCCACCTGCTTTTTTGGCCCGGGAATGGGTGGGGGAAGAGTTTAAAAGTTTTTTCCTGTGCCGTCCGTGCCGCTTGCTTGCACTTTAATTGCGGCGGGCGGCGGCCAGCGAGACTGGGCTTTTTGCTGGCTGCCTGCGAGCCTGCGGTGAGTCCCACCAGAGCAGCCCAGGACAGGGGATGGGGGGGAGGCCGGGGACCTCCAGAAACAACCTCTCTGGTAGGTGCCCTGAGGCACGGCAGGCATTTTTCCGCCTGCTTTTTGGCCGGGAACCGGGTTTTTTTAATTTTTAAAAACTTTTTTTCTGTGCCGCGTGGCATCGCGCGATCGCGCAATGCAAGGAACGAGCACGAGTAATCAGACCAAAATTGTTCGTTCGTCGGTTCGAGCTCGAAGTCTGGTGGAGTAATTCCCGTTACCGTTTCCGTAGAGTAACGGAACCGAGTAACGGAAACGGAAACGGGAATACCGCTAAGTCGTGCCCATCTCTACTTGGGATAATTTTCTGGCAAGGTACTAAGTCAGGGCATGATGTTATTTGTTACTGGAGGCACCCACCCCAGCGATATTTCTCCCTAGTTGCCAAGAAATATTGGCTTGTTTGTTTTTAAACAAATTATTGAGTCTAGCACTAGATCATTTCATCACTGCATTGCTTCATTAGGTTACTGCTAGATTACTTCCCCACAAACAAGAACAAAGGAAACAAAATAAAAATAGATATAAAGCAAACCAACTCAGGTGAAATGAGTTGGTTTGCATTTCATGGTATGTGTTGATAAAGTCAAGAAATACCTTACAAATTGGCATTGGGGGTGGTTCTTTATAAATTGTCAATGCACCATTGGTGGTTCATCAAAATTGCCACACTGAGTTAGTTATATAGCAAAAGGTTTATTAAAGACAGATAGAAATACAACACAGAACAATATAGTACAGAAGATAGGTTAGTAGACATCTTAGCTTAAGAGTCCAAGAGCCCCTTGAGGTTCCAAGACATAGCACAGACCAGATGGTTCAATCTGCCCTGACATCCTGGACAAAGGACTAAATGACTTTCCATGTTTTTTATAGTTTTCTGTATGGTAAGCATGATCTAAGACTGACGTATTTAGTACGCCTCTACACGTGCCTACATGTGCTTTCATGTGCTTGTTCATCAGTTCATGTTCTTGGCCTATAGTCATTTGGCCATCAAAGCCTAGAATGACCTGACCCTATTTCCTTGTTCAAAGTTGGTTCCTTATTCCTGGCTAACTGCCATATGTTGCTCCCAGCAAAATGACACCTCGGCACTATAAGATAGTGCCAACAGTCTTAGAGGATGGGTCACCGTGACCATAGTCTTGTCTCCTACTTCCTAGCTTGGCTTATTCTAGCTAACCACAAAATATTTGCTGTTCTTCATAGACTGGCACCCACACATTTTATCTTTTTTGTTTGTTTGTTTTTTGTTTATGCCAATCCCTTAGTTGTGTCAATGAGACCTTCAGAGAGATGTATCTGACACCCACAATTGGGTTTAACACTTCAGTAATGGTTATAATAATTTTTGGCTTTTCTCATGTTTATAAATCCTCATCAGTGTCTATGGCTGTTCGTGTATGGAAAACTTTGGGAAAGTATCCTTTTTTCATTCCCATCTTGCAGCCATTTATACAGTCCCAGTGACTTGAGGGCAGACCATAATAGGACAGTCGGGGACCAGCAAGAAGTCAGTATCAAAGAAAGAGACCCGTGATGTGGATTCAACCACATCAGATTGGACACTGGCATGGAACCAAACTGTATTTTATGTGGTCACCTAACCTGAATGAACTTTCAAAAGAGATCACAAATCAGGCCAATGAAAAGCTAGATTGTTTTGATTCTGCATCACAATATATTCTCAATATACCCTCATTTAATTAATGTTCATTCTTCAAAACTGTAGTTTCATTTACTTTGAATTCAGAGCCACAGTATAGTTCATGAACTTAAGTGGCTTGCTAACTATAGTTCAAACTAATCACAAATACTAACATTTGAACATGATGGGGAGTTATAGTCAATTTGAGCTGAGATGCAGGTTCTTTTTAATTCCTTTTCATTAGTGAGTGACTTCAACATCTAAAAACATGCTCAAAATGTGCCCCTGTTCTGCAAATAACGATTGCATGATGTAACAATTAACCACACTAATGATATCTTTTGAAGCATAGTTTCCACAGTCAGGGACCATTTAGGGATATGCAGAACCCCCCGAGAATAATCCTTCTGTTTCCATTCAGCTTGTTTTGCCTTGGTTGAAATTGACATCCTCTTCTAATGAAAGAAGGAGAGGTAGATAGAAAGCAAATGACATACATCCGCATATTGCTTTGAAGCATAACTTTGCTAATGCCTCCTGTTAAGAAGTCATTGGTGTTCAACATGCTAATTCCTTGCAGAAGTGCTCTGATTTCCTCACATACATTAACCAAAGCAATTTGTCAACACATGCACATGCAAGCTAGAACATTGCTAAGACATTCTTCTGCTTCAGTTTTGTCCATGATTATTCATGAAGTCACTTGAATGACCCAGGCAAGGTTTTTCATGTTACATGTCCATTGGTCAATGGATATATCTTTGTTTTCCAGGGAAAGAGGTCATAATCTCTGGACTACTTAAAGGTTTTTGGCCTTTAGAAAGGCTAACTGACAATCTATTGGCCTTTCAAAGGGCAAATTCCCCATCACAGCTCTTGATCAGAATCCCATCTTTTGTTCCATCATGTTTTAATAGTTCGTTGTGACCTTGTGTTTTTATACACAGACAACATTCTCTGTAAACTATGTCATAGCAAAAGGCTAGAATATTGTTTTTGTTTGTGATTAGATCATTCTTAATTACATATCAAAATGTACAGGAAGGTCCTATGTATATTAGTTCTAAGTAAACATCCCATGTGCTACTATCACATAATTGCATCAGATGTTACAAGGGATGGAAGATGTATTTATATCTCTGTTGTGGAGTGGGTTAGACCAGGTTAAGTGGGATTCGTTTAGTAGATCTATTGTGCCATTTGCTGCAGTCCTCACGTCTGAATGCCATATGGACTTCAAATTACCCTATTTGCCCCACTGTAAATTTGCCTATATTGTGAAGTAAGAGGAAAGGAAGATTTGTACTGTGCTCCTGGAAAGACAGGGAAACCAGCCATAGTTTTGGCTTCTACTGTTTTCTTCATTTGATATCTGGCATGAGGGGCTCCATAGGACAAAGTATTTCCTGCTTGCAAGCTGGGACAGTGCAAACCAGAGTGGCTGCAGAATATTTCCATGATTGAAACCTGGAACCAAGGAAAGAAACCTCTCTTGTGAAATAAACCTGAGGAACATTGAGAAAGAACTTGAATGAAACCCACAAAACATCTCTAGCAAAGACTATTTCTGAGGGGGGGGGGGTCTGCATGACCTTGTCATTTCACTTGATTTCATCTAGAACAGTGGTTCTCAACCTTGGGTCCTCAGATGTTCTTGGACTACAACAACCTTAAGTCTTCAGCACTAGCAAAGCTGGCCAGGATTTCTGGGAGTTGTCCTCCAAGAACATCCGGGATATGCAAGGTTGAGAACCACTGATCTAGAATGCAGTTGGACGTGGTGGTTTTTCCTTATGTGGTGTACCCATAGCTGCCCCAAGCTGCTGCCTGAGGCAGATGATACAGTGGCCCTCTGATCTCAAGTACAGAAGCAGATGAAATGTATTTCAGTCCTTATAGATGGAGTAGTGCCAGCTAGCTGTAGATGCATTTGAGGAACTCCACACAGAACCTTTGGACATCCCTGCCTTTCAGCATAGAGTGAGCTGTGAGACAACCTCTTACTCTATGTGATATTCAGTGGCTTCATTTTTGGCAGAACTCAAAGGTATTTTAAAATAAATGACTGGAAAGCAGGACAGAAGATTGCAGTTGTTGCTTTTTGTTCTAGAAATTCTGCTTAATTCATCACTAGCAACTGTCATTTCAGGCTGCCATTTTCTTTCCCTCCCCAACATGTCCACAGGCCAGCCCTGAACGCCACCAACCAAATACCCAAGAGTTTGTTTCATTTCGTTTTTCACAGAAATCATTTAATGAGTTTTAGTAGATACAATTTTCTGATTAAAATAAAGCTGATTAAAAAGTAAATTAAAAGTAAACTCTGCATTGATTGTTTTCTATTGTCATGTTCTTTTAATCAGCCTGGTTATATCAGTTTGAAATATGTTTGAGTTCCATTTTTATTTTACTGCTACGGCTGTCAAGGCATTTGATATTGTTGATTTCATAGCTGCAACTGGGAATCAGGGTTGTGGAATCGAAATATTAGTGTCAGTATTCAGTTGTGGCCACATACGGAGCATCTTATGTTTGGGGGATGAGGAAGAGGACTAAGAGGAGGGTACGTGCAAAACAGCAGCAAGGCTTGCAATGCATGATAAAGGAATTAATTCCTTTAATTAATTAAAAACTACAGCAGATCCTGCAATATTTGTTGCTAAATACATTTGAGAGCTTGTGGAAATCTGCCTTATTATTATTATCATTACCATTATCAGTATCTGATTCATAGTATTTGCTAATCGATTTTCTTCCCACCCAAAAGCTCCCAAAGCAATGTGAAATAAAATAGACCAATAAACACACCTTATTAAAAACAGATAATACCTATTTCTAAAAGCCAATTTAAATAATAATTTAAATATTATTATTAGTTTAATTCTTCACACTGAATTTCGATGCATGTCCATCCAGAGTCAAGCTCATGATGTCAGGAAGACCTATTCACAAGTAATCAGGAACACAAGTATAACCTTATGGCTCAACTTAGTTATTCATTTTTTAAAAGCAAACTTGCTTCATTTGAACAAGCAATACCTATTTATTTGTTTGCCTTATTTATAAGCCACCTTTCCTCCAATAAAAAGACTCAAGACAGATCACTGTATTAAAAGAACAGAATTAAAAACACTGTACGTTATACATTAAAGAAAATAATGAAACTATAAAACAGATTAAAATACACAGAATAATTAAAAGCAAGTAAAATATTTAAAATGATTTAAATAAAAAAATAGCATTCAGGGACTTAGTCGTGTTTGTTAAAACCCTGCCTGAAAAGGAGGGGCTTCAAGCTTCTCCTGGTGGAGAGATAAAAGGGTCCCTCTGACCTCCAAAGGGATTTCCATAGAGAAGTCCTTCTCTCTTGTGTCCCACCATCTGTGCCTGTGCTGGCAATGGGACCAAGATGAGGGCCTCTGATGATGATGTGAACTGCCAAAAAGACTCATAGGGGGAGATGCAGTCCTTCAGGTAGCCTGGACTCAAGCCGTGTAGGGCTTTATGGGTTTCCATTGGGCACTTGGAATTGGGTCCAGAAACAGACTGATTGCCAGTACAGTTGTCCTAGCTGGAGTATTAGATGGCCTCAGACAGCAGTCTGGCTGCTACATTTTGGACAAGCTGAAGTTTCAGAGCCATCTTCAAAAGCAGCCCCATGTAGAGTGTATTACAGTAATCTAAGCAGAATGCAATGAAAGCATACACACACGTAACAAACATCCATGTTTCTTCATTCCAAGTAGAATCCAAAGTTTGCTGTTTTAGTGAAGTGTCCGAAAGAAGCAGCCCATTTGATCCAAGGAAACATTTTATCATTGGTACAAAAGGGGGGGGGACAAGTTAAGTGACATGTATGTCCAAAATGAAGCATAATCCCCACATCGATTGTGCAGGCTCTGCACAATAGTGGTTCAGTTTTGTGTTACATTTGCAAAGCAAAAATTATGTCTTTCAGTTAATTCTGAGACTTGGCTAGCTCTTAATCCAACTGATTTTACCACTGTTGTAGCTGGGAGCTTTGAGTAGACACCTTTGGCAGAGTGAGGCCTAGCAAAGCCTCTCAGTATTCCAGTGCATGACTTTTGTCCAGGTGTGTCACCGTTAGGGGGTTGTAGTGTGCCTGGATTGTATGTAGAACTCCAAGTGTGGAGAACTATGGGACTTGTAGTCCAGACAATCCCAAAAGCCCATCCTAACTTGCTATCTTGAAAACCCTTGATGATACCAGTGAGTGAGAATCTACTTGAGAAGCTAGAACTATTATTAGGTCTATTGAACTATTATTAGTTCCATTTTGACTTGAAGCTATCCAATAAATTAATTTCACTTTGCATAAATCTTTCAACTTTACAAACTCACATGTGATTTTGAATTACTTGCGTGCAGCTTGAAAACAGACTTCTGGTCAGCAAAAATTGATTCCTGAAAAGCTTTTGTGACTTAAAAAAAACCCTCTTACATTTCAGGACTGAAGCAATTTTCTATTCCTCGGGAGATTTAAGGACTCTGTAATCCTTGTAACTTTTGAACCTGCTTTATGAGACTCTATACCTGAATATTTGCCAAATTTTCTTGATGGCTATGCATACCTGTCGACATTCCTCTTTTGTGTCGGGGAGTCTATTTCAAGTTTATTCTGTGCCTCTATACCTTTTTAAATCATCTTTTATGTCATCTTGAGGAAGGGGAAATGATATTTGTTTTAACTCACAAAACAAGACATGGAAGGATTTATACCGCAACTCCAGGCTGAAACTCAACTTCATCCAGTGCTTCAGGATGAAGACTGTTCTCTGTAAAGTGGGATGTATTCACTCCCTATTCCAAGTGCTATCATTTCTGTTTAGGTGGAAAGGAAGGATAAACATGGAACAGGAACATGAGCTGCTTCACGCTGTATCACACACAGCATAAAGTGGTTACCCACTCCAGACCGCTATCAATAATTTAATAGAGCACATAACTGTGAAAAAGTGTGTGTCAGAATTAATTATTCCTTTGCCAGTTACCCTGATACAGAGGGCTCCTTGTTTTGCAAAAGGTTGCACTCATCTGAAATTTTAGACTTGACTGGGAGCACTCAAATCTTCTTTTGTTCATAACCAAACTTCTACAGGGTGCTTTCCCGGAATACAATTCTAAGGGGAAAAGCCATTAAATTTCAAGGGCTGAGTCCTCCTGACTTTGCTATGGTGTAACAACAGCTAAAGAGGGCTGAAGTAACGCAATTTCAAGAAACTGTTTCAGTAGGTGCATGCCAGGAAATGTAAATACACAGTGGCAAAGTTTGTGACCTGCATTTCCCCTGTATCTGGCTATCCCAGGGCCAATTCAAGACTCTAGTAAGCCCTGAGGAAAAAATATATAATAGTTCCCCCTTATTTCCTCCTCCATCTCTCTCTCTTACCTCCCACCTAGATAGGTCGCACACAACATGAGCAATACAATATAACATAATAAGACTGACTCGCTAAGGTAATCATGTTTGCAGAATATAAGGGAAAATGTTTAGGTAAACAAAGAAACAACATGAAAAGGAAGTCTAGCTTATAACCATGAGCAGCACTTCAGTATTAGAAAACAAAACATTTATCCCCCAAAAAAAAAAAAACCCCATCTGCAATAAAAGTAAGAATCCTGGTGCCAAACAGCTCAAGTGCTACCTCCTATCACAGAGCCAAAATAAATACTTGGGCTATATCCATTTGTTGTCATTGGGTACCCAACAGGGATAAAATAGTATAATGAGTCCAGGCAATCTAGGTAAATCATGCAGAGAAGTGCGCTCACTGCACAAGGCTCAGGGATAACTGCTCTTACCATGAAGAAAGTAAAGGCAGTATTATGAGCTTTCAAATAGAATTATTATGAGATTCATTCATTTATTTAACATATTTATAGCCATCCTTTGCCGACTTACAAAAGGAGAAAAAAGATGGGGACAAAGCCTATCTTCTGGTAGGAGGGAGTTCTACAGCCTCGGGGTGCAGTGGTTAAATGCTTGTTCTGCAGCTAAAACTGTGCTCAGGACCTGGGGTTCAGTCCCAGGTAGCCGGCTCATGGCTGACTCAGCCTTCCATCCTTCTGAGGTCAGTAAAATGAGAACCAAGCTAGCTGGGGGGAGGGCAATGTGTAGCCTGCATACTGTAATTAAAAACTGTAAACCACCCAGAGACTACTTGAAGTTGTATAGGGCAGTATATAAGGAGAAAACTTTAATAAGAGAAAGCCTACCTGAAAGTGGCTAGAGGGATGCTCTTCTCCCTCTCACAAAATACCAGAACTAGGGGACATACACTCAAATTGAGGCCTGGGAGAGTAGGAACAGACAAAAGAAAATATTTTTTTCACCCAGCGCATTGTTAGTCTGTGGAACTCCCTGCCACAGGATGTGGTGATGGCATCTGGCCTGGATGCCTTCAAAAGGGGATGGGACAGATTCCTGGAGGAAAAGTCCATCACAGGTTACAAACCATGATGGAGATGTGTCATCTCCAGGCTTAAAACTGGGGTACTTCAAGGACCAGAGGCAGGGGAGTGGTATTATGAGACAGATATCTAGTATTGTGGGCTCCCAGACACATCTGGTAGGGCCACTGTGAGATACTGGAAGCTGGGCTAGATGGGCCTTTGGCCTGATCCAGCATGGGTCTTCTTATGTTCTTATGTTCTTATGAAAATAAATATCTTTGCCAACTTACAGAAGGATAGCAAAATGTGGACAGCCTATCTTTCAGTAGGAGGGTGTTCTAGAGCCTGGGAGCAGCTTCAGAGAAGGCTCTCTCTTGCATACCCACCAAGTGTATCTGTGTGGGTAGTGGGACCAAGAGGAAGGCCTCCCCTTCTTCCCCTTGTAAAGCCTAGGCAGACTCATAAAGGAAGATGCAAGCTTTTAGATGGCTTCAATCCAAGCCATTTAGGGTTTTATAGGCTACAAATAGCAGTTTGATTTGTACCAGGAAACAGATCAGCAGTCAGCAGAGCTGCTGTAACGGGAGGGGTGGGTGGGTTTACATGATCTCTTTCTGTGTGTGTTGCGTTGTTACAGTTGTGACCAACTCTTCCTGACTCCATGTCCATGGAGTTTTCTTGGCAGGAATACTGGAGTTGTTTTGCCAGTTCCTACGCCAGGTGCCTACAGCACCTCGTATTCCCTGGTGGTTGCTCCTCCAAGTACTAACCAGGGCTAACCCTGCTTAGCTTCCAAAATCAGGCGAGATTGGATGTGCTTAGGATCTCTGTAACCAGCCCCAATCAACAATCCAGCTGCTGTATTTTGGACCCTCTGAAGTTTCTGAACTAGAGATGGGCATTTTATGAAAAACGGCATGCTGTTTTGTCACTTCATAAGCTTTCAAAATGTTACAAAATGAAACCAAATGGGAAAGAGTTTCATTATGAAACAAAATGAAATGCTTCTTTTCCCCTTTGAAAACAAAATGTTTCATTACTCTATTAAAATGGCTCCCTTGTAAAAAGCTACCCAAAATTTGGTGCCTCTAGGACCTAGGGAAACCAATTTATAGAGTAACAAATTATTTCGTTATTGTTTTGCTATGTTACTTTTTTTTACAAAAAATAATTTTAAATGAAACAAAATTAACCACTAGTAGAAATTAAATGAAATGAAATGAAACTCTATTTTTCCATCCCTATTCTGAACACTTTCCAAAGGCAGCCCCATGTAGAGCATGCTACTGTAATCCAATCAAGAAGTAGCCTAGGACATATGTCAATGTGACCAGAGCAGATTAGGAAACAGGTCTGACCGATACACTAGTTTTAACTGTGCACAGGTTCTCCTGGCCACCACTGAAACCTGAGTATCCAGGCTCAGATATGAATCCAGGAGCCCCCTAAACTGCATGCCTGTGTTTTCAGAGGGAGTGTAACCTCATCCAGCACAGGCTGTTACCCTATTTCTTAATCTGCTTTTCAACTGGTGATGCCAAACCCTAAAACTCCAGACAACCACTCCCAACAATTTCATGTAGATGTTAAATAGCATAGGTGACAAAACAGATCCCTGAGGGACACCATAGACAAAGGCCAGTTATTGAAAAAGCATCCCCCAGCACCACCTTCTGGATTCTCCCCTCCAGGAAGGACTGGAGCTACTGTAAAACAGTGCTTCCAAGTCCTAACCCAAAGAGATGGCTCAGAAGGAGAACATGGTTGATGGTATTGAAAACTGCTGAGAGCTCCAGCAAAACCAACAGGGACACATTCCCTCTGTCCAGTTCCCAGTGTAGATGATCCACCAAGGAGACCAAATCAATTTCCATCCCATATCCAGGCCTGAAACTAGATTGAAATAGGCCTTGCTTTCTGTTTTCCAAATCCACTAATGAAGTCTTCAACATCAATTTGCTTCAAAATGTCACTCTCAATTGACACTGTTGTTAATTTGTTGAGGTGTTGTTCTTGCATTGAAGAGTGGGCCTTTTCACATGACTCCTAAAATCTGTGGCAAATGGCTCCCAGATCCGGAGCTTAAAATTGTTTCCCCACCAGCTCCGGAGTTTACAAAAAATTAAGTGCGACCATGCCCATTAAGCTCATCCCAGCGCACCTTTCAAGTACCTGCTCTCCGAGGGTGAAAAATTCCTGATGCAGATGTAACTTAGTGAGTGTCGGGATTTCCTTGCTTCTGTTTGTTTTTGTTTTTTTGCCCCCCACCCCTTTAAGAGACACTAAGAGACTGGAATGACATGGCAGAACGGAGGTGAGCCGAGATGGCAGAACGGAGGTGAGCCGGCATTCTTTTCTCTTTTTTTCTCTCTCCTCCTCACGCAGACAGGAGCCAGGGAGTGTGGAGGGGGTGAGAACACAGGAACAGCGACAAACCCCCAAGATCTCTGGTCCGAATTTAAGTGGCCAGCGGAGCTTAGGGGTCATGTGAAAAGGCTCAGTGTGACACTGATTTTGTAAGCTTTGCTTTTGAAAAGGAATGCTCTCATTCGGCCACAGAGACTTATAACATGAGGTAAGACAAAAGGCCATAATGACATTGGGTTAGATTAAGATGATGTTTCTTTCTTGCAAGAATTTGCCGCAGTAAGTACTATTTGAATACTGTTTGTCCTCTTTGCTGATGCTGATGCTGATGCTGGGAAGGCAGCATTGTAGTAAACTCTGGAAAGGAACAACATCATCTATAAATGTGTTTCCCAAATCATCCTGATAAGCTTAATGTAGAGTAAATGCATGTTTTCTTAATGTTTGAAGTTGAACTGATATGAAAAGCCAAGTCATCCAAAAAGCCAAGTTTGCTGTTTATTGAAGAACATTGTTCCTTTCTTTTATGCAGACAATTGACAAGTGTTTCAATAATTACATTATAATTTGATCTTGAAACTTCCTTCTTCCTTCTAGAAGAATGGATTCAGTCCTGACCTCATCAAAAACAACCTTTGCACTTTCTGTTCCAGCTTTCCTACTCACCCTCAGGCAGGATAACTGTTACTGTCATGTCTTGAAACTCATTTCTGGAACAAGGAACATATTTCACAAGTGACTCAAGCATGTTGATTGCAAGTTCAGCTTATATGACACTTGTTTTATTAAACTAATTTAAAAGCCTGCGGCATATGATGCACATGAAGATATTTTCCAATGTCTTTATTTTGTTTATTTATTTATTTATTTATTTATCAAGTGATATCACTTGGTACTATGGGTCATAATTTTCATCTGGACCATTTCCCATATTTTGGAGATATTCAATAATGCAGCAGTAACTATCAACATTTTAAGGGGATTATGAAAGAAATACACAAATGCACATGTTTATGTGTATATCAGAGAAAATTAGCTTAGCAGCAGCAGCATGTATATAAAGTGTAGATACTTGCAATAAGTGTTATTGGAACTGAGAGACATAGAGACAAAGAGCATGACTTAGAATAAAACTCTTATATTGAATATATACAGTAGATAAGCATAACACCAAACATAACATATATACAGAGCAAAATATACAACAGAGTGTGGGGTACTGTTTTCTCACCATAAACAGTCCCAATTTACATTACACCAGCCAGTTTCTTTATACACATTTGGAACTCATCAGACATGATTTTAACCAATCACATCCTGACACACCATGATGCCATTAAACTATTCCATCTGTGCTAAATCATTTTAACCTTCTAGTGATTTCTAATCCCTTGCACTTGTGGCTAACATCATGACACTGCATTTTGACTGACTCCATTTTACAAATTCTCTGTTCAATCCGTTAAATATACATTACATACAATTTGTCAATTCTACATATTATGACAGTAACTCAGCTGCAAAGCTTTAACCTCAACGTGGCTAGACCAGCAAGTGTCTCCTAGGGACTTCAAGAAAAGCACCTGGCCTTTTTCCTTTGGCTCCAGATGCTCTAGACACAAAGACGAATAATGGGCCAAAGAAGAGGAAAAGATCAAACTGTGTCAAAAGCGTCGGGAGATAAAAATGCAGCACATGAACAGACACTAACAGCTTGTGGTCTAACCCAATTCAAGAAATGTGATGGACAAAAGGGATATGCAGTTCAAGACAAGTTAGAGTTTGGAATAAGTACTTATTCCACCAGTGAATGGATGGTCTGCATAAGAATAAAGCAGCCCTGAAGGTTGACCATCACAAAGCGCCCCAATGGAGCTCCTAAAAAAAATGCCCAGATTTCTCTCTGGATAAAGCAGCCCTGAAGGTTGATGTGCCTGCAATGGAGCTAAACTCCAGAAGGAAAGAAGGCTGAGTCAACAACCATGGACTGGCTACCTGGGATTAAGCACAGTTTTGGCTTCCATACAGCAGTTTAGCCACTGTGCCATGAGACTCTTTGAGTAGCAGAACTCCTCTCTAGAGGTCCTCTTTCTAAATTTAATTTTGGTTAATTTTTCCATATATTGAGGGGTTCTCAACATCCTTGCCTCCACTGCCCTCAAGATTTGATTCTAAAGGGAATAAATCAGTCACTAGAGGATGCAGAGATATCTTCAGAAAATAATCCTATGTAAAATTTGGAGGATGGAGATGCAGGTGCAGATGTGCCCCCCCAAGTCTCAGGAAATGGGTATGTACTGCCTCCAAATATGTGGATATGGCCCACCTCTGGTCTCTTCTAAGGCTGACCAAAATTTGATGCTCCAGAAATTACTGGACTACAACTCCCATCTGCCTTAGGCAACATAGTCAATAGTGAGTAATGATAGGAGTCATAATCCAGAAGTATCTCAAGGACCATATTATGCCCATCCTAAAAGGCCTGAAGCATCTTTCATTATTTGTTTGTTTGCTTGTTTGTTTGTTTTATATGCTGCCCATATGACAGGAAGCCACTGGGGGGGTTATAGCATAAAACAAGCAATATATAATATACAATAATACAAATATCATAACAAAAACCACAAATGATACAAATACAAGGACAATTAAGTCAACATCACTCATACAAATCAAAGACAAATAGACTAGGCTAAGGACAGATGAGAGGAAATCATAGTCAGTGAAGCAGCAGAGCAGTTAGTAACCAAGGAAAGCAGATTTAAATAACCAAGTCTTCTATTGGTTTTTGAAGGTCTGCATCGATGGGGCCTGGCAGATCTCTGAGGGAAGTTGGTTTCACAATCTAGCTGCCGCCACTGAGAAGGCTTGATTCCTTGTTGTTGTCTTGCGGGCCTCCCTTGGTGTTGGCACCCTCAGATGACCTGCTTGTGATGAGCGGGTGACACAGGCAATATTCTGAGGTAGGAGCCATTCTGACAGACAGTGTCCATCCCCAATCTCACCAGAAGAAGCCTGTGATCAGACCATGGAAATTCTACAAGCTAAGCATGTTTTCTTTTACCAAGTGTTAGCCTTCCTCCTCTTCATACTTATTCCAAACTCTAACTTGTCTTGAACTGCATATCCCTTTTGTCCATCACATCTTCCTTTATCCAAGCTTCTCCGTCCCTTGTTTTTCAACTTCCCTTTGAAATAAATATCGGGTGAGTCTTGTTGCTAATCTCACTGAAGTAGTCTGGTCAAAATAAACACATTTGCATTGGCTCATAAGACCAGTTCTGTCCAGTATCTGAGGAGCCTGCCTTCTTGTTTTGGTTCTCAGAGTGGTTTGTCCACCACTGTGGAATGGTCAGAATCCCAATCCCAATCCCAGAACCCTCTATAGGCTCACAGGTAAAAAAAAAGGGGGGGGACAGTTCCACACTATAGTTGGCAGCTGGCAACCCCCCAGCAAGGAACAAAAGACTAGAAGGCAGATTTCTTTTGTGGCACTAAAGAGACACCCAGTTGGATTGGGGCAGGAGCTGTTTGTTCAGTGCTTCAAATAAATTATTCTTTTGTGATGTAGTCAATTGAAATATGTACACAGGCTTCTTAGTACTTTCAAATCTATAAACAAGTAATCACATTTTCTCTGTTTCCTTTGTTATGAAAAAGAAGTGGGGGTGAGCTGTCACTTCCATGTTTGATGTCGACAACCCACACAATGCCAGCACCAGGCGCCACAGAACTATCAAATAATATGTACATTTTGCTTTCTTGTACCTTGCTAATTTAAAGGCAGGCCTTTGTTGTCAGACTGTGACAAAGGGGAGGATTTAAAAATAGGATATGCCTTTACTCTAGGAAATTTATTTCATGGTAAAAGAGAAAAGGATGTGCTTTTGTGAAATCATCCAAAAGACAATTCCCTTTAGTGGTGGAAAATAAATGCACTGTCTGCACGAACAGCAAAAGAACGGGGGGTAGTAGAGAGCGTTCTTTGCTATGATAAATGCAATGATAATACAATAAGCCAATGTTTGTGGAATATCTGGAGCTACCGTAAAGTGGTATGTCTGAAAATCCAAATGCTTATCAGACTGACCACATCACTGCACTGCCCCATAGAGAGATCTAAAATGCTAGGGCTGTTGGATTGGTGCTTCTAACCAATTGAGGAGCAGGTCATTAATAAAACAATATGGCTTTTTCCAACATCAAGCCACCATAGATATTTAGCAGTATAACAGAGATATCTTGCATCAAGTTAGTTTCCTTTGAGAAACCATTTCCCCTAGTCAGTGGGAAGATTGGAAGGAAACTCAAATGTGGCTGAGAGGATTGAGACAGGTGTTAGATTATATGATATTGTGGCGGTGTTGCTACATATTGTCAAGTCATCTCTGATTTGTGGCAATCCTATGAGTAATCTAGAGAGATCACTCATAGAATTTTGGAATGATACAAAGAGATCTAGATATCTGTTTCGTTGTTTTGATATGCAATTAATTGTTTCATTGTGAAATGAAACAATAGAAACCATTTGTGACAAAATGCAATGAACTGCCTTTTTTCATTCAGGACACTAAACGGGGAGCTTCATCAAGCATTTTCCTGTAAGCCCCTAAAATTGGAGAGATTTGGGGTTCATGGGCCCAAATTATTCAACTGCAAAGAGGGTTCCCTCCCAGAAGTAACTGGAAAAGTGCTGTGCAGGTGCCACACTGCCAATAGGTCAATTTATTACTTCCCCTTGGTTAACCCCTATATTTCCAGCATGCAGAGTTCAGCAGTTTTGCCATTAGCTAGGGGGACCCTCTTTGTAGTTGAATAAGTCAGTCCTTTGAACCCCAAACCTCTCCAAATTTGGGGGGATTACAGGGAAGAGCTTGAGGAGCTCCTGTGCTATTTCCATTACCCGAAAATAGTGATTGCATGCATGTAGCAGCATGGAAATCATAGTGTCACTTCTTTGGACCTTTCCCTGTAAGTCCCCCAAATTTGGAGAGGTTTGGTGTTCAGGGGGCTGAGTTATTAAACTTCAAAGAGAGTCTCCCAGGAGAAATTTCTAATTGAGTTGGGAAGCCACTAATCATTCCCCTATCAGTGGCTTCCCGACTCAATTAGAAATTATTTTCTGCTAGGGGAACCCCATTTGGAGTTTAACAACTCACCCCCCAGAACCACAAACTTCTAAAAAAATGGGAAGCTTACAGGGAAGAGTCCAAAGAAGCTACCCTGATGACCCAAGGGAGCCTTTAAAATTTGTTTCATTCTGAAACAACCTAAATCATTACTAATGAAACAAAATCATTACTAATGAAACAAAATGATACTAAAAGAAGCTAAATGAAACACTATATTTTCATTTTGTGTCCATCTCTACTCCTGTCCTCGACAGCCCTGCAATTCCTATGGTCTCCCTTAAAAAGTCAAACTATTTCATATTTCTCTACCTGATGTCTGTCTTCAGCTTTCCCCAACATTATTGGTTTCACCCTCAGAAAGTCTTGCCATTTTGTGATATCCCAAAAGTAGAATAGCCCCAGTTTTGTCATTTTTGTCTCCAGAGATAAAGTTTGATTTGGTGAAGGGCTCACTTGTTCATCTTTCTGGCACTCCACACATTATCATCAAAGCTCTCCTCCAGAAACAAACATCAAACTAACAAACTTCCCTGCTCTCATAACCATACCTAAAATAATCATGTGCCATGGACTCATTTCTGACTTATTGTGACCCTTTTCAATGTTTACAGGTTGCAGATGGTGAAGGTGAAAACCTGCCTTACTCTGTAATGAGAATGGGATGGGCAAAAACACACCACCACCCCAGGGTCAATCAGGGTAGTGGTCAAAAATTCCCATCCAGCCCCAAAGCGACCAGCTGATCGCATTTTCATAAAAACTAGAGGCAGGTGGGGGAGTGCCTGAAAAGTTTTGGAAAAGAGGGCGAGGGAGCAGCATTGAGCCTTTTTGAAGACTTCAAGGCCCGGGAATTCCCAGGTTATGTGGGCGCTATTTTGCGCTGCACCTGCAGGTTGGAGCTGCAAAGCATCCTGGCTGCAGACACAGACAGCAGAGACTCCCGTGCAGTTGCATGACTGAAAAAGTCCCATCCCAATCCACTTTAGTTCAGTGACACCAAAATTTGCAATGCTTGTATGTTCCATTCCTTCCTTTACAGTTTCCATTTCATTGATTCATTCATACCTCTCATGCTCCATTTTCTAATGCATGTTGTGAAGCATTGGACTTTCTCTTCACCTTTCTGAACATCAGCCACTAGATGTCCTTTTTACTTGCATCATCAATGACAGAGGGAGCTGATTCCAGCAGCCCAGAAACCTCTTCCAATGTTCAGGGTCAAATTGAACCAAGTGCACAGAGTGGGAAGGTGCAGCAAGGGTGCCCAATTAATCAACTAAATTGCTGGTGGAGTCAATATCAGCCTGAAGAGCTCCAATTTTAGATTTTACAAAGGCTGCAAAATGCTTGGGGGTAAAAGCAAACTCGGATCTTTGAAAGCCAGGGTTGCTGGAGCTGCAAAACACCCAGAAAAGTTCTTCCTGTTGGTATGTAGCCTCATTAATGGTTTGTTATTAAACATCCTTTTTGCCATTTTAAAGCAATGGCATGCCTCCTGGACAAGCTCTTAGCAGCATCCAGATTTAGCTCAGGGTAATCTTTCCTCCACCTGCTCTTATTTCATAGTGCCCCAGGAAGCAGGGTGAACTCTGATACAGAGAGGGTGTTTAAGGCAATTGTGTCAACCACCCAGGTCATCTCTATACACCATCGTTTGACCTGGCCTTCAGCAGGATTATCTAACAGATCAGCCAGAAACCCTCCAAAGGCTTTCCAAAAACCCACCAGCATCTAGACGCCACCAAGGGTGGATCATTCTAATCAGTCCATTCTCCCTGCAGAGGGGGAATCATAATGGACACCTTAAATCTCATCTGAAAGTGATATGTCCATGACAGTGGGCAGGATGCCATGTTCTCCCCCCTCAGATCATTTCCCATTAATGCTGTAAAAAATATCAGGTCTACAGTGTGGTCAGGTTTATGAGATGTGCTGGTGACATGCCCAGATAGCTTCATAGCTGCCACGGCATCCATGAACACCATGGCTGGGCTCAAAAGCCCATACTTGATGTGGATGTTGAAGTCCCCAGCTATCAATAGTCTATGAAATCTCAACACTGTAGCCTTGATGAACTCAACCAAGCTTCCCAGGAAAAGCGCTAGGTTGCAAATTGCATTTGGCTTTGATACTCAGAAAGAGGTGGTGGTGGTGGTAGTGACAGCACCATAGTTTCTTTTCTCCAAGTTATATCTTGCACTGATCGTGCTAATTCAGAAAAGGGTGAACAATGAAGGGTGGCAGTGATGATTCTAATGGGTGGTGAATATGCTTTTAATCTAAACGCTATTGGATCCTGTCCATGGTGCTGAATTTATTTTGGGAATGAGGTTTACCCCCCTGGATGGTGCTTACCAACTTCAGATGAAAACCCAGAATGGCTTCATTGCCTTGCAACCTCAGAGCTACAAGTCTTCATTTAAGGCCTCTGTTGACTTCATTAAACACCTCACTCATTACTGATCTGTAAGTTGCTTTACTTGCAAAGAATGGGTAGTTACCTATAGAAAACGTATTTGTGCTTAGTTCTTACCATTGAACATTTTCAATTCACTGTTGTGCCAGCAATACATTATATTGCATTGAACAATTGGATATGTTCATAATTGTCCCAAACTGTGATGAACGTACCACCACCACCACACATCCACTTCATGGCCCATGCCTCCCGCACATAAGAAAATAAAATAGTCCTCCTGGAAAAAAAACCAAAAGTATACACCTTTAGTATTATAATTACACATCAAATGTACAACAATTAAAATCAGTCAAGCAATAGAATCACAGAATAATAAAGATCATAGAATAATGTAATTGAAATGGACCTGCCTCCCAACCCTCTGCTCAATACCGGAATACACTGAAACTTTTTCCCAAAATTAAATTCATATGCACACAGCTACCTCTGTAAAAATCAAAGCAAGAAAATAAAAGCAAACTACTACTACTACTACTACTACTACTACTACTACTACTACTACTACTACTACTACTACTACTACTACTACTACACTTTTTTCTACCTTCCCAAGAGCAAACCAGGTTTACGCACACACACCACACACAAGGTAGGATGCACAGGGAGACTGCATCATGGCAGCAGTGAAATGATGCCAAGTAATAAAGAGAGACCTCCCCCCATGACAAAAAGGGGGAACCAAAAGGATCCAAAATGGAGGCCCAGAGGCAAGGAGATGAGAAGCACAGTCCAAGATGGAGGGCACACATTCACAATGAATGACTGTTGCAAAGAAAGAGTGCTTTCTTCCCTGGAGCCTAACCAAATCAGGCCCTTGTACAATTTTAAATTTCCTACTCTCTCTTGATCCCTGGTATTGTGAGTGGCTGCTGGGGATGATGGGGTGATTTGCCAAAGAGTGAAAGAAAGGGTAAATGGGCTGGGGGTGGGAGAGATTAAACAAAACACTTTCATGTATTCCTCTTTCATTAAGAAGGATCATTCATAGTTTAGAGGCTCTCTTCCAGCAATGAACAAAAGAACTTGAAAACAAAAGAGATCACTTAGTTCATTTCCCCCATGTTTGTGAAACATGAAATGCCCATTCCCAAATTTTGCTGCTATTTAATATAATCAGCCCACCAAACACTTAAGACCTTTCCCAGTTTCACCCCAAATTTCTTTCTATCCATCCATCCATCCATCCATCCATCCATCCATCCAGAAAGAAAGACTCTCTCTCTCTCTCTCTCTCTCTCTCACACACACACACACACACACACACACACACACACACACACACACACACACACACACACACACACACACACACACACACACACACACACACACACACACACACACACGGGGGGGGGAGATGCTGAGAAGAAATAGTCAAAACAGAATTTTCTGCTCAGTCGATGATCATGAAACCTGACATTACTCACTAAGGTTTTATTTGAAGATGTATATCCCATATTTCAGATGCATTTTGCATTGCCTGCTGGGAATGAGAGAGACATCAACTTCAACAGAAAGCGTAAAAAAACAATGACTTTAGGAGTGATCTACCTAAATTTAAGTCCATTGAAGTCTTGTGGATGTCAGTGGAGGAGTTAAGCCTGCTTATCTATGGTTTGAATTGTCCCTGGGCTCCTAAATCCCCACTGATGAATGCACATTGCATTTGAATTTATCATATTCTGTACTCTTACAGGCTTATTATGGAGTTGAATGAAAAACGACTGCCAGAAGTGGATGATGACATGCATCATTGTCTGTGCATTTAATTGAAAAGACACACAGGAACACCCCACTTTTTAAGGTTGAGAGAGAGAGAGAGAGAGATTTCATTTCAAAGACAGAAATCTGGGCTTCTTCACACCAAGAAAAGAATGCCCCTGTGGGTGGGGAATAACTTCAGAACTTGTCCATTGCTGTCTTTAATGTGATAAATTGACCATGGACTCTTTTCTTCCCTCCTCTGTAATTCCAAATGGCCCCTGAAAATGCAAGAGTGGTTGTGCATGGCTGTTGACTAATGACACAATGAAGTTTGGTTATTTTCTCACAGTTGCAAAGCAGCAAGCTAGTAAATAAGGACTGCATCCACAACAGCTTCCCTTATTCAAACAGAGAAGGAATGTGTAGATGCCTCTCCTAATTCCCTGTTCCTGGGCAGAATATTGTCCCTCGATATTGTAAGCCACCTTGGGTCTTTTTCCAAGGAGAAAGGTGGGGTAAAAATATTCAAAATAAATAAATAAATAATAAATACAATAATCCTGAGCATGAATGCTAAAGGCATTTTATTACATTGCATAATATTCAAAATTCGCCATTAACAGTTTGCATCTTGGAAGTAATAGGCCTTTGCCCTTTGCTGCTTGGAAATATGTTGATGTGTTATTCCCAGAGCCTTCTTTGGTTTATTTTGAACATGCTTAGGAGTATTACGTAGTTTCCCCTTTTAGATGCAGGTGGTTTTGGAAAGTTCACTGAACTGATTCTTTAAATATAAAGAATCTTTTTTTTACCATCCACGTATGACTGCAGCATTTTTCTGAGAAGTAGTATGCTTAGAAAATTCCTCCTACAATTGAATAGCTGCAAAGGGTCCAGTACACAATGAATACAACTAAATAAATCAATGGTTTCTATTCTGAGTTCAGACCAGGCAGTTTGCAGAATGCTGGATATTAAGGATCCATGTCAAGAAATGCTATATTTATTCAGGATTATACTGGAGAACAAACTATGGCTTATTATACTTAGCACTGGTTTCTTAATTAGATGGTGTCTTCTTATGGATGTAAAAATTTTGATGCACCCCCAGAAAAATTCTAAGCACATATTCTGTAATATTTTATAATCATCTTTGTGTTGTTATTGGTTGATATGGTCATAGGACTAATCAAAAATTTATTTGTTGTATCTTTCAAATGGCAATACCTTTCTCTCAGAGATAGAATTAGAGTTGGGCAAGAAATGACATTATTCATTCATTAGCTAACAAAGGGTATTTGTACACGACCCCTAAACTCCGCAGCAAATGGCTGCCAGCTCCGGAGCTTACAATTGTTTCCCCACCAGCTCTGGATTTTGCAGGAAATTAAGTGCGACCATGCCCACCTAAGCACGTCCCAGCACACTTTTCTTGTACCTGCTCTAGGAGGATGAAAATCCCCAGGTCCGGATTTAATCTGGTGAGTGCGGGGCTCTCCTTGCTTCTGTTTGGGTTTTTTTTTCCTCCCACCCCTTTAAGAGAAGGGGTGGGAGGCAAAAAAAAAACAGAAGAGAAGGAATCAGGACAATGACGGGGCTCCAGGCAGCTTCGGAGGTGAGCCTGCATTTTTTCCTCTCTTTTTTCCTCCCTCCCCTCATGCAGACAGGAGCAAGGAAGTGCAGAGGGGTGGGGACGCAGAAAGAGCAACGAACCCCCAAGATCCCTGGTCCGAAATTAAGTGGCCAGCGGATCTTAGGGGTCGTGTGAAAAGGCCCAAAATGAATAATGAACCAACCCATCAAAGAAAAACAAAACGGTGTCAGCGGCGTCAGCAGCAGTCCCCTGGCGTCGGCATCAGCAGTCCCCCGGTGGCAGCATTGGCTGCCCCCTGGTAAGCCAGGTAAGCTGAACCAGTTTGTTTTGGCTCAGTTTGTGTGAATATTTGTTTTAAAAATTCATACAAAACTGAATGAAACAAACTGAGGGGGAACAGAATGAAATGAATCATTAGTTTTCTGTTTCGTGCCCACCTCTAGATACAATCATATGTATCAAAAGAAAAATCACTACTTCACACAGAAGTTGGGAAAAATTGCCATTTGTGGTACGACTCTCAGATCTTCCCCACCCATTAATGCCGCTGTTTCCGTAGCTTAAAAAAGTAACTTTCCCAAGCTATAATGTACCTATCCATTCATAACAGAGACTTGCTACAACCACCTCTACTCCTGTTGTGTTCTGTCTTGCACCACACTTAAAAGGCTTAGAACATTCTGTCTCCTGAAATTCTCCAGCTAACCACTCTCACTCGCCGCATGGGAAAAGTATGCCCCTCCCACCAAGGTCCTGCTTCATTCAGAGCAAGGAGAGAGCACTAACTATGCTGATCACCCTTTGGTTCTTTAATCTTGACTCTGCAGGTACAGCCGTCATGTTTAGTTTCTGTGTCAGGGATGAATGACTATGAAATGAAGCTTATAAGACAGATCAATGTATACACCTGATGAGCAGAGCAATGGCTAACTGTGGCTGAATTCCTGATGATGATCCAGCGTTGGAGGACTCCGGAAGAGATTCTTCTTTTAGAAGTGCCAGGTAATATCATTTTTGTCAGATGCTTGAATCTCTGCGTGGAGCCATTAAACTGCTGAGTCTGCCATTGCAAATTTTGCCTTCCACTTTGGGAAGATGCAGATCACTGTGGGAGGCTTTAAGAAAGAATATCAGTTATACACACAAATCTACTTAGCCTTGATGACAGAAGCTGGCAAAACGTAGCATCCCTTGGATTTAAAAAAAAATCAATTTAAGTTGAAATTACACAAATGTAATAGTTTACTTAATTGGCTTGGCAAATTGTCCCAGTTTGATATAAATCTTTGCCACCCATACAGAGTGGCTTCCAAAAGTTCAGCAAATTAAAATTCAATTTGTTACCCTGCAGTCCTTTCTTTTTCGGTCAAGTTAATCATTTGGGAAAGAAGTGGCATCCTCTAAAGTGCAACCATCCACCTTCCTTCTAAGGTTTTATGAAGTGAAAGGAAGTGCACTTATTTGTCTTTATTTTATAGAGTACACAAGTCCCATTTTACAATGAAATGGACCCATAAAACAAGTCAAAGTCGTGAATATTACAAGATCAATAGCACAACCATTAAAATCCATCAATCTCGGCAAGTTGTGGAATGGGGAGAGAGAAGTGGCCATAAAACACACATGGGTTGAAATCTACTTTGTGGAATGTATGCCACGTGGGTCCCCTGACATCATCAGCTACAGCTTCTTTGTTCATTATTTCCCCTGAAGAAATTATTTCCAGAGCTTCCTTTGCAATCCCATCAGAGAATCAAGGAGGGGAAGCTGCTGAAGGCTGCAGGTTGTGAGGAGGTCTCAAATTTCTGAAAATCACCACTGCCAAGGTATAATCTAGGGTCATGAGAAAAAAGGAAGACATTGTAACATTCTTCCCTTTTAGAAGTGTCTCAGAAGCAAAAAACCATTTGCAGCGGACACCCATCAAGCCCAATAGAGGGTTGGCTCAGGTAATCAAGGAAGGGACTTTGACCTTCCTGTTGCTACATTATAATGAAATAATTGGCACCCCCATGAAGCCACAACTTCCTCTCTAGGGACTGGCTGATAGGCTCTTCTAGTGCCCATCAGGAAATCCTTTCTTCAGAGCCTGGGGGAATCCCTTGCACCTGGAAATGTCTACCTGCTCCCTTTGTCTCATTCCTAATCCTTCCCCCCCCCCCAACCCTCCTTCCACCAGGGAACCAGGCAAGACAAGAAAAAGGACTTACAATAAAGTTTGTTTGCATTTGTTTCAAAAACCACTTCTGGGGACTCCAAAAGGCCCGGAAGCCCTTTGGAGGCCCATTTAAGGTAGTGTCAGGCCTACGGTAAGTATAATGGTAAAGGTAAATGTTCTCCCCTTCCACATGCATGCTAGTCATGTTCGATTCTAGGGGCAGTGCTCATCTCTGTTTTCAAGCCAAAGAGTGTTGTGCAAGTCCGTGACCATGTGGCCAGCATGGCTGAATTCATTTCTGCACACGGAACTCTGTTTACCTTCCCACTTTTTACAGTGGTACCTATTTATCTACTTGCAGTTAGATGCTAGATGCTTTCAAACTGCTAGGTTGGCAGAAACTGGGGTTTACAATGGGTGCTCACTCTGTTGCATGGGACCTGGGATTTGAACCACTGAGCTGCCAACTTTGCAGTCAGCAATTTCAGCATTCAAATGCACTGAGCTACCATGCCCCTCTCAAGGTAAGTGTAGGAGGCCCCAAAGAGGGCCCCCAGTCCAGACCAAACCCAGCATCTGCATAAGGTGGATTTCCCTTTATCGGGTTGGGTCCCTAACCCCCCATGATAAATGGGGGATTACTGTATCATGCCTCTCCTTAGTCTTTTTTTCTCAAGGCTGAACATGGCCAGTTCTTTCCATCTTTCCACCTGAACCGGTTTGTCAGCATCCTTCTTAAAGTACAGTATCCAGAACTGGACATGGTACTCAAGTTGAAGCCTGATTGGCACCTAATAGAGGAGAACTATTACTTTGTGAGATTTGGAGACTTTGGATTTTTTTAAATTCAGACTAAAATGACATTGGCTTTTTTTTGCAACCATATCACACTGTTGGCTCACGTTCAGTTTCTGATCTACAACAATTCCAAGATCCTTCTTGATGAAGTAACCAATATCCACCATCTTGTAATTGAGTGATTGATCCCCACCAGATGTAGAACATTCCCCTTATTCATTGAATTTTATTATGTTGTTTTCAGTCGAATGCTCAGGCTAATCAAGACATTTTCAATTTTTGTTTCTATCTTCCAGAGAACCAATTATTCAACCCAAAGTTGTGACATCCATAAATGTGATGAACATTCCCTGTACCCCTTCATCCATATCATTCATAAAACTTTTGAAGAATACTGGGCCCAGGAATAGGTCTTATCCCACTTGTTCCCTCTTCCCAGTTTGAAAAGGAGCCATTGCTAAGAACTAGAGATGGGCATGAATCAAAAATTGGAGCTTCGTCAAGATTTGTGATTTGTCGAGACTAAATGAATCAACAAATCAATGAAATGATGAATTTCCAGTGACAAATTTATAAATCAATGAATCAATTTGTATCTCCTTTAAAATGCTCTGGAAAATAACCCCCTAACATGTATAGGCCTGAAATTTGCAGGGACGCTTCCTCTGACTCTCCTCTACAAGCCCTGGACGTTTGATGAGGACTAGGATTCAGATGTCTGAGCTATGCACCCCCAAAGAAGTCTCACCAGTAAAATACCCCTCTAGACACCTAGAGATACCAAACTTGCAGAGAGGTATCTCCCAACTCTCCTCTGCAAGCCGTTTAAGTTTGGTGAAGATTGGGTTTCTGACACTGGAGTTATACAATCACAAAGTCTGCCCCCCCTAGGAAACTGTCCTTTAGAAACTAGGTTGTAGAAGCACTATCTGCCCCATACTTGGCAAGATTGTAGAGAACCAGAGGAAGCTTTCCTCCAAATTTGGTATCTATGGGTACCATGGGGTCCATTTTATAGCCCAGTCAATTGCTGAATTTAAAAAAAATCACTAAAATCCATTAATTCATATTTGTTGGGGAACTTTATTTATGACAAATATAAATTGATGAATTTTGACAAATTGGTCCGATTAATCAGAAAATAAGATTCATTTGTCGATTTGTCCCCATCTCTAAGAAGCACTCCCTAAGTAATATTTGGCAACCATCTGTGTATCCCCTGACATTTATACTATCCATCCTGCACCTAGTCAGTGCCCATATGTTGGACTAAAGAGATAGGGCACTAAATTAAGCTAGTTCTTAACAAGAATGTGCATTTCCTGTGACTAATCCACTTTCCCCTCCTACTGTAGGATTTCCTTAGAGGTGCACACTTCAGCAATCAGCCTTGCAAATTAAGACTATGTTTTCTTTCCCTGAAATTTCCACTCACCTGTCTAGTTGGCTTCTTATTCTGTGTAGGATGATGGAAATAAATTATCCCTAAATTTGTTTTTCTTATGCTAACAGTGGTTTCTAAATCACAGGGACAGTGGAATGCTTGTCTAAAGCAGAAAAAGGAGGAGAGCCCTCAGCAGTACCTATATCAGCATTCTGGCCTAATTGAGTATTTAAATGGTGGGTAATAATCAAGTTTGTTTCAGTACTGCTTGGGAAAGTGAGCTAAATAGTACCCATGGTTCTTCATTAAACCTTCTTGATCTATATGACAATTACTAAATTGCTTGAGCAAACTTAGAGGTATATTATCTTTCGGAAAGCCAGCAGACAGCGCCAGCAAAACCGAGACTGAACCATCAAAAGTGATTTCATGGCTTAAAGTTCATCCAAAGTACTATTAGCTTTAAGTCCAATTTAGAACTGTCAAGGGAGATATTTACAATAGTAATTTCAGATCATTATCTTAGCATTCCAATGCAAATAGCCACAATTTAATTCATTACCGCTCACATTACATCTTTATTTTCCACCAACTGGTAGCTGACATTTTGCAAGCTATAAAGAAGAAATGCTAATTAGACCGAGGCGCACCCTTACCATTTTCCCAACATCAATGCGCTTCTGCTTCAGTGCAGCTTCAAGAAATGCTTCTGAACATGTGGTCACCCCTATCATTCGCCTATTTCCACCCCTAACCTTGACCCCAAACAGGTGGATCGGGCAGGTAAGAAAAGGAGACAGTAATCAGCTATCCAATACTTCCACAAAATCCCCCATGATAGGTGTCTAAAAGCTGTTCTAGCTGGCAGAACAAAATGACCCCCTTTCTCCATCAGCCCACCCACCCTCTTTAATTTAGAAAATCTAAAGTGATCTCTGGAGTGGAATAGGAGGCACATTAATATGCAAATGAACTGCCAAGAAAGTTCAGATTTGCATTTAGACTGGACAAAGGAGGGGTGGGGGAAAAAAGCTGTTTCCTCACACTGCCACAATTTTACAGATTACTAGTCCAAGAGATGGATGCAGGAGGGACTCTGTCATTACCATTCATTCACCCTTAGATAGGTTCAATTCACTTCAATATGTCTGGTGTGATATTGCTAACTTGCTTATTTAGAGTACAGTAGGATGCCAGTTGATGTGCTGGTGAGACAGGAGCAGGAAAGAAAGCTCTTTTATGAATTTAACTAGCTCTTAAACTGAATGTGGGAAGTCACAGCCTCCATAACCAATTTCAGAGCATCAATGAAAACTGAAAAGATAATTCCCCACTCCTGCAAAAATGAGAAGGGTGGTTAGCACCATGTGAGTGACAATATGCATCAAGAGATATATATTTATGCCTTGGGTGACTGCTGAATGGTCATCGGGAGATCAGTGGGCTGCAGCTAGGAGCCCTTTTATGGGACCCCTAAGATCCTCTGGTAGCTTAAATTTGTATCTCCCCAGCCAGATATCATGTGGGTTTTGTTCCATTTCTGATAGGACAGAGATTTACCAAGGAAACATTACAGGTTCTTGAATCAAGACAATATTTGGCAAAGTGATTGTGGACAGTTTAGGGTTGCTTAGTGCCAAAGGTAGACAATTGAAATTTGAAATTTTAAAAAAATTTATACCACCCGTCTTCCTGAAAGAACTCCGGGCAGTGAACAAAGAGGGCAAGACAAGCCCAACAAAGAACAATACAACAATCAAGAGGATAAATAAATAAATAAATAAATAAATAAATAAATAAATAAATAAATAAATAAATAAATAAATAAATAAATATGGAGGCCCTATCTATCTTCTAAATAATATATATATATATATATATATATATATATATATATATATATATATATATATATATATATATATATATATATATATATATATATATATATATATATATATATATATATATATATATATATATATATATATATATATATATATATATATGTTTTCGTAGATTTTCACGGGTATAGGTATGCATGTTAGGGTGGATTCGGGTTTCTTCCCGTGTAGAAATCTGGTTGTTTTGGCGACGTTTCGACGAGGTCTCACTCGTCATCTTCAGGCTGGTGTTCTGGCTTCTTTCTTCTTGAAGCAAAGTGTGGTCTCAGTTGAAGTCCTTCTATAAATACTGCTGGGGGTGTGTGGTTTGCTTGCTCTGTTGCTGATTGTAGGTTCCTTTGTTCCTTTGTTCTTTTGTGATCTGCTGTGTGGCTGAGGCGATCGTTAAGGGATTAACTGCTGATGGCTGTTTAGATGGCTGTTTACATGCTGGTGGGTTAGATGGCTGGTAGGTTCTGGCAGTATCCTGGGCTTTGGTGGAGTGGGGTCCTGTGTCTTGTGAATTCATTTTGGTCTGGCTACGTGTCTGTGGTCTCCCAATGTTTTTTGGGGTGTGTGAGTGTGCTCCATGTGGTGACTGGAGTGGGGTGCCGCAGTAGATGGTGCAGTCGTGGTTTTGTTATTGGATGGTGGTTTCGTTTCATCTGTGGGAAGGGTCTGGGTTTGTGTTTGGTGTGGATGGAAGGTGGTGGCATCTTGTGTCCTTTTGGACCTGGTGTCAGTCTTTGTGACAGAGGCTCGTCTGTTGACCAGGGCTAGTTTCAGATGTCAGGCAAGCGGGAGGTGTCATCACGTTTATTCATGTTGTTTGGGTGTTTCTCTATTTCAATGGCTTCCATGATTATTCGACTGTTGAAGTGTTCAGTTTTGGAGATGAGTTTGGTTCTTTCAAAGTCAATTTCATGACCTGTTGTTTTTATGTGCTGGAAGAGAGAGGAAGATTTTTCTTCTTTTTTGACTGCGTTCTTGTGTTCTGCGATGCGTGCGCTTATTCTCCTGTTTGTTTGTCCGATGTATGTGGCTGGACAGACTTTGCATGGTATTTCGTAGACTCCTTGGTTTTCTAGCTCAATCTTGTCTTTGGGGTTTCTTAAGATGTTGGCTATTTTTTGGTCGGTGCAAAAGGCTGTCTTGATATTGTGTTTGTGGAGAATTTTGCTGATTTTGTCTGTGGTGCCTTTGATGTAAGGGAGGAGGGCGGTGCCGTTGTTCTCTTCTGTTTCTTGGTTCTTGGGGGTGTTTCCTTTTGGATTAGTTTGGTGATGGTGTTTTTTGGAATCCGTTCGCAATTAAAACATTCGAGAGAGTGTGTAATTCAGTTTTTAGGTGGTCTTTGTCAGCGAGGCGTTTGGTTCTGGAGATGAGGGTTTTTGCTACGGAGTTGATCTGTGCAGGGTGGTGGTGTGATTGTGCATTTAAGTAGCGGTTTGTATGTGTTTTTTTCTGGTAGATGGTATGTCCTAAGGAGCCGTCGGGTTTTTTGTAGATTAGGACGTCCAGGAAGGGAAGTTGGTTGTTGGCTTCTATTTCCATAGTGAATTGTATTTTGGGGTGTAGGCTGTTGAGATGTGTGAGGATGTTGTTCAGTTTATCTTTCCCGTGTGGCCAGATAACAAAGGTGTCGTCAACATATCTGAGCCAGAGTTTGGGTTTATGTTCGGACTTCTGTAACGCGTTGGTTTCAAAGTGTTCCATATATAGGTTTGCGATGACCGGTGAGAGGGGTGATCCCATGGGTGCTCCTTCTATCTGTTTGTATCTTTGTCCATTGTGGATGAAGTATGTGTTGGTTAGGCAGTGGTTGGTCAGATCTAGGATGTGTTTGGGGGGGTTGTATTTGTTGTGGATAGCTGTCAAGGCTTCTTGAATGGGCACTTGTGTGAAGAGCGAAACAACATCGAAGCTCACGAGTAGGTCATTGGGTTGTAGGTCTTGTTTCTTTATAATTTCTATGAAGTGGAACGAGTTTTGTACGTATGAAGTGATGGATTCTGCATAGGGCTGGAGTTGTTTGGCAAGAAATTTGGCGAGGTTTTGTAGAGGTGAGCCTATGGAGCTGACTATGGGTCTGAGAGGTGTTCCTTCTTTGTGAATCTTGGGAGGCCGTAGAGCTTGGGGCATCTGGATGATTTCTCTCTGGGGATGATGCTTGGCTTGATTTCTTCACTTAAGGGAGAGGCTTTTATTTTGGCTTTGGTGGTTTTTTCCAGGTAGGTGGTGGGGTCTGTGTTCAAAGGTATGTAAGCAGGGTCTTGTAGTAGTTTGGATAATTTGGCTTGGTAGTCGGATGTGTTCATCACCACTGTGGCATTGCCTTTGTCTGCTGGGAGAATGATTATGTTGTTGTCTTTCCTCAGGTTGGAGAGGGCTTTTGTTCTTCTTTGTGTAAATTGCTTCTGGGTGGTTTGCTGGAGCAGAGGACATTGGTGACTTCGAGTCTGATTTTGTTGGCTTCATCTGGGTTGATTTTGGTTAGGCTGGCTTCCACTCCGCATATGATGTTTTCGGTGGGGATGTGTCTGGGGCGATTGCAAAGTTGAATCCTTTGGAAAGGACTTTGGTCTCTGCGATGGTGAGTGTCCTGTCTGATATGTTGTGAACTGTTTGTTTCATGGGCTGTTGTGTGGGGGTTGGGCTTCTGGCGTTTTCCAGTTTGTGGAGTTTGTTGGTGTGTGTGTCTGTCTTGTGGGAGGTCTCTGTTTCAGCTCTCCAGGCGGCCAGTTGCTTGGATTTGTTCCAGAGTGTTGGGTGGATTTTGTTGCTGAGTTTGAGGTGGAGAGTGAGTAGGTCTCTGTTGGTTTGATCTAGTAGGTATCTTTTCCTGTGTAGTTCGCTTCTGATTAGGGCTAGTTCTGTTCTTTTCAGGATCCTTTCGCTGGATGGGGTTTTGAGTGGAATTTCAGTTGGAAGCTTGTGGGGATCACATTTTTGTCTCGGCAGTTGCGTAGGAATGCAATGTCACATAAGATGGTGGCTCTTCGGACTTCTAGTTTCTCGTAGGTTCTGGTCAGCTGGAAGGTTTCCTCCCCGTAGAGGGTTTATAGAGGAAGGTTTCCTCCCCGTAGAGGGTTTATTCCTTCTATTTATAGAAGGACTTCAACTGAGACCACACTTTGCTTCAAGAAGAAAGAAGCCAGAACACCAGCCTGAAGATGACGAGTGAGACCTCGTCGAAACGTCGCCAAAACAACCAGATTTCTACACGGGAAGAAACCCGAATCCACCCTAACATGCATACCTATACCCGTGAAAATCTACGAAAACAAATATCCGACCTCTACGGGAGGAAACCTTCCAGCTGACCAGAACCTACGAAAACTAGAAGTCCGAAGAGCCACCATCTTATGTGACATTGCATTCCTACGCAACTGCCGAGACAAAAATGTGATCCCCACAAGCTTCCAACTGAAATTCCACTCAAAAACCCCATCCAGCGAAAGGATCCTGAAAAGAACAGAACTAGCCCTAATCAGAAGCGAACTACACAGGAAAAGATACCTACTAGATCAAACCAACAGAGACCTACTCACTCTCCACCTCAAACTCAGCAACAAAATCCACCCAACACTCTGGAACAAATCCAAGCAACTGGCCGCCTGGAGAGCTGAAACAGAGACCTCCCACAAGACAGACACACACACCAACAAACTCCACAAACTGGAAAAACGCCAGAAGCCCAACCCCCCCACACAACAGCCCATGAAACAAACAGTTCACAACATATCAGACAGGACACTCACCATCGCAGAGACCAAAGTCCTTTCCAAAGGATTCAACTTTGCAATCGCCCCCAGACACATCCCCACCGAAAACATCATATGCGGAGTGGAAGCCAGCCTAACCAAAATCAACCCAGATGAAGCCAACAAAATCAGAGTCGAAGTCACCAATGTCCTCTGCTCCAGCAAACCACCCAGAAGCAATTTACACAAAGAAGAACAAAAAGCCCTCTCCAACCTGAGGAAAGACAACAACATAATCATTCTCCCAGCAGACAAAGGCAATGCCACAGTGGTGATGAACACATCCGACTACCAAGCCAAATTATCCAAACTACTACAAGACCCTGCTTACATACCTTTGAACACAGACCCCACCACCTACCTGGAAAAAACCACCAAAGCCAAAATAAAAGCCTCTCCCTTAAGTGAAGAAATCAAGCCAAGCATCATCCCCAGAGAGAAATCATCCAGATGCCCCAAGCTCTACGGCCTCCCAAGATTCACAAAGAAGGAACACCTCTCAGACCCATAGTCAGCTCCATAGGCTCACCTCTACAAAACCTCGCCAAATTTCTTGCCAAACAACTCCAGCCCTATGCAGAATCCATCACTTCATACGTACAAAACTCGTTCCACTTCATAGAAATTATAAAGAAACAAGACCTACAACCCAATGACCTACTCGTGAGCTTCGATGTTGTTTCGCTCTTCACACAAGTGCCCATTCAAGAAGCCTTGACAGCTATCCACAACAAATACAACCCCCCCAAACACATCCTAGATCTGACCAACCACTGCCTAACCAACACATACTTCATCCACAATGGACAAAGATACAAACAGATAGAAGGAGCACCCATGGGATCACCCCTCTCACCGGTCATCGCAAACCTATATATGGAACACTTTGAAACCAATGCGTTACAGAAGTCCGAACATAAACCCAAACTCTGGCTCAGATATGTTGACGACACCTTTGTTATCTGGCCACACGGGAAAGATAAACTGAACAACTTCCTCACACATCTCAACAGCCTACACCCCAAAATACAATTCACTATGGAAATAGAAGCCAACAACCAACTTCCCTTCCTGGACGTCCTAATCTACAAAACCCGACGGCTCCTTAGGACATACCATCTACCAGAAAAAAACACATACAAACCGCTACTTAAATGCACAATCACACCACCACCCTGCACAGATGAACTCCGTAGCAAAACCCTCATCTCCAGAACCAAACGCCTCGCTGACAAAGACCACCTAAAAACTGAATTACACACTCTCTCGAATGTTTTAATTGCGAACGGATTCCAAAAAAACACCATCACCAAACTAATCCAAAAGGAAACACCCCCCAAGAACCAAGAAACAGAAGAGAACAACGGCACCGCCCTCCTCCCTTACATCAAAGGCACCACAGACAAAATCAGCAAAATTCTCTACAAACACAATATCAAGACAGCCTTTTGCACCGACCAAAAAATAGCCAACATCTTAAGAAACCCCAAAGACAAGATTGAGCTAGAAAACCAAGGAGTCTACGAAATACCATGCAAAGTCTGTCCAGCCACATACATCGGACAAACAAACAGGAGAATAAGCGCACGCATCGCAGAACACAAGAACGCAGTCAAAAAAGAAGAAAAATCTTCCTCTCTCTTCCAGCACATAAAAACAACAGGTCATGAAATTGACTTTGAAAGAACCAAACTCATCTCCAAAACTGAACACTTCAACAGTCGAATAATCATGGAAGCCATTGAAATAGAGAAACACCCAAACAACATGAATAAACGTGATGACACCTCCCGCTTGCCTGACATCTGGAAACTAGCCCTGGTCAACAGACGAGCCTCTGTCACAAAGACTGACACCAGGTCCAAAAGGACACAAGATGCCACCACCTTCCATCCACACCAAACACAAACCCAGACCCTTCCCACAGATGAAACGAAACCACCATCCAATAACAAAACCACGACTGCACCATCTACTGCGGCACCCCACTCCAGTCACCACATGGAGCACACTCACACACCCCAAAAAAACATTGGGAGACCACAGACACGTAGCCAGACCAAAATGAATTCACAAGACACAGGACCCCACTCCACCAAAGCCCAGGATACTGCCAGAACCTACCAGCCATCTAACCCACCAGCATGTAAACAGCCATCTAAACAGCCATCAGCAGTTAATCCCTTAACGATCGCCTCAGCCACACAGCAGATCACAAAAGAACAAAGGAACAAAGGAACCTACAATCAGCAACAGAGCAAGCAAACCACACACCCCCAGCAGTATTTATAGAAGGACTTCAACTGAGACCACACTTTGCTTCAAGAAGAAAGAAGCCAGAACACCAGCCTGAAGATGACGAGTGAGACCTCGTCGAAACGTCGCCAAAACAACCAGATTTCTACACGGGAAGAAACCCGAATCCACCCTAACATGCATATATATATATATATATATATATATATATATATATATATATATATATATATATATATATATATATAGTAAAGAACAAATTGCCCAAGAAGTCGATTATTCATCGGCAAAGATGGTGAAAAGAAAAAGAATTAAGAACTTTTAATGGTCAGATTTAAATAAAGGCATTCCTACTCATCCATCGTATTGTCCCTTAAGCTGCCCTTTGCAGCCCCAGACCTAAAATAAGACTCCAACACCAAATTTTGGAATTAAATAGGGCCACAACTTTACTGATTAAACATTATTATGTAAAGGAGGGGGCCTCCATAGTGCAAGTAAGTATATGGCCTAGATCACGCTGACCTGTTATCCTTATTCCGCACAATTTTCTAATTCTGGGGAAATTCACCCAAGGCAGCCATATCAACTTTAAGGGAATGTAATTTTTATTTTAATTCAAATTAAACTAAAATTAAACCAAAATTTCCTTAATGGGCCACATATTTCTCCTGTAGCAAGCTAACCACAGAAAGTCATGCTTTTATTTCTCCGATTTGTACAAGAAATAGCATTGGGTGGTAGTTATGAAAATCCAGCATCAAAATGTCTAGAGGCCAAGTCATTAATCTGAAGTATATTTGTCTACAAAGCACAGTGGTCGCTATAAAATATACGGGTGAGATATTCTTCATTAGTGGCATGAGAATCTCATCATCCATATTATTTGTCCTATGATGAGTAACCCATTTGCTTCCAGCCAATTAGCAGCCCATTCACTTCAATTTGTTCCTTAATCTTTAAAAGTATTTTTACATAGCTGTTGTGAGTTTTTTGGGCTGTTTGGCCATGTTCTGCAAGCATTTCTTCCTGACATTTCATCAGTCTCTGTGGCCGGCCCATTTTTGGTTTGGATCCTTTCATAGACCAACAAACACCCTATATCACTGTGGATTCTGAATAACTTCTGAACCTGAGGCACATTCTTCCACTCCATTATTATCACTTGAACACCACTAAATGACTCTCCCAGATGATAACATAAGATAACCAAGATCGGAAAGCACAGAGCAGCAGCAGAAACAATTATTCCTGGATCTCCCCCTTCTCTTCTGCATCCTTTCTCCTTTTGCCCACTGAGCACTGAAGTATTGATTGTAATCAAAGCTCAAATTATTGAGAAAGAAAATGTTATGGCTGATGAATAAATATAATGAGGTTGCAGAGATTTCCAGGGAATTACTGAACAAAGATTATGAAGTGGATTTATGAAAAACACTGCATGCTTCCACTTCAAATGGGACATATTTCCACTTCACTTCCTTTGAATCTGTTTGCGTTTGATGAAACAATGTCACTGAAGAGCCAACAAACAGATAACCCCATTTAGCTAGAGAAGAGACACATTCAACTCATCCCTCACAAGGGGGAAAATGGTGGACTTACAGCAGGAACGGGCATGCTCCAAATGCCATGAGACTGTATGTGCCCGTCAGTGACACAAAGGCAACATAAACTATCCATGAATTTCCCTTCTCACATTTTTCTTGTAATTTGTTTCAAAGTAAAATATCCCTTTTCCCCTCGAGTAGTCAAAGGAATTCAAAATAAATTGAAAAATTACAGCTGTGAAAGCACTTAAAACATTGTAATATTGTCTCCCGGGCCCCCAGTGGGCACAAGAAGACATTTTCTTCACTGGTGGGGAGCATTTTTCTGCATTCAGGTCTCTGGGATGACCAAGCTGAAGCCTTGGGGCCCCACAGGGACTAGAGGCCCCTCAGATGACTAAGGTCAGGCTGTCAGCTCTTGTGGGTTGAAAGACTGAACTGCCAGAGGGCTCCTGAAATAACTGAAAGCCTAAGGCAGGGATGGCGAACCTATGGCATGCATGCCAAAGGTGGCACGCAAAGAGCTTTCACCTGACACACGACATGCACCCTGCCCCCCCCCACTTCCCCCTCTGCTGGACGAGCCATGAGGAATTTGTGGAGGGGGAAGTGGGGGGCAGGGAGCATACTGGGTGCCAGGCTGACCCTGCCATCACCGTCCCCATCACCATTGCCATTGCCATTGCCGCCATCGCCCCCACTCCCTGCCACTGCCAACCCCACCTTCACCGCTCCTGCCGCCATCACGGACGCCATCCCCACCCCTCCCGCCACCAATGCAGATGACCCTGCCCCCGCTGCCCTTGCTACCCTCGCCCCACCCCTGCTGCCGATCCTGACCCCCACGGCCCCTGTCCCCATTGCCATCACCCTTGCCACCCCTGCCACCACCAACCCCAACCCCGCACCTGCCGCCATCACCAATGCCATTCCTGCCCCTCCCACCGCCACTGCCGATTACACTGACCCTGCCGTCCCTGTTGCTCTTGCTGCCTTCACCCCCTGCCCCCCATTGCCACCGATCCTGACCCTCCCCGCTGCCACTACCACCGCCGCTGTTGTCCCCATCACTGGGTTTGGGCACTCGGTGCCAAAAAGTTCTCCATCCCTGGCCTAGGGGGCCTGGCCATGGCTTAATATGACTCTGCCTCTGGTGGATGAGTGTGACTGGCAAGCTGTATGTTGCCCCTTCCTGGTTTAAATGTCAGATCACAAGAAACGTGGCCTCAAATATGGATGAATATACAAGACTTTCTGAGTCTCTCTATCACAGTGATTCCCATTCTTGAATCTCCAGGCATTGTTGGGCTTCAACAAGTCAAAAGAGACAAAGTCTCAGGATGCTTAGCAAAAAGATTCTTTATTGAAGCAAAAGCCCAATGTGTTTTGGCTTAGGAAGCCTTCTTCAGGGGCTATGTTTAACTGCATCAAAACAAAGGGACAACTAATGAATATCTATTAATATTATACAGCAAATAGTCTAAAATAATTAGTATATGTTCTGGTACAGGGCTTATTGACATTAACATTATTTTGGATAAATTGTTATTAGAGTAGGTAGCTATTTTTACTTTATACAAACCCAGTAAGCCTATTACTAAGATGTTCACAGTGTAAAAAATTAGTAAAGTATTGCATTCTTAGGCAAGGTTGTAAATAAAATTCTAGCAAGATGTCCTCATTCTTGACTCAGAAGATAAGACAGGTGAGGATTAACTTGAATTTGTCTTTCTTAACTTGAATATGCCTTAAATGTTCTGGATCGTATATTGTCCCTCATTATGGTAAGCCCCCTTGGGTCTTTTTCCAAGGAGAAAAGTGGGGTAAAAATATCCAAAATAAATAAATAAATAAATTTGCTTCCCTAATTTTAATGAAGCTATTTATCTGGAATTTTCCGCATTACTACACCTGCCTTGTGAGAAACCTTTCAAAGGCAGTACAAGGCAGAAATGTTTCAGATAAATAGTTTTGTACTGCAACTTTGGTTTTGCTCTTCCTTTGTATGGTATAAATTTCATGTGACGTAAAGGCAAACCAAAAAACCTTGGTATTAAAAGTGAATATGAAGTAAGGATCTGCTTTAAAACCCACCTTCCCAGCCAGTGCCCAAATAAGGGTGTACTGATTGGTGTCTGGGGTGTACTTTTGAAGATTCTCTGAACAAATGTAGATTGAGTTTTGCTCTCTAGGCCAGTTGTGTTTCTGGATCTCCAGGGGGTGGGACTCTAAGAAACAGTTATGATTTGAGGTGGGGAGAGATGCACCACAATATAATTCCAGGGTTATGGCTTACGTAGACCTAAAGCCGAGAGTTATGAGTTGAGGTTGGGGAATTACACAGTGCCCCCATGTAAACTTTGAAAATATGCTGTATTGTCAGAAATCCTTCATTTTGCACTGCAACTTTAAAAAATGGAGTGCCTGTTGTTGAGCTCACTCAAAGGCCTCTTTTAATGGAAAACCATCTTTGGCAGTGAGTGGAGATTTGTCAACATGACATTTGGTAGTCCTGTGATGAATGTGTGCCCTGATGTTGATGTCTGATTTTGTTTATATTAAGTTTGATGTAATTTTCATATTTTTAGTATATATTTATTGCATGTGATTTATAATTTGTATTTTTTATTTTTATTTTTATTTTGCTTTTGGAAAGTGAATGCTTGACTCTTCTGTTTTTATATCTTTTGTTTCTTTTTGGGTGGGTGGGTGGGGTTGTGGGTTTTTTTCTTTCTACGAAAATATTATCACTTATGCCACCTGTGGTGATTATGTTACCTAGTATATCTTTTCAACAACTTCCAACTTATTTTATCTCTCCGTATAAGAAGCAGAAATCTTTTGAGGAGATTTCTGGTTTTCTGGCCAAATAGCAGAACAAAATACTACCATGCACCAACCAGTGTTTATTGCTGTCTTTCACATCAAAAAACATTTCATTCTGAACATTTCCTCTCATTCAGAGCTTCTCCATATTTCTAAAACTGATGCAGCAATATAATTTGAAGGCTGATGGTGACTCACCCATGGAGAAGTAGCTCTATATTTTATAATGATGAACCATGCTCATATGATAAAACAATACACCGGGTGTTGTTTTGGTTTTGACAGAATGGCTTTTTTGGAAAGAAAAATGTTTTCAATGGATCCTACAAGACATTCTACCCTGCATGACAAGAATCAAGCATGGCAGGGAAACTTAGGAGGTAATTAAGAAGATATATTTGGGGAAGTAGATGTAAGAAAATTTAGAAAATTCTTTCTTGCAAATGGGAAACTGAGAAACACGAGGCAAACAATGCAAGCTTGCACTCAAAGCAAATAGGGAAATAGCCCTGTATATGTTCAGGAACAGTTTTCTTATTAAAGATGTGTTCCACTGAGTTCCCCCCAAACAAGAACAACAAGAGGGGTCCTATGTAAACCTCTAAGAATACTTTGCTGGTGTGTGGGTTGATTCCCAAGGGTATACAGTTGGCAGTGCATATCCACAGCCAGCAAATACAGAAAGTTCTAGAACTGGTACAGATTTTCTGGTGGCTGTAATAGTACATTACTTTGGGAAATAGCTGATTGGAGGCTGACCTGGTGCTGTTGGTACTACACCTGGCCATATGAGGGATAGTTGACTGCTAGCATAGTGGAAAGACAAATGTGTAGATGTAGCAGCTGGCAAAGCCTACTCAGGGAGTATGGTGGCTTTTGGGGTTGGACAAGCAGAGAACATCTGAGTTGCCAAGGTTTCTTGTGAGGGTTACAATTAGAGTTGGGCATGAAATGCCAAAATGGCATTTCATTTCATTTTTCATTTTGTTTTTTTATTTTTGTTTCATTTGAATTTTTTTTTAAAAATCATTTCATTTTTGTTTCTTTTCATTTTTGATTGTGTTTTAAAACCCCACACCATTATTCCCAACATGGGGTTTTAAAACTTTTTTTAGCCACCGAAGCAAGTGGCAGCCATAGCCATCACAACTTGCTTTGGTGGCTAAAAAAAAACATTTTAAAACCCCATGCTCTCCCCCCCAATCAGGTGTGTTCAGGGGGAATGGTGTGGGGTTTTAAAACTTTTTTAGCCACCAAAGCAAGTGTTTTTTGAGTCACTGAGGCAGCCTTGGTGGCCCAAAGACATTTTAAACAACCCATACCTTCCCCCTAAAAAAATGCCTGATTGGAGGGGGGAAAGGTGTGGGTTGTTTAAAGGAGCTTTCCCATAGGAATGCATTGTTTTTCAATGCATTCCTATAGGAAACCTTGCCATTAATGAAAAATAAAATGGAACAAATAGAAATTATCCAGTTTGTTTCATTTTGGCCTTTTGTACACGACCCCTAAACTCCGCCGCAAATGGCTCCCAGCTCCGGAGCTTAAAATTGTTTCCCCACCAGCTCCGGAGTTTACAGATAATTAAGTGTGACCACACCCACCTAAGCGTGTCCCAGCACACTTTTCAGGTACCTGCTCTCTGGAGGTGAAAATTCCTGATGCGGATATAACGTAGTGACTGCCCAGCTCTCCTTGCTTCTGTTTGTTCCCCCCGCCACCCCTTTAAGAGATCTGAATGCAGTGCCGGGAAGGCAGAACATAGGTGAGCTGCATTTTTTTCTTCCTTTTTTCTCCCTCCCCTCACGCAGCCAGCAGCCAGGGGTGCAGAGGGGGTGGGAACAAAGGAACAGTGACAAACCCCTAAGATCTCTGGTCCGAATTTAAGTGGCCAGCAGATCTTAGGGGTCATGTGAAAAGGCCCTTTGTTTTTCTTTAAAAATCAGTTCATTTTTCATTTTGTTCTGAAATGAAAGGAAAAACAAGAAACAAAACAAAAAATTGTTTTGTGCCCATTTCTAGTTACAATAATGCAGTTAACTTGAGTTGCTTTATGACTTTATAAACTACCTGGAGTAACCATCAGTCTGATGGGTAGAATAGAAATAGCATGAATGAATGAATGAATGAATGAATGAATGAATGAATGAATGAATGAATGAATGAATGGGGAATCCTGGGGGGAGCAGCTGGCTGAAGGGCACATTCTCTTCTCTGAATATGATGACTATAGACAATGAGAAGGTGTCAAAGTAGTTCTTTGGTCCATGTTAATGCCATTGAAGCAAAAGTATTAAAGAAATACTGATATGGATGGGAGTTAGTAACCAATAGTGAGCCTTTCTTGAAGATAAGATTGTTACTCACTGATACTAACTAGAAATGGGCAGAAAATGGAAATACAGTATTTCCTTTCCTTTCAGTCTTCATTTCATTTTGTTTTGTTAATAACAGATTTTAAAAAATAATTTTCATCACAAAATGAAATGAAATGAAACGCTTTGTAAGGCTATAAATAATGGGGATCTTTCCTTTTTTTTATTTAACAGGGATCCCACTGCCTTAAATCAAAGACCTTCAAACCTTCGAATCAATTTGCTTTCAAGCAAAGAATCCTCTGTAAACAAGCTAGAAACCTAATGGATAGCTGCTGCATGGAGAGATGAGAAAGATAAGCTCAACAGCTAATTGGCAGCGTGGCGATGGAAGGAAGAAAAATAGTAAAATATAACCTCCACAGTACTACTTAATCAGGAAAGGAAAACAAAACAATCAGTTTAAATCTACTTGAAGACACAGCCAACGAAGGGAAGAGTGCAGCTTCTGGCTAACTGCACCAGGCAGATCAAGATTGGAGATAAAGCTATCTCAACAGCTGAGGAATGGAAAGAAAGAAAAACAAATCAATCAGTTCAAAAATAAACTTCATGTTCTCAAGAAGGCTGTATCAAAAGGATTAGATGAATTGTTTCATTTCCAAAACAAATAATGGTGTTTTGTTTCATTTCTTGGCAACACATGGTTTGCTGTTTCTTTTTGTTTTGTTTTGTAAGGTTTTGTAACCTTACAAAATGACAAAACAGTCATTTTTGTAAGGTGTCCATCTCTATTGTAAGGTGCCCATCCCTAATAGTAACCCTCACCGAACAACTTCCTTTACCACAATTGCAATGGATATTTACCAAAACATCTGCCCTGATGATCTAATCCACAAAAAGAGCAATGAATAGGGGACATTTTGCAACAGTTCCTCTTGAAGTATTCCCCGCCAATCAAAGAGAAGCAACCAGGTCTTGTCCTCTCGCGCTCGCCTGTTCACAAAAGCAGCCCTCCAAAGTTTAATCTCTGTGACGAAGTTCATTTCCTTCACTGAATTCAATGCTGACACATTTTTAATCAAGCAGGATGAATGGAATATTTAATGAAAGAGCTTAACCTTAGATCAATGCAGCCGATGACCTGCTCTGTTTATTGTGCTCAAAAGAACAGGAGCCTGAATTGAATCTGATAATGAAAATGAACAATAATGTAGGGGCTAAGTCATCAGGCTGCATAAATTGCAGCAGCCCCATTGATTTAATTGAAGTTCTATTGATTCAGCTGCTGAAGGTCCAGGCCTTTTGTTCTGTAATTTCAAATTCCAAATATTGACAAAAAAAAAGAGGAGTGGAGAAGGGGGAGTGTGTGTGTGTGTGTGTGTGTGTGTGTGTGTGTGTGTGTGTGTGTGTGTGTGTGTGTGTGTGTGTGTGTGTGCTACAGCCAAGAATTACTTATTCACTAATTCTTTCTGTTTTATTAGTGCCATGGAGTTGTCTTGCAACATTAGCTTCAACCTGGGGTGAGGGGTGGGAGGGAAAGGTTAGTTCCCAAAGGAGTTTCCTTTCATGAATATTGTACTGATGAGATTCACAAGCCCTCGTAAAGCAAAAATTATAGGCAGGTGGAATGAGGAAAAACAATCGAGTAGCAAAGATGCTTGTCAATCAATAAACATTACATCAACTTTTCACAGTAAAGCTCTACCAAAGGGCATGAGATTAACACAAGTTATCACCAAGGTTAAGAAGAGGGAAAGGATGAAGCTGAGAGACAGGGAGAGCACACTTGTCTGACCTATAACACAGTTATTGATTTTAAACAGAGGGTGTTTTTTAATGGTGTGCCATCTGATATTTACTAAACGAAGTTTTATTTCTACAAGGAACTTTTGCTCTCTCTTTAACTGCTTGCTTGCATTATCTTGTAGCTTTAATGTTACCTTTTAAAGCTGCAAAATGTCCCTCAATTCTCTGTTCTCAAATTTGAATATGTTTTAATTTTACTGGACTGTATATTGTCCCTCATTACTGTAAGCCACGTTGGGACCTTTTCCAAGGAGAAAGGCTGGGTAAAAATACTCTAAATAATAAATAAATAAATAAATAAAAATAAATAAATAAATAAATAAATAAATAAATAAATAAATAAATAGTGGAGAAAAGGAATGCACTATTGTCTATATTAGTGTTGGCGAACCTATGGCATAGGTGCCAAAGGTGGCACTCAGTGTCCTTTCTGTGGGCACCCAACATCACCCCTTCACAGCCACCTGTATGCAGGTTAAATTGCTGTATTGACATTTTGTGGAAAATTAGTGGGTTTTGAATCAGAGTTTGGGCACTAGTTCTTTAAAAGTTTTGCCATCACTGGCCTATACAGAGATAGTTTTCAGAATGATCCTTATCCTTAAGTGTCAGAGCCTTTATTGGTGGCAGTGAGAGGAGCGGTAGGGAATCTGGGGTCTGTCAGATGACCGGACTCTTAACCGCTGCATTCTTTGATTATAGGTTGTGCCATCCTAGTCCACAGCATGTTGAGGGCAGTTGGTTGTCCGAGCCTTGGAACAGAGTGGGGATAGCAATTGTGTTGACTTTCTTGGATGGGTTTTTGCTTTTAAAAAGCACTGCCGTAGACACAAAAGGAGATTTAATCTTCCTCTCTCAAAACCAGCATCATCATGTGCCATCAAGTCAATTTTGACTTCTGGTGACCCTTTTCAGGGTTTTCCAGGTGGGGAATACTCAGAAGTAGTTTGCCATGTTTTTCTTCTGGGAGTGTTCTGGGACTGTGCAGCTTGCCCAAGGACACACAGGTTGGGGCTACTCACATGAGGCACAGGAGGGAATCCAACTTTCAGCCTCTGGCTCTGCAGCAAGATAACTTAACCACTGAGATATTCAGTCGATACATCATATAAAATATAAAACTTCTATAGTGATTTTTTCTTAGATAGATAGATAGATAGATAAAAGGATGGGAAGGAATGAAGGGGTAGATAGATAGATAGATAGATAGATAGATAGATAGATAGATAGATAGATAGATAGATAGATAGATAGATAGATAGATAGATAGATAGATAGATAGATAGATTTGGTAAGTGTAGTATTCTTCAGCAAATTGGTTGTGCATATGCGGAAGTTTTGAGAAAAAATGTGTCTTTGGAGTGGCAGAATGACCTTCAACTTATGAATCCGATGTCTTATCTATTTCTTCCTTAAGATGTTCTGGATTGAATTAGCACCTGGAAACTTGTCTTCTTATAACCATGTGTGTCCCAGCAGAAAGCTAGAACATGAATGTAAGTACAGTAATTAGTGCATGAATAGAATTATCCAAATGAGATAAGCCAAATCCAAAGGAATTTAAGCCAATGGTTTGCAGTGGGATCAGCTTCTCTATTTAGAATAGCTTTAGATTTAAAAAAACAAACAGATTTTGCTACTTATCTACATTTTACAAGGATGTGGCACTTGAAGAAGAAGAAATGAGATGTCAGTGTATTCATAGATAGACAGACAGACAGACAGACAGACAGACAGACAGACAGACAGATAGACCAAGGCCACTCTCGGAGGTTTACAACAGTACAGACAAAATAACAACAATAATTAAGTGAATACAATCCAATCAAAATAACTGAAATATATTAAATTTATTAGGAGACAAACATCAAACAATTAATAACCCTAAAATCCATTGACAAATTCAAAACAAGAAGAATTAAAATAAAGAATTAAAAGGAGCATGGATGGTGACACAGATATTTGCTAAAATCACACTGTTTTAAGATAACCCAGGCTCAGGGAAAGCCTTCCTAAATATCAGTACTTACAGACTGTGTAAAGATTCCAAGTGAGAGGGGCATGTGAATTTTGGCTGGTAGAGAGGATCAACCATCTTGTTTCCACCTTTCCACCACCTTGTTTTCCCCCATCCACTCCAATACACACCCCAGGCAGCACTCAAGGTGCTGCATTGACTGTAGATGGTTGAAAGGTGCGATAGAGCTGGACGTCGTCATTGTACCGATGACACAGTGCTCCAAATCTCCTAATGACTCTTCCCAGAAGACTCATCGAGATGTTATACAAGGTTAACATGCACAATGTTTTATGTACAAAGGACTAGTGAAAACAGAAAGGGCCACATAGAAGTTAGGATATTTATGCTAACCTCTTTCCATATGTTCCCTGTGCTGCAGCTCTGCATGTATTTTTATGCTTATTGAAGCTCTGCTAACCAAAAAGAGAATTACCAAGTTTCTGCGACAGTATCATCATTGACACCGTTGCCCCTCCATTTCCAAAACCAATTGCAAATAAAGTCTTAATACTTACTACAAATTTGGATAGCCCTGTATCACCTCTAGCATGAGAAAAGGCCTTGGCTGAAGACTAACATAGGGGTGCTCCTGGCCAGCTATAATTATCCAGAGAATGGAAGGAAGGTGCAGTTCAAACCACTGCATCTACTGAATCAGATTTTTCAAGTCTTGTTACATAGAAGATGACAGGAAAAGATGTAAAGATGACAGACTCACTTTGCTGTAGGCTTTTGACTGACCTCTGACCTTTGCCCCAGCATTAGCCTCCAGAATAAAAGCATACCTAACAGGCACAAGCCGAAGCATTACCCTTATAGCTTTCTACAGCCATGCCTGAAGATCTAGATTCTCATTGTTTCATACAAATGCTTTGCTTAGAGGGAATAGAGAGGTTCATAAGAATAAAAAAGACGATAATGTGGCATATGATTTAATTGATTTCTCCCACCAGCATGATAATATTCCCTTTGTGCTTTCAATGAAATCTTCTTACGGCTTGCAACTCTGGTTCACCCTGGAAGAAAAAAGTAAGTTGTCTTATACACCGATAACAAGCGGAGCATTTTATGTAAGTTCTATCTTCAGAACTAAAGTCGAAAATGCTTAGCTGCAATAAGTTGGCTGAAGATATTGCTTTAGTCAACCTATGTAATTCTCTTAAAGGTGGAAACCGGGGGGGGGGGTGGATAATAGGTTAGGAGCCCATGTGCTATCATCTGCTAAAAATTAGACATCATAAGGACTTTTCTTAGTAGCATTTTTTCTGTTTGCTTAAGCTCCTTGTTGGAATATCCTTAGGAACTTTCCCCCAAAAAACACTCTTCTGCTACCATCTTGGTTACCTTGGGGCATCAAGCAAATTCGGTTACATTCTTCAATGCCATAGCAATGCTTCTGATTCTTTTAACAACCATTTAGGTATTGTTTCTCTCTCTTTCCTTGCCGATTTTTTAGACTCCCATTTTATAAGCTCAGAAATGGGTTTTTGATTTTGTTTAAATTGCCATAAATTACCTTGAGGCAGTTTTCAACAACATTCTGAATGTGAAATGGATGAATAAATAAAGCACCCTGTGTAGTGGATGCTAAGATTTAGCAATGAACTACTTGGACGGGAGATTCACATGGCACTGCTGGACTATTCCATTCAGAACGGCAGGTGGCAGAATCACATATTTCAATTGTCAGCCATATCATAAACTCCCTGGAAGACTAGAGTATAACCTGTTCCCCGGAATGTTAGTGATGGTATTTGCAGAGATTTTTACATATGAGTACTGGACTTGTACAGGGATAACTGAAACCACGCACAAATTCACTTGAACATCAGTATCTGTATTGCACAGAAATATGAAAAATTTCACACATAAAAAAACTTACAAGTGTATGTAATGCCAACCCCCAAGAATGCACGTATTACAAGAAAGTGCACACAATGCTTTTGCTCTAACTTCACACATTTTGACAAATGCATATCAAAAAGGGGCAGATTTGAGAAGTACCTGACTCAACCCCTTACTTAAATCATACAGCAAAATAAAAGCTGTACCATTTCTGTAACTTAGGGCCTTTTTACACGACCCCTAAGATCTGCTGGCCACTTAAATTTGGACCAGAGATCTTAGGGGTTCGTCGCTCTTCCTATGTCCCCACCCCCCTCTGCACTTCCTGGCTGCTGGCTGCATGAGGGGAGGGAGAAAAAGAGAAAGAAAAGCATGTCGCTTACCTCATTCTGCCTCTCGTCTCTGTAAAAGTAGCTCTTAAAGGGGCGGGAGCCAAAAAACAACAAACAGAAGCAAGGACAGCCCCGCACTCACTATCCTTACACCGGATCAAATAATTTTCAGGATGGAAGAGCAGGTACCTGAAAGCTGCGCTGGGATGCGCTAAAGTGGGCGGGGTCGCACTTAATTTCCTGTTAACTCCGGAGCTGGTGGGTAAACATTTTTAAGCTCCGGAGCTGGGAGCCATTTGCCCCGGAGTTTAGGGGTCATGTATAAACGCCCTTAGGCTGCTTTCACACGACCCCTAAAATCCACTGGCAAATGCAGATCCCACCAATGTGATTTTTGTCCTCATTCCTGTGTTCCCATCCTCCCACACTCTGATTCTATTGCTTCTGTCTGCAGTGAGGGGAGGGAGAAAAAATCCAGGCTCACCTCTGCCTGCCATAGGCAGCAGCTAATTGTTCCAGGACAGGAAGCCCGTTGGGATTCCTGTCTGTTAAAGGGGGAGAACCAACAAAAACAAACAAACAGCAGAGGAGGGCCAGGCATGAAATGCTTTAAAACAGCAACAAGGAACAGCAACAAGGATTTTACCTCCTTGAGACCAGGTACTTGTAAAATGTGCTGGGGTGCGCTTAAGTGGGCATGGTCATACCTTATTTTTTTTTTAAGTCCGCTGCTGGTGGGAAAACAATTTTATGCTCCATATCTGCGAGCACTTTACATCAGATTTTAGGGGTAGTGTGAAAGCAGCCTTAGACAATTCTGAGAAGAGCTAGCAAATCATGGACTCCAGCTTTAAGGCATGAAGTTAGTATTGTATATTTACTGTGTAGCGCTTCCAGTTTTAATCCTTTCCCAATGATGTCTACTTTCAGTTGCATTATATAATACTATTGAGAGTGACCACAGAGTCTACTATACGATATGCAAAAGCCCATGTGGATTCAAAGCATTTGAATGCCAATTTCCTGATAGTCCTAAATGAAGTGTGCTCTTTGCATACTCCTGCAATAAAGGCTATTTTTATATTACCGAGGCAGGCTAAGAGACCTGGTAGTGCAATAAAATGATGTAATGAGTCTTGGTAATGAGGTCCCCAGTCACACAACCCAAATTGGATGCCTGGAAGCTGGTCTACTGCAACACAATATTCTTCCTATGCTGAACTTTCAGACCTTTCTAATACGAAAGGGTAAACTTTCAAAATGCACTTATTTTTAGACTGCCTTTTTAACGAAGATGGGCTACTTTCACCATTTGTTTTTCGCTTTCCTTTGTAAGCTTATGAAATCATATAAGACAGCACCCTTGGGTTACAATTTTTAAAAAAGGCTTGAGTTTCAACAACTGTTGGCTTCACGGTAGGTTGAGTGTTCCTTTGTTTTGTATGCTATAGCTCCTTTTACAAAAAGCAAAACAAAGCAAATCAAAGCAAACAAAAACAGGTCACTGTTTTTCATTAGGAAAAAGTCCTTAAGAAAAGAGAGGTTAGATTAACTTCACCTTGGGAAGAAATATATAATTGTGCCATTTTATGTGAAGCTAGACAGAGTTAGCTCTAGTACTTTGGCCAACTCATGAGGAGAGAGGAGTCCTTGGAAAAGTCCCTGATATTGGGAAAGATTGAAGGCAAAAGGAAAAGGGGACAGCAGAGAATGAGATGGTTGGACGGCGTCATTGATGCAACAAATATGGATTTAACCAAAGTCCGGGAGGCAGTAGAGGACAGGAAGGCCTGGCGATCTCTGGTCCATGGGGTCACAAAGAGTCAGACATGACTGAATGACTGAACAACAACAAGCTAGAGTTATGCCCTGTCAGTTTTCTTGCTGGATCCTGTTATTTTTCTTTTAGTATTTTTACATGGTATTTGTATACTATTGTATTTTGTTAGGTCTTGATTGTTTATTATTGTTGGGGTTTGTTTCGTAGTTGGGTAGTCACTGTTGGGTGACGTCTGTACACCACCCAGAGTTCCCTATGGGAAAGTCGGGCAGTTAATAAGAATGAATGAATGAATGAATAATGAATAAATAAAATAAATAAATAAATAAATAAACCTGCCTTGTGAGCATATTTCCCACCCCACCTCACGAAGCCTTTATTGACCTTAGAAACACAAATGCTTTCAGCTCCACATTCCTTATGTGTTAAGCTTAGAGATGGTCAAACCAAACCTGTGGCTTGTGCCAGTTTATTTTTCGGCCAAACATGTGTTTGTCACTTCACGGCCCCACCTCCTCCAGCAAGTGCCCACTCAGTGGCTGTGCCCCAGCTTCCCTACCCCACCTCCTTCCGTTGCTCCCTCTAAGAGAGCACTTGCCAGAGGAGACGGGGCTGAAAAGCACCTAATACATGTATGGCCAAATAGCAAACCAATACACACTGCCAGTTCAGCAGTTTGTGCCCATCTCTAATCACATTTGTATGAATGAACTTGCCTATATATCAACATCTTCTTTTCAGGTGCTTTTCTGTTGTCATCCTCCTTCACAGATCAGCCTGCTGGAGGGGTGAGAATAGGGCCTTTTTAGTTATGCTTCCCCAACTCTAGAATATTCTCAGGAGAGGAGAATATTCTCTTTTAAAGGCTACATTATAGACTGAATTCAGGCCCAGATGTAGGACCTGGAAATTGAAAGAAATAGCCTGGTTTGGTTTGAGTATGAAAATGAGGATAATTTAGGAACCCTTTAAAATCCTGGTCACAAATTGGATTGGATGTCAAAAATATATACTTCAGCCTTTTAAGCCATTTTTAAAGATGTCTGTGCAAATTCTTGAAGCAAACTCTCTGGATTTTGTCAGGTTATCCCCTTCTTTATATCTGTCATTTCTCTGAATTTTTTGTACCTCAGTGCAAACACAAATGTCATAGTGGGACAAGTCCCACTATGCAGCAGCCAGGAAACCCAATGTAATTCTTGGTTGCATCAACAGAAGCATTGTGTCTAGATCAAGGGAAGTGATGTACCACTCTATTCTGCTCTGGTCAGACCCTGTCTGGAATACTGTGTCCAGTTCTGTGAGCCTCAATTTAAAAAGGATGCTCAGAACCTTGAGCGGGTGCAGAGGAGGGTGATTAGGATGGATGAAGGTCTGGAAGAAATGTCTTATGAGGAACGACTTAGGGAACTGGAAATGTTTAGCCTTTCAAAAAGAAGGCTGAGGGGGATATGATAGCTATGTTTAAATATTTGAAAGGATGTCATACTGAACAGGGAACAGGTTTGTTTTCCATGGCTTCAGAGACTTAGGACTCGGGGCAATGGTTTTAAACTATAGGAAAAGAGATTCCATTTGAACATTAGGAAGAACTTCATTACAGTTAGAGCTGTTCGGCAGTGGAATATGCTGCCACAAAGGGTGGTGGAGTCTCCTTCTTTGGAGGTTTTTAAGCAGAGGCTGGATGGTCATCTGTCGGAAATATTGTGATGGGAGTTCCTGCATGGCAGGGGGTTGGACTGGATGGCCCTTGAGGTCTCTTCCAACTCTATGATTTTATGATTCTAAGTCCACCCCTATTCAAGGCAGCCCATTTTGGTATCAATTTGAATCCATTACCCCGAGTCATGGCCTCTGGAACTTCAGGAAACAGCCTTTTCCCATCTACAACATGAAAGTCATTCAAATATTTGAAGATGGCAACCATACCACCTCTCAGTATTGTCTTCTGCAGGCTGAACTTACCCAGCTCCATCAGATATTCCTTAAGGCTTTGTTTCTAGATTATTCTATTTTGCCTAGCTGTGCTCTTCTGAAATGTAAATGCAAGTTTATTTTTAAAGAATGACTTCCAATTTTTCTTCACCAATTTTTGTTGCTTTTCCAACATAACCATGGGTGACCTGACTGGCTTTTATTTTAGCACCACTCTGAAACCTGGCTGTACAGTATTTTTAAAAAATATGTTGGTTCTTTTCTGGGTTTGTTTTTTTTTTTTGCATGAATTGTTAGATTGTTGTAAACTATTTTACAGAATTTGGGAGAAGGGCTTCTTGGTGGTGGCTTCTTGCCCATGGAAATCTTTATCCTCAGATATCTGTCTGGCTTCTATAATGGGTACTTTTAAACCCATTCTAAAGACCTGGGTGTTTAAGCTGTCCTTCACAGAGTCTGGTTCATAATTCTAGTTTTTGTTCCCCTGTCCAGATTTATTTATCTTTCCTCTGCTTGTTGCTAATTAATTGCTTTTTGCACTGTCATTTTCGTTTATATTGTTTCCTAATTAGTGTAGACTTGTTGTTGTTATATATTATTTGTTTGTTGTCTACTTTTGTTGTACACTGCCCAGAGTGGGCTGGTAGCTAGTTGGGCAGCATAGGAATCAAATAGATAGATAGATAGATAGATAGATAGATAGATAGATAGATAGATAGATAGATAGATAGATAGATAGATAGATAGATAGATAGATAGATAGATAGATAGATAGATAGATAGATAGATAGATAGATAGATAAAGCATTTTAACTGACTTAGATTCTTTTAATGAGACTTACATTCATTGTACTGTGACCAAAATCTATCTCCAGGGAGGAAATGAATGAATGAATGAATGAATGAATGAATGAATGAATGAATGAATGAATGAATGACGAGTAATCATCTTACATGATCTCTAGTGATCAAGTAAAATGTCCTATAGGATATGAAGTTTAGTAATTCAAGACAGTGAACAGCTGACTTAGAAGTAAGTTCTGCATTTCTCTCTTACTGTTGCAGAACCAGTTGCCATTGAGACTAATTGCTTCCGATGGATCATTTCCTTCACTGACAGAGTCCAGCTCATTTCACTATTCATGATGCACCCAAATGGATAAAAGCAATCTTTATTCCTTCAGTGCTTCTAGTCAAACAGCTCAGCCATATGTATTGGATATGCATGACAATCATTTTTAACCTTGAAAGAGAGAGTTTCTGGCTGAGAGCAGCTTAGCATACACTCAGCACCTGCTGACTTCCCCAGAGATTTGGTTGTTGTTTTCCCTACCAGATCATCTGCCAACATGCCACATGGACTCAATTCTGAGTGTCAGGTGTGGTAAAGCATCAAGCCGTCACGTCATCAGATCTCATGCTAACAAAAAATTGATTAATTGGGCAATCTCTCCTTAGTAGCTGGCCACCAATTTGGCAGCCATTCATCTCTCTCCAAACAGGAACGTAACTTCAGGGGTCGAAAGAGAAGAATCCCAGCCCAACCCAAACTGCTTACTTACGAATCTCAGTTTCGACTTTAGTGTTCTGGCCTGGAACCAGTGTAGCAACTGTTTTCTAGAAGCTCCTGCAGTATTAGGGTGGATGCTGCATTCTGTCCAAAATTGATTATGCCACCAACACCCCAAATGAGTTATTTTATAAGTTAGGCCAAATAAGTTTGAAGTTCTCAAATGCATAAGAAACCTCAGCTTCACTCAAATAAGTTTGATTATTCTGGGCATTCAAATCACTAATTTACTAATTATTTTAGCTTTTCTTGGCTACAATAGATCCCACTTTATAAGCTACCTTCCTGTTTCGAAAGACAGTTCTCAACTAGGACAAAAAAGATAATGGGTAGAGCAAGGCTTAGCTAAGCCTCAAAGCCTTCCAGCCATTAGTTATATCTCACGTAATAGAGAAATATGAGATTTGTAGTCTAAGAAATCTGAAAATCTTATCCCTAAAGACAACCAATGCTTATTCACTTAGTGGTTGAAGTATTCACTTAGTGGTTGAAGTATTCACCTTATAAAAAAAATGAAATGCTGCTTCATCATTTCATAAGCTTACAAAACATTTTGTAATGAAACAAAACGACAGGCAGCATACTGTTACAAAATGAAACAAAATACCGTGTTTTTTTAAATTTTAAAATGAACCATTTTGTTACATTATAAAATGGCTCCTCTGGGTCCTAGAGCCATCATTTGGTGTTTCTAGGAACCAGGGGAGCCATTTTATAGAGTAACAAATCATTTCAGTACTGTTTCGTTTCATTACAAACTTTTAAAATTCATTTTAAAACAAACCAAACGAAAACAAACTGCAGGGGGAAACAAAATGAGACAAAACAAAACACTATTTTTCCATTTCATGCCCCTCCCTACTTCCAACTTCATTATCCTATGATTCGATGATTCGATGATTCTACCATTTAAATATGGAATACCTTCAAAGGGACAATTTATTTTATTTTTATTTATTTTTATATTTATACCCTGCTTATCTTTCGTTCGAAACTCTAAGCGGCTTACACGGGCGAGCGAGCGCCAATAAACACAGAACAATAATATATTTAACACAGCAAAGCAATTAGACAATAAAACCCATTGCATCCAAAAAAACCACAGTACAAGCGCACATAACCGTAGTACACATAAACATAAACATAGCCACTTGGACATTAAAGAAGGCGGGACCTCAAAAAAAATAATCTTCAAAGGCCGAATGATCCTATTTGTAAGGTGAAAGGTTGCTTTCAATTTGGGGGTTAAAATAAATAAATAAATAAATAAATATTATAACATTTTCTTATGCTCTCACAATCTCATACATTTAAAAATAACTAGTTTTGGTAGTGTGGCTTCTTGTGAAGGTCAACTACTCCCAGAAAACACTAGAGATCATGTGACATTAACAATATGCCTTGGTGGGCATGTTAGAAGAAGACGTGTGCAAAACAAACACTTTCATGTAAGCTAAAATGACAGTTGATTGGTGTAATAGAGGTGAATTATTCAGAGGCCATTTTGAACATAATGCTTCCAGATAACTGAAGAGGCTGTATCAGGGGAGAGGGGTCTGTCATATAAATAAGGTGCTCTGTTATGTTGAAAAGCCGTTATCTTTATTGCAAAGTGCATGCGTTCTGGCACTTCTCAATACACATTTGCATGAACTGTGTATGCATTTTTGGTGATTGTGTATCAACAATAAGCTACTCAAAGTGATCATGATGTATTCAACAATCATTTATTTGGAAAGCTGCTTTCATTTCAATTGAAGAGGAATGCTGGATTGGTAAGAATTCTTATGAATGTACAAAATTGCTCTTTGTCAGTCCACCACCAGCCTAGCAAAGCTAAAAAAAATCCAGCTGGAGCAATGATACAGAATAGGAGCATAGAAAGCTCTCTCACAAGAAGTCAGATTGTTGGTTCATTGATCCTAGTGTTGCCTTCATTGATTGATAATAAGTTTATAATAGGAACTGAGTTATTTAAATAGGAATTGTCGTAAGGAAAGTTGGTATTTAGCAGTAGGAGTGAGACAATATGATATAGCGGTCAGACTACTGAAGGAGGACCAGGACTTTTGGGAAAGTGGGGGAAAGAGGAACAGGAAGATAATGCAGAAAGATAGCACAGATTCAGTATGTATGAAGTCTTCCAATCTCTGCCTATGGTAAACTAGCACAGCTGCATTTGCAATTGGGAGTAGAGATGGGCACGACTCAAAAAAATGGTGTTTCGTTTGTCGTTTGGTCGTTTAGGGGTCCGTTTCAGTTCGTTTTCGTTTTTGTGACTTTTTTGCAAAATAATTGTTTTTGTTTCGTTAGGTAACGAAATGAAAAAACGAAAACAAAAACAAAAAATTGCTGTTTCGTTAGCATTCTTTTTAGTTCAATGTATCTGCTACAACAAAAATGAAAAACACGGCAAATTTGGTCGTTTCATTTTCGTTTTCATTTTTTTGTTTTTTTAATTGTTTTGTTTTTGTTGCGTAACGAAATGAAAAAACGAAAACAAAAATGAAAAATTGCTCGTTTCGTGCCCATCTCTAAATGGGAGTGAGCTAGTCTGTAACACTTTGGAATGGTTGGGCTTGAGTAGATAGATCTAATCAAGCCAGAAGTTTCGCACAGCTGCTCCAAAACTCTCTCTCCCCCCACACACACACCTCTGCTTGTAAAATCTCACCACACTCGTAAGGTGGTGTAGAAAATAGATAGCTTTTACTTGTAGAAGCCCTTGGAGCAGGCATATGGCATAATCCTTTAAACTTATTGCTTATTCAGAAGGCAGAGCCAGAGAAGTTCAAGGAACCCATGTATGCAATTTTTCCAGTAAACCAGGTTGGGGATGGGAAAAGGAACATGGACACCCTTAAATATTGCCTTGTATTAGCTGTCCAATGGGCCATAAACATAATAGGAAGTGGAGGGTGAACTAAAGTGGATTGCATCTGCAGTGCAATTCTAGCTAATATGATTTCTAATATTCTGCCCAACACAGGAGGTTGAATTGATTAGTCAGGGTTCTCAATCGTATACATCTGGGTGGTTTGGATGAGACTCACCCCTGTCAACACATTTGAGCAATCTAGGTGCTCACACAGTTAGAAAATGGGTTTCATTTGGAATGTCCTTATCTTTCCAAATAAATAGTAATCTTCAACCTTTGACCAAGAACAGCTGAGCACCTGTTGGACCAAAAACTGAACCTACTCAAACTGCAGTTCATGCCTATCCCTAGATCAGTGGTTCTCAACCTCTGGTGCCCCAGATGTTCCTGGACTGCAACTCCCAGAAGTCTTCATCACTAGCTGAGCTGGCCCAGATTTCTGGGAGTTGCAGTCCAGGAACATCTGAAGACCCACAGGTTGAGAACCACCACCCTAGATCATTTCACGGCATGACTTCCTGATGCTAATAAGCAAGAACACACAGAGAAGCAGACTCCAGAGTGCATACAGCCAAAACAGCAAAGAGACTTGGAGCATCCTGAATATGATTATATTTCATTTTGTATCAGCTTTCCCGCATCAGCTGTGCTGATGATGTATTGACAGAAGTAAAGGTGAAGGAATACTTAATAATACCCCTCTCAGCTCCTTTCTCTGTCTCTTTATGGACATTTTCATATATAATTAAAGTACCGAGTTTCCCCGAAAATAAGACAGTGTCTTATATTAATTTTTGCTCCCAAAGATGCACTAGTTCTTATTTTCACGGGATGTCTTAATTTTTCATGAAGAAAAATACGGTATACATTTATTGTTATCTTATTATGGGTAAGCCTTATTTTCGGGGGATGCCTTATATTTCAGTGTGGGGCAAAATGGTAAGTAGGTCTTATTTTCAGGGGATGTCTTATTTTCGGGAAAACAGGGTATATTTAAGTTCCTGCATCTTCTAAGCCACAGGACAGATATGTGGGTGCAGGGAAAGCCTGAAGGAGGTACCCTCCTTCTGTGGAAACAATGATTGGAACAGGCCAAGGATGAACAGTGGATTGAAAACCAAGACCTGTGAGGAAAGACTGAAAGAACTTGGCATGTTAACCCTCAAGAAAAGAAAACTGAGAGGAGATGTGATAGCCCCTTTCAAATACTTCAAAGGCTGTCACCCAGAAGAGGGCCAAGATCTGTTCTCGATCATTCCAGAGTGTAGGACAACCAATAATGGGCTCAAGCTAGATTTAGGCTGAATATCAAGAAAAACTTGCTCTTAGAGCAGTACAACAATGGAGCCAATTACCTTTGAGAGATGGTGAGCATTCCTACACTGGAGAGATTAACAAGAATATTGGACAATCTTCTACTAGACCGGGATTCCTTCCTTGAGCAGTGAGTTGAACCCGAGGGCCCTTCCAACTCAACAATCTGTGAGTCTATGATTTGAAAAACTGCTACTGGAGCAGTGTAAAAATGGCAGCAAAGCATATGGACCAGGGGCAGAGTGGTGATGGTGTAGGAAAGTTTTTTAAAAGCAGAATGTGAGACAAAGCAAGCCCATACTGTATACAGTGCCTTTGCTAAATACGGTAATAAGAACATAAGAACATAAGAATAGCCATGCTGGGTCAGGCCAAAGACCCATCTAGTCCAGCTTTCTGTATCTCATATTGGCCCCATCAAATGATTTTGGGAGGGCACGAGAGTAGATCTCTGTCTCCTGATACCACTCCCCTGCATCTGGCCCTTGAAGGACCCTGGTTTTAAGCCTGGAGAATGTATTACACATCTCCATCATGGTTTGGAACCTGTGATGGACTTCTCCTCCAGGAATCTGTCCAATCCCTTTGAAGGCACCCAGGCCAGATGCCATCCCCGCATCCTGTGGCAGGGAGTTCCACAGACTAACAATACACTGGGTAAAAAAAAAATCTTCTTTTGCCTGTTCTCACTCTCCCACCCTCAATTTGAGTGGATGTCCCCTAGTTCTGGTATTTTCTGAGAGGGAGAAGAGCGTCCTTCTATCCACTTTAACCATGCCCTGCATTATTTTGTATGTCCTCAATCATATCCCCACTCAGGTGCCTTTTTTCATACTAAAGAGACCCAAATATTTTAGCCTTTCCTCATAAGGGAGGTCCCCCAGCCCAGTAATCGTTTTAACCAGAAACCCATTCAATAGATATAACGGCTTGCTTGGACTGGCCCTTGTTATCAGAAATGGCTTATGGGCTGCTGTTGTGACTCATCATGCCATATCAGAGTTTTAATTTTGTGCACCTCTAAGGTGCAGATTTGTTTGACACCACATTTTTGTATTTCTCTGCCTGAGCTGAAATAATAATAATAACAAAAAAATCATCTCTTGTTAATGCCATAGGCTTTTTGATCTGAATGGCTTGTGATATGTTATTGAAGCATTAACATTGAATTCTGGACAGTCAATTCTCCCTCCAGCTGCGCGGAGGCTGTGTTTTTCCAGCAAATTGCCTTGCATCATGATTATTATCAATTTTTAAACCAGTAAAAAATTAATCATTGTTTTCAAAATGACTTGGCTCCTGGACAGAACGGTTTGGTAGGTTGAGGTTATGCAGTAAGTATTCAGAGTATTTCAAAAATTGGCTGGAGACTTGATTCTGCAACTTTATGCCATCATCATCCTGCAACAGTTATTTTGGATTTAACGTAATTGAAAGATTCCTATCCCCCCACTTCAAGTTCCAAGGGTCCCGATAAGCTTTTATGGGAGTTTTTACAACCTTGTCTGTTGCCCATGGTTTGAATGACTGGGAGGGACCTTTCTGGCACAGGGTGACTGTAAATCCATCCTGCACTACCCAATCATTTCTTCCTGCCTCTGAATTCAAAGAAAGTGCAGCCTCTCTGCTCTGTGTTCCACTCCCTCTTTTCCGTCTGTTGGAAGCAATATTTATTGGCTGTTAATGTGTTCACAAACATTTTTATCCTTTCTCCTATCAAGGTCTCAGAGTAAGTTGTTGTTGTTGTTGTTGTTGTTGTTGTTGTTGTTGTTGTTGTTGTTGTTGTTGTTGTTGTTGTTGTTGTTGAGCCATTCAGTCATGTCCGACTCTCTGTGACCCCATGGACCAGAGCTCGCCAGGCCTTCCTGTCTTCTACTGCCTCCCGGAGTTTGGTCAAATCCATATTGGTTGCATCGATGACACCATCCAACCATCTCATTCTCTGCCATCCCCTTTTCCTTTTGCCTTCAATCTTTCCCAACATCAGGGACTTTTCCAGGGAGTCCTCTCTTCTCATGAGGTGGCCAAAGTATTGGAGCCTCAGCTTCAAAATCTGTCCTTCCAGTGAACATTTGGGGTTGATTTCTCTCAGGATGGATAGGTTTGTTCTCCTTGCAGTCCAGGGGACTCTCAAGACTCTCCTCCAGCACCACCGCTCAAAAGCATTGATTCTGAAGCAATCAGCCTTCTTTATAGTCCAGCTCTCACATCCATACATCAGTCCTGGAAAAACCATAACTTTGACTATCCGGACCTTAGTCAGCAAAGTGATGCCTCTGCTCTTTAAGATGCTGTCAGAGTGAGTTACTGAGACCTTGAATGCCACTTAATTAGAAAGGATGGGCTATCTGGGAAACTTGTAGTTATTCTGTTCTATGAGTCACTGTATATCTACGGACTACCAAATTGAATTCTCTCAGAAATTCAATACTTTGCAACACCTTTTGCTCTGGGGAAGGCCAAGTCCTAGCCCTACATTCTCCTTTGCCTTTCCCCAGCCCCACAGCTGAAAATGAACTTTGTTTCAGTACTAGGCAATGTGGGTATGGATGTCAGTGACAATTATGCAGTAAATGGCAAACTTTTGTTAAAAGAACTGGGTGGAAAATTCCAGCTGTGTGGCCAGGTTTGGGTCTTGAGGCTGCAACCCCCTCCCCCAGGGCCAGCTTTCATTCATCGTTCCGTCTCATAGAATCATAGAATCAAGGAATCATAGAATCATAGAATCATAGAGTTGGACTAGACCTCAAGGGCCATCCATTCCAACCCCCTGCCATGCAGGAACCCCATCACAATACCTCTGACAGATGGCCATCCAGCCTCTGCTTAAAAGCCTCCAAAGAAGGAGGCTCCACCACCCTCCGTGGCAGCATATTCCACTGCCGAACAGCTCTAACTGTCAGGAAAAGTTATTCCTAAGGTTCAAATGGAATCTCTTTTTCTGTAGTTTGAAACCATTGCCCTGAGTCCTAGTCTCTGAAGCCATGGAAAACAATCATATTCCCTCTTCAATACGACATCCTTTCAAATATGTAAACATAGCTATCATATTCCACCCTCAGCCTTCTTTTTGAAAGGCTAAACATTCCCAGTTCTTCAAACTCACCTCAAGCAAATCTGGCACAGATGTCTGCCATGAGGTTTTAGGGCCTCTTTTTTAACAATGTTCCTGCCTTGTACATAAATATTACTGTATAGGCCTGAAGAAGTGGCGTTTACCCTCAAAAGCATGTTGTTTGTTCATTTTTAGTGGTCTAATAGATATTGTCTACTTGATGGGTGCTCTTCTTAAATGCAACTCGCCATGCTCTGGCTCAGAAGCATGGCTGGCCCATCCATCAGCAAGTTGATGTGGCTTGCCAGGAACTGGAAATAAATCATTTCAGTAACATATTTACCAGTGACTAGTCGTGGTACATTTTGATGAAGAGAGATCACGCAATTATATTTCAGAAGTGTGGTCCCTCCATGGAGCACAAAGTGTGGAGATTTTGCCTGTCCGCTCAGAAGAGCGAGCACAGGCAGGTGATGGATGCAGAGGGGAGGGGGAGCATCACACAAGCCTATATCAGGCTGCACACTCCCTGCCTCAGCCTCCTTTTATTTTGGAGCTACATGACCCTCCCGCCCATCCTGTGAATAAGAATGAGAGTAGCTGGTCGCTTGGAGGCCAGATGGGAATTTTTGACCTGCCCTGTGAATTGGAACATGGTGGATTCAGCTGTGTTGTTCCCCATCACAGTCTTATCATCATGAGTTGTGGCATAATAAAGATTCCTATGATATAGTAAGTCACAACTGCAGGTTGTGCAAGGGTTTGAGAGAGAAGTGAGTCCCAGAAAAACACCTAAAGAGGGTGCAAGACATCCCATCTCCCAAAACTGACATGCCAAACAGCCTAGACTGGGAGGGGGGGAGAGAAATTTAGGGAATATCCCAGGGACCAGAGCACCTTGGGTTAGCAAGCTTGGGTGGGCTGAGGCTTTGGGATTATTTCTATATGTTGTTTGCTTAAAGACATGCTGTATTGAGGACAGTGCCATTCGGTGCCAGGATTTCCACATTTAGAAATGGTCGAGAATTCAACTGACCAAAATCTCACATTTTGGTGTGTGTGATGCATTGTTACACTTGTGATCAACTCTTCATGACTCCATGTCCATGGAGTTTTCTTGGCAGGAATACTGGAGTGGTTTGCCAATTCCTACTCCAGGCAACTACAGCACCTGGTATTCCCTGGTGGTCTCCCTTCCAAGTACTTACCAGGGGCAACCCTGCTTAGCTACCAAAATCAGGCAAGATCGGATATGCTTAGGGCATCTAGGTAGCCCCTCCTTAAAAAGGTAAACCACCAGGGAATACCAGGTGCTGTAAGTGCCTGGAGTAGAACTGGCAAGCCACTCTAGTATTCCTGCCAAGAAAACTCCATGGACATGGAATCATGAAGAGTCTATCACGACTGTAACGATGCATCACACACACACACACACACACCAAAATGTAAGATGAAATCTGTCTTCATGGTCAATTGACCTCTGGACCATTTCCAAATGTAGAAATCCTGGCACCAAATGACATTCCATGGATGTGTAGTCACAAAGGGTTGGTCACAACTGTCACAACACAACACAACACACCACACCACACACAACACAACACACACACACACACACACACACACACACACACACACACACACACACACACACACACACACACACACACACACACACACACACCACTGAAATGTCCAATAAAGTTGTGGCCCTAGTTTAACCCCACAAAACTGTGGCTCAACTCCTTATTCTGGACTGGGAAGGCAATATAACAAGCAGAAACAAAATAACTTCATTAGCAAGATGGGCTGGGCAATGCTTTCCAGTTTCCTTCAAGTTACATTTTATTGATATTTTAAGGAATTTTATCGCCATTTTGACAGGAATGTTTTAACATTTATATTGCCTTTATTAAAGTAACAAAAAGTAATGGAAAAGTAATGAACAGCATATTAACATAAAAAAAGCCTTTCCCTACATAAAGTAATGACAATGAACTGTCTCTTCACCATTTTAATGAGGAATAGGAATAGATCACTTTTCAAAAGTACCTTCCCATGTACAGTAGATGTGGGTCTGTTCTGTGCCATCAAATTAGAACCAAGGTATAGAGGACGTGTAAAACGGCTATCAAGGTAAGTGTGATATGTAAGGAGTAGTTTTACCAGTTCCACTTCCCCAGTGAGTTTTTGTGATCAAGTGGAAATTCGCACCCTGTTCGACACAATCCTAGTCCACCACTCTATACCAGGGATGGTGAACCTTTTTCACACTGAGTGCCCAAACTTGGTGATGGAGATGGTGGCAGTGCCGGAGAGGTCGGGATTGGCGGGGGCAGGGGGCAAAGGCAGAAGGGCAACAGGGGTGGCGGGCTCAGGGTCATTGGCAGCAGCGGCAGGGGTGAGGGCAGCAATGGGGACAGCAGCGGAGGCGGTGATGGGGACAGCAGCAGAGGCAGGCGGAGGCAGAGGCTGGCTCGGCAGGGGGCGGGGGCGAGGGCAGTGATGGGGACGGCAGTGGATGAGGGCGGAGGCGGAGGCGGGGCGGCAGGGGCGGGGGTGAGGGCGGAGATGGGGACGGCAGTGGAGGCGGGCGGAGGGGGAGGGGGAGGCTGGGTTGGCAGGGTGGGGCTGAGGTCAGCGATGGGGACAGCAGCGGAGGTGATCAGAGGCAGTGGTGGGGTGGCAAGGGGGGGGCGGGGCGAGGGTGGCGATGGGGACAGCAGCTGTAGGGTCATCCTGGCACGCAACATGCTCCCTGCCCCCTGACCCCCTACTTCCCCCTCCGCAAATTCCTCATGACTTGTCCAGAGGAGGGGGAAGTGGGGGCAGGGAGCCTGTCGCATGCCAGGCGAAAGCTCTCCACATGCCACCTTTGGCACACGTGCCATAGGTTCGCCATCCCTGCTCTATACACTATGCAATGCTGGGATACTGTCAAGGGAAACAATGAACACATTCCTTGTTGCCTTTTCATGTGCTCAGACTGTAGTGCTAGTTAACCCAGTGTTCAGAGACAGTGGAATACAATGAGGGGCAAACTGTCCACAGGAGAAAGGGAGAGCAGAGATCTGTTTTTAATTGGAATGAATGAGATGTGTTTCTTGTACTTCTTGCAGCTTGCTACACAATACGAACAATTGGCTTCTCTTGCCTATCGACGAGGGCAGGAGCAGGGGAAGGAGAAGAAATGTGAATTCCAACAAAGCTATAGATGCATTTATTATGTATTTTCCCTTTTCATCTATTTTTAATGTTATGTTAAACAAGGGATGGAAACTCAAAGGCTCCATTGGGGATGTCAAGGCATTCTGCTCTAATATACTGTTTTAGTAACTCCTTCAGCAATACAGTCATTTTTTTTCTGGGCTGTACAAGAAAATCAAAGGTATGATGCAGAGCAAAATGACATCCAGCAGCACAATTCATGCAAAGAAACATCACTTCTGGATAATGAGTCATAAAACCAACTTATGTTTATCTGTGGCCTGGAATCAAACTCTTCTGAAAAATTCCTATGACATCTGTGTATCCTTAAGGTCAGAGGATGAAGCGCTGGTGCACATTTCCCCTGCTGATCAATTCTAGATATCAGAGCCATGGCTGGCCATTTCTGTACCTGGGGCTTTATTACCCTGCTAATTAAACTTGGGTCATGCGAGAGTGACCGTAAGGCCTGCTGTCTCTCCCTCTGTTGAACCAGCAACCTTTATTTTATTTATTTATTTAGAGTATTTTATTTTACCTTGGCTTTCTCCTTGGAAAAGGGCCCAAGACGGCCTACGGTAATGAGGGACAATATACAGTCCAGTACAATTAAGACTAGAGATGGGCACAAAATGTTTTTTTTGTTCTGTTATTTGTTATTCATTTTGTTATGTAATGAAATGAATAACAAAAATTGTGAAGAAATTGGAACAAACTGAACAGAACCACGAAAATTAGGTTTGTTACATTTCATTTTCATTAATGGCGACACTCAATGAAATGAGCTGTTTTTAAATGTTAAAAAAAACATCCTGAATATCCGTAAAAACCCAGCAGTAATTATTTATTCTGCCTGATAATACCTACCAGGGCAGTTGGTGTCCTTAAAACGTGCATTTATGTCTTTTCTCAGACATAGACGTAAACGTGCATTTATGTCTTTTCTCAGACATTTTTAAGGGGAGTTAGGGGACATTGACCCAAAATGGCTCCCAGATGCCTAATATTGATTTCTTGGGTATTAAAACGCCCTGGACATCAGTAAAAATGCAGAGATAATTATTTGAAATTATTACCTACCAGGGGGTTGCGGTCCTTGAAACATTTGTTTTTGCCCTTCTCCCATCGCAATGTATATTTTTCTTTTCCCTTTAAGGATGACACAAAATGGATTCCTGCCACAAGATGGATGCAAGCCATGTGATGGGATCATGTAAATTCTTGGACAATTTCAACCAATAACATGCTGAGGTTGCAGACTGGGTAGGTGTGGCAGCCACAGAGGGCATAAAAAGCTTTGGCAGCCCCCATCCTCCTTGCAGTCTGCGGTGGGAGTTAGGGTGGGATTGCTGCCTCTCTGACTCATTACTTTAGGCCAGGCAGGCAGGTGTGTGTTTCTGTGTTCCTACTGGCTGCAGCCTGGCTCTCAGGGGAGAGAAAGAAGAGATTTATCTTGCAGCCTCCCTGTGTGCGTGCGTACCTCTTGGTGAGTACCCTCCCCTGCCACTCAGTGCAGTCACTCTGTGGCTGCTTTATGCCCTGGGCAACGCCTGCCGCTGCCTTTGCAGCCTCCCTGTATACCTAGTCTATACTGTGTCTCTGCCAGCATCATTTTTTTAGTGTTTTCCCTCTGGTCTGGGGTGTTGGGGGACGTCCGCATGCAGAAATGCTTTAAGTTGCGCAAAAAGCGGGTAAAAATGAAAAAATGAAAAAACGAAACCATTTTTTTTCAAAAAAATCATGAAAAACAAAAACAACCCGAAACAGACCCACAACAAAAAATGAAAAACCAAAGCGTCATTTTTTCGATTTGTGCCCATCTCTAATTAAGAAATATTCAAGGTTAAAAACAGGAAAATTAGGGGCATCTTATGGTATTAAAATCCTTGGCAGAGTGTCTTGCCAATAACTCCACTGGTTCCAGGTTACTGGAAAGGAAATGCTTCATTTGATTTGGCCAAATAAAGGACGCCATTCTTTATTCCTGATAAAGGCCAACAGTGGCTTCCGGTCACTGGCCTCCTGCACTCCCAGGGGACTGAGTTCAGAGCACTGGTCCCCTGGAAGCATTTATTTATTTATTTATTTATTTATTTATTTATTTATTTATTTATTTCCATTGATATACTGCCCGACTTTCCCAGGGGAACTTTGGGAGGTGGGCAGTTAATTCAGCACTGGCTCCTATTCTTATCACTGAGGTCACCAGAGCTCCAGTGCTGAACAAGCTAAGTCTGGAGGCAGGCTTGGATTCCTTTAACAAGGCCAAAAGAGGTGGCTGCCAGTTGGCATTGACTTCTCTCTGGTTGCTGGAGGAGCCTCCTTCTCCATTCAGGCTGGTGTTTGCTCTGTCAACACCTCAACTGAGTTGTGGCATGTACTGTGGGAGATTCATTTTGTTTTGTTTTGTTTTATAATAACGAAATATTGTTGAAAATTTTCCTTACTTACAATACAAAATGAAATGCGCGGGGGGGGGCAAAGCAGAACAAAACAGAATGAAACAGAACACATTTTTTCTTTCCATGCCCATCCCTAGCCACCAAAATGCCAGTCAGAAAGGATAATAGAGTCCGATATAATAATTGATGATATGCGGGTGCTGCTAAGTCAACTAAGACTTCTAGGCAGAGAATACTCATAAGTGGATTGCCATTTGCTTCTTCTGGGGGCAACCTTGGACTGTGATGCTTACCCAACTCTGCAGAAGCTGGCTTGAACTTGCAGGAGGTACAGTGGGGAATTGAACTCCTAGCCTCCTAGCTTTACAGGCAGATACCAGAGCCTCTGAGCTATCTAGCCCATATTCTATGACTAGAGTATATAGTTATCTAGCCAATCAGATGATCTGTAGTGGTTTGAATGTATCCGTGGGTTCCTATTATGTCATAAGTAAGATTCATTGGACATTCTTTGGTATCCAGGTAACGCTACACTGAATTAAAAAAAAACAATCATTTGAAAAATTTCTCTTGTACACTCTGGGCAGAAAATTTTATTCATTCCAACCGTTTTATCATGTCATTCTAATCATTATGTCAGTGAGAGTGGTGGTTTTGAAGGAGAAAAGAAATATTGAATGAGACACCATAAAGTTCTATCATAGAATTATTACAGATACAATTGGGCAGAGATGCAAAGGTGTCCAAATGACTGACTGTTCATAAACCAATGGCATTTAATTCCCCTTTTTACAGTTCACATAATACATAATTTAATATTTTTTCAAAAAATATTGAAGTTAAACTGCTTCTCCCCCCACCCCCAATACTTTTCAACCTTACCATTCTTATATTTCCTTTAAATGAAAATCTCATTTAAATTTGTTTGCTATACCATTTGAACATGAATTTTAAAATGTAATGGAGTGAGAATGGAAGACCAATGGCATCCATGAAGTTATTAATTTGATAACCGAAAGATTTTGGTGGATAAATTTATTTCTGGTTTCTATTAAAAATGAGATGCCTGCTTTAAAAAAGGGCTCTGAATAAAGATTTACCACCTAGATTGAAAAGCACATCTTCATTATTTATATGGGGATTAATCTGAAAAACCATCTACTTAATCATTCCAGCTAACAGATGAAAGGCTTCATAACCTCAAAGGGCCTGAGAGTAAACCCCGAGAAGTTAGAATGATCATTCGGATATCATTCTGTAACTGATACTGGCTGGTAAGACTCTCTTGCAGTGTCCTCTTCTCTTCTCATAAATTGTTGCAGTAAATTATCAGTGACATGCATTCCTGATATACAAGCACTGTTGATTGATTGTTTTACATCCTTAGTCTTCAGGCGGTGGGTCACAATGTCAAATTGGACCTTCTCTTCATCTAATATGGGCCACAAATTAACTTTTGCAACATTAATGAAGAAAACATAACTGGGGAAAAACATCTAGCAACTAAAGTGTCATCACATGTATTTATTTTTTAAGGTAAGGGGACATGATGTGCCCTATCATAAGCTGTGCACCTAATTATCACATATCTTCAGAAACAAAGTTTCTAGAATAGCATTCACTGAGATTCAAAGTCTTCTGAGAATTTAAGGCAAAGCAAAAACAAAGTGTTCTGCTTATTGCACTCTCTGGGCAGTTTACAATGTATTTATACAGGTAACATATTTCTCCCCTCCTCCTGAAGCAAGCTGGGTACTCATTTTACCAACCTCGGAAGGATGGAAGGCTGAGTCAACCATGAGCCAGCCACCTGGGATTCAACCCCAAGTCGTGAGCACAGTTATAGCTGCAGTGCAGCCATTTAACCACTGCACCACAAGGCTCTTCTTTAAGTGGCCACCTCAAGTTCAAGGAAGTAAAGACCAGAACGTGTGTTGCAAGACCTTCTTCTTCATCATTCCCCAGTGCCAACAGTGCTTTGATCCTGCAAAGTTACTGTGCATGTGGTGATAGAAGAGGATTCTTTCATTCACCTACTATTTCAGCCCATGGACTAAATCCAGTAGGAGTCCTGTTTAGAAGAGATCCAGTGGAAGGAACCATGTCTGAAGAAGTGGATTATTGGAGGCTTGCTCCCTAAGGAAGAATGTCAAGAAACCAGGTAAATTACCTTGGGGGAGGGGAGCTTAATACAAAAAACTTCCTCAAGCTTTTACAAGAGGAAAGGGTCATCTGCATGTCCACACTCAGGTGAAGGAGAACTCGACATCAACTGTTCGTCTAAACAATTTCCTGCATTATCACACCCTTTCTTGATGGGGTGAGAAACTTGGGGCCCACCAGCTGTTTTAGTCTATAAATATTGTTATAACTCTGATACCATTGGGCCATGCTGCCTGCAGCTCATTAGAAATGTATGTGAAAAATCTTGACGGTTACAAGGGTACTCCATCTGTGTGCTAGATCATGCTTTGGAATCAACAGACACCCATCAGTACAACTGTATTTATGTCCTGTCAATCAACTACTGTAGTCAAAAACGTTATTGTTTATGGGTGTAGGCCATTACAATTTTGTCAAGGAATTAGCTGGGCTATGTAGTACTTTCTCAGATTTGTCTCAATGTTTACAAAGGTGTGCCTTAATATCAACATGAGATTGGCCCTGCAGAGCCAGAAAAGGCAAACTGAAAGAAGACCAAACACATTGCAGCAGACGTCTCATGAGAACAATCAGGAGGGGCTGAGGAGTATTGCTGTCTTGGAGAGAAAAATTACTGAACAAAGTCCGGAATGCTGATTGGGTGACGTTGTGGAAGATGGGTGGTGGTGAGGGATCCAGCTAGCAATTTTTAAACATCCTTTGGTAACAGTATGATAAGTTTAAATTTGTTTAAAAAATGCTCTTCAACAACATCTTGCTGTCTGGGGCAAGTGCATCTTTATTGTATAACACAAATAGACAGCAAAGAGAATGTAAAAATATTAAAACACTTGACAAGACAAGACATAAAACTAAATGCATTTAGGTTCATAGAATTTGGGTGATGCTAACAGTGGTCACAGAAATTCTGGACAACCAAATGGTCTAGGTAAAGGTAAAGGTAAAGGTTCCCCCCGCATATGCATGCTAGTCGTGTCCGACCCTAGGGGTGGTGCCCATCTCCGTATTCAAGCCGGAAGAGCCAGTGCTGTGCAAGTCCATGGCCATGTGGCTGGCATGGGTGCAGGGAAACACTGTTTTACCTTCCTGCTTTTTACAGTGGTACCTATTTATCTACTTGCATTTACATGCTTTTGAACTGCTAGGTTGGCAGGGTCTGGGGTTATCAGCGGGAGCTCGCTCCGCTGCGTGGCACCCGGGATTCGAACCGCTGAGCTGCTGAGTTTGCAGTCTACAGTTTCAGTGCCTTAGTCCACTGAGCCACCACGCACCACGTCCAGAGCACTTCCTTAAATACCCTTCAGCCTGCCATACCCAGAGTCCAGAATCTTCCACAGCAGTTCCGCTTTTACGGGAACAAGATCAAATCAGATCAAACTAGTTAGTTCCTAGCCATGAAGTTCCCTCCTTCCGTACCTCAGATGACCTCAAATTTATACACTTAGATCTCTGCAAAGTGACCAGACAAAACTCTCTATGAAATCGTACTATGTTCAGAGACCTGGTTACCAATAAGACCATCTGCAAACATTTCCTCTTTCAGGTTCTTCTTCTACAGGAAGCTGTGGTTAGGCCTCTTTGGTTAAGGTTCCACAGATGTTAACGGAAGTTACCAATGTCTGTCTTGCCAGCTCTGTGAGCTCAAAGAATGCAGAACTTGTCAGCAAGCTGACACCCTTGTACATTTAATATATACTGTGAATTAAAATAATGCTGTGATAGTTAACCCATTTAGAAAAGACCTAAAATTTCAGACTTATCAGGTAGAAAGGGAAGTTTTTTTTTAGTATCAAAAAGTAGTGCTTGGTATATGGATCTTGCAGTCCTTAGAGAAATGATAGCGTAGAATCATTAGGTAGCTTTATTGTTTAAAGGATTGCTTTCCTGGCCAGCTCATATATGAAGCCATTATGTCTCGCCTTAGTATTGCATTGATTTGAATTGAAAACTCACTTTTGTACCCCTTTTTAATTATTTTTAGCAGATCTTTAAAATATTTTACCAAGTTGTGATCCTTGCGGAAGAAGGGGCAAGTAGCTGAAGCAAGTGACTTAGCCAGAAGGGCTATGATGATAATTTTGGATATTTGGAATTATTCTACCTTGCAGGGTTATAGTAGTGTCTCAGAGTATGCAACCAAGTTAAGTTTTGGTCTTGTAAAATAAGTCAGGTTGGAAGCTAGATTCAGAAGAGTCCCTCTAGCATTCAGATGCATATCCTCCAGGGTTTTAACTAGCCGGAGGCTAAAAGGCAGTGTATTGGAGGGTGTAGCAGAGGATGTTTGCCCAGTTCAGTGACCCAGTCTCTTTACAAATGTATGTATCATATAAAAGAAATTCCAACTTTTATAAGCATCGACATTTAAAAGTACTGTACTTGTTTTAAAATGTGCTATTCTTTACAGCACCTCCAACTGAACTAAGGACCTTTAAATTGGATGGCATTTGGGTTCTTGAAAATTTATGTTGCTCTTAATGATGACTATCAGCCTATCACCTTGAATAGTGTTTTTTTTTTGCCCACCAGTTTCTCATACTTTAATGTAGAGGCGTCAAGTATGCATCCTGCATTAGTATGGCCAACAACCTCAGTGTAGCTCTAGACGTTTGCTCTGAACTCAACAACCTTTGCCATTTTATCTTTGGTAGTCTTAAAATTAACTGTTTTGTGCAATAAAAGCCTCCTTTTTTTTGCTCTGAGGAAAAGTATATTTCAAGTACCTTTTTGTTCTTCTATCTTTCTATCATACCCTCTCAGCAGCTTTGAAATCAATCACAAAAGTACTATGTAGTTCAGTTCATTAAGAAGCATACTTCCTTTCAGCATTTAAAACCATAACTTAATATTCAAGTCCATTCTAAAAATATATTCTGTATATTTTTTTTCCAAATGAATATATTCCAAATGAAACCCAAGAAATTCCTTCAGGGTGTAGTTCTTCAGTCACTACCTGGGGTAAGACCTACATACATAAGAGATCTGTGTTAGTCAATAATAACTCTATGAAATAATATCTACTTTCACACCAACAGGACACATCAATCACTGTGGGGAAAAGGCCCCATTGAGATACTGTGACATGAAGGGCAAAATCCAAAACGAGTCCCAAAAAGAGACAATCTACTGAAATGAATAAGACCAACTAGTCACAATAAATTTATTTCAATTGCTCTTAGTGTATTTTTACAGAATCATTGCCAACCCGCCCAATCAGCACAGATTTATGGTTTTAGATGTCAACTCCCAGAATTCCTTGGGCATCAATGCCAGCATCTCTAAAAGTAAAAACCTGAGACCAAACACTAATCCACATAGCTCTAGTTTGAGATTAACATTAGAGATGGGCATGAAACGAAAAATGAAATGCTGCTTTGTCATTTTGTTAGGTAACAAATTACTTCATTGCCCAACGAAATGATAGGACATGTTTTGTTTTGTGATGAAACACCATTTTTTCTTCTAGAACAAAATGATTCTTAGAGGAATCAATGGCAGGGGCATCCCCTCTGGAGCTTCATACCTCAGTTCCCCAAACCCCAAACCTTTCCGAATTTCAGGGGGTTACCTAGAATCACTTTAAGAAGTTACCCCTGCCACTTTGGTGCTGAAACAGGGCTGGGACCAGTATTTTTGAGGGGTCAGTATTTTTGAAAATACTGATCCCAGCCATGTTTTGCTCCAAAGGGGATGACCCTAGGGGAAAAAAATTCTATTTCCACATCTTGGCTTCTGAATTTCCTATTCCAATTAGAAAGACGTTTGCCTTGGACACCCGCTTTGGAGCTTCATAATCCATCTGCAGCTTGGCTTCTGAATTTCCAGTTCCAATTAGAAAGACTTTTTTGGGGAGCACCTGCTTTGCAGCTTCATAACTCAGCTCTCTGGTCCCTAGACCTTTCCAAATTTCAGTGGGTTACCTATAATCGCATGATGAAGCTCCACTGCCATTTTGGTCATTTAGGACCCAGGGGAGCATAGTGTTTCATTGCATTTTGTTTCATTTCATATTGAAACTTCTTTAAAATTCATTACAAACAAAACAAAACAAAGCTACTACAGAAACAAAATAAAACAAAACACTCTTTTTGCATTTTGTGCCCATCTCTAATTAAAGTTATACTTAACAAAATATCTGTGGTATGAATTTTATCATCAGATTCTGACTTAACTGGATTTTGGTTTATGGACTTTCCATGAATTGGTTGCTCCGATTGTGATGTCCCATTACAACAGCTGACTGTTTTGGTACCATAGTAGGCTGGGTTCTTTGAACAGAATCAGATCAGACCAACTTGATAATTTCCTTCTAGTTTTCCTAACCAGAGGATTCATATAAATGTCTAACCAAATCTTTGATTTTTCTTTGGGGTTTGGATGCAGGGCTGTTCTTTTGTCAAAGAAATGGCAGTCATGAGTCTCACTAAGAGCTAGATAATACATTTTGATAGTGTTTAGTAGAGATGGGCACGAAACGAGCGATTTTTCATTTTCGTTTTCGTTTCGTTACGCAACAAAAATGAAATGAATTTTTAAAAAACAAAACGACCAAATTTGCCGTGTTTTTCTTTTTCGTTGCAGCAGATGCATTGAACTAAAAATAATGCTAACGAAACAGCAATTTTTCGTTTTCGTTTTCATTTTTTCGTTTCGTTACCTAATGAAACGAAATTTTTTTTGCAAAAAATGTCCCAAAAACGAAAACGAACCGAAACGGACCCCTAAACGACCAAACGACAAACGAAACACCATTTTTTGAGTCGTGCCCATCTCTACTGTTTAGTACCCACATAGTGGGGCCATTCCATTTCTTCTTTCTGATTCTAAGTCAATAAAGTTGTGGCCTTGGGTTAAACCTAATAATGTCTCACATATTTATTTCTGGAGGGATCTTGCAACTGCAGATCTCATTACTACTGCTACTGCTACCGCTATTGCTATTGTTCTTAATAAATCTATTAAACTCCTTAGGCAGAATCCTCTTCATTTCTTCTGCATGCACAACAATCAGTTGAGTGATTGGATTTTCCCCCAACGATGCACAAAAGGGTGTAACACCAAACCTCTTAACAAATGTTATGGTCTACTTGCTTTCAATGTAACAATTTACATTAGGCCTGTGAAGATTCTACGTCATCCAGGTGAGATTATCTGGAAGATGAATCATGGCAACTGGACTTCTTTTCTTGTGAGATCAATATGAATGGCTTCCCTGACCCACCTATCTTCTCTATCTAATATGTGTACATCCTTATCTTTGAATGAGTGTCCTTTGTCCTTCAAATGAAGGTACACTGCTGATTTTGTTCCTGAGCTGGTGCTCTTCCTGTGTTGGGCCAGCCTCCTTTTTAACGGCTGCTTATTTTCTCCAATGCAGAGGTCTGCACACTCCTTACTGCATTAGGACTACGTATACTATGTTGCTCCTCTTGTGTTTTGGTTGGATGAGTCTCTACCTTTGTGGGTTTGAAGCAAACATGGATGTGTTGTTTGCCAAAAAAGCTCTTAAGCTTTTCAGACATTCCAGACATGTAAGGAATGATCAGGTTCTTCAATCGGCTCTGGGTCTCAGTCTGATCCATTGTTCTTCTGGGTCAGGACACGGTTTTGTTGAAGGCCCACTTTGAAAATCCACATTCCTATTACATTGTCCTCAGGTGCCTGCTTTCCTTCTTCTTGGCTTCTGTGGAGGTGGCAATGCTCTTTGCTCTGTGGTTTAAAGCAAAAAAAAGCAAAGTGTTCTGCTTATAGACCACCCCATACCACATCAAATAGTCACTGGGTAGTTTACAGTTTTTAAATATATAGTTATTTGGAAGTAAGACCCATGGACTTTCGTAAAACCTAGAGTAACAGTGCAAGGAATGACTTTGTTGGCCATCCACTATAGACATGGATAGAATTATTATGAATGATAATATTTTAACCACTGAGCCCTGAGGCGCAGTGGTTAAATGCCTGTACTGCAGGTAAAACTGTGTTCACGACCTAGGGTTCAATCCCAGGTAGCAGGCTGATGGTTGACTCAGCCTTCCATCCTTCCAAGGTTGGTAAAATGAGTACCCAGCTTGCTGGGGGGGGGGATGTGTAGCCTGCATACTATCTATAATTAAACTTTAAACTGCCCAGAGATTACTTGAAGTGGTATGGGGCAAGTATAAGAGCAGAACACTTTGCTTTTTGCTTTGATATGACACTGAAATTCAAATGAATTTTGAGAACTTAAAAAAAGAAGTATCCATAGCTGAAGGAAACTTTAAGGAACATTTCATAGGAAGGCTTTGTACATCTGTGCATTTAAGCTTGTCTTCATCACTTCATATGTTCATAGGAATGTTTGGAAAATGTTACATTTCAGGTTGCTTCCTACAAACCTTGTTCTAATATTGAAATTTAAAAATTCTTCAAAAATGCCCAAGGAAAGAGTGAATTTGACCTTGTGTTTTCGAAGCACTCAGGCAACCATTTAGGCCAAACTAAGCATCAATTTCATTTGGCCTAAATATAACCAACATACTTGTCATTTCTCTTTAAAGAACAACAATGAAGTATTAGAAGGAAACATTGCTTGGTGTGAGGGATGATAAGCCCTCAGACTGGAAAAATGCTTTTATTTTTATTTTTACAAGTTAAGTTACCAAGTGAGCAACAAAAAGTGCTGACATGACCTCCTCTACAGTTTCACTAACTTTGCTGCTGTAAAAACACTTGGAATAAGTAGGGAAGGGTGGATAATAAAAATGTCCCCAAGTAGCAAAATGTCCAAGAATGCATAATTACAGATTCCTCAAGGACTTGTAAACTTTGCACATATTTCCAGGTTATATTTCACTCTAGAATAAGCAGCTAGAGGACCTTTTAGCAGCATATTGTCAGTGTTAAGAGCCATAAAACCTTTCAGATAATAATAGCCCAAAGCCATATGTATAATGTGTACTTTTTTACAAGATGCAAACAATGGCAAAAACCCACACAGAGAAGAATGGGCTGGAAAGCAAAGATATTTCATTTCACTTTAGGCCTTTTCCAAAGCAATGGCATTAACGGGAGGATTTGTGTTCATTAGACAATTATCTGACCCGAGGCCACCTTGCTTTATCCTGTTAGGAGCAAAAATACATGAGTTCAAAAAGTTCATTGAAAGCATCAAAAATGGCAGCTTCATTTTCATGGAAGAATGAAATGGCCTTTCTAGAGAGTATGCAAAAATGCAGGCCTTCTCAAGAATCCCTCTGAGTCCTCAGAAGGACGTGGTGAGGAAAGGGAAACATCAATAATGTGCCAATGCTGGCAAGGCCATACCTTTATTAGGCCACGAAGCATTTCAAACAGTCAGCAAGCTGTCATGGACCAAAGCCACTTCTTCAGGCCATGCACTGTTAATGCAGAATTGTTATTATAAATGAGGAGGCTCCTTTCCCCCCAGCCAACTTTTCAAAATGGAGACGAGCCAAGGAGAAGAAGATAAAATTGAGGCAAACATCAGTAACAGTCATTCTTCACCATCACTCACTGAGGTTCTTTACTGACCAACAGAACCCTCAAGGGTTGCTTCAGCTCCGTGTGCCACTGTGGTCTTATTTCTTTTCTTTATCTGATGTTTTTCAACCTAGTCCAATAATTTTGCTTCCCTCTTCCCTCATTTTAATGAGAAAAAATTAATATATTCCCTCTCTGTATAGGAAAATGTCAATGTCATTCTTTTCTTCAGATAGGTGCCAACCAATATGGGAGGATTTCTGTTCATTAGACAACTATCTATATTTGTTCACTCAGGGCCTGAAGACAGAACAAAACAGATTTTTTAGAACCGGTGAGTACCAGGAATATGATTTTACTCAGCTTTAATAATCTTGTCAGACCTGTCAGCAGACACTTTTATCCATGTGACATTTTAACAGGCAGTGAAGCCATGTTAGGCTAAGTAAGCTATAAAGCACTCAGTCCAAATTGACTGACATCAGCAAGCTCTCAGAGGGAGAGCAGACCATTTACAAATTCCAGAAAACATGGTTCACCAGCCATGAAGATTTGGTTGAACCACCCCTAAATCTTCAGAATAGCACTTCTGCTCTGCCTATGGCATGGAGAGTGAAGATGTAAGTCAAAACCATGAAACAGTGGAAATCATTTTATCTCATTTGCTGAAATCCACTTGCCCTTCCTTTCTCAGCCTAAGCTAAGGTCACTGCATGCAATATTTTCCCAACACAGAACTTCTAATCTCATTTCACTAATTCTTTAGTGAATACTACTGCTCTTAAGCTAGAGTTAATGGTTTTCCCCACACACACATGCGTGCTAGTCGTATCCGACTCTAGGGGCGGTGCTCATCTCTGTATTCAAGCCGAAGAGCCATGTGCAAGTCTATGGCCACGTGGCCAGCATGGCTGCAAGGAAACACTGTTTTGCCTTCCCATTTTTAATGGTGGTACCTATTTATCTACTTTCCTTTACAAACTGCTAGGTTGGCAGGAGATGGGGTTAACAGCGGGAGCTCGCTCCACTGTGTGGCACCCAGGATTCAAACTGCCGAGCTGCCAACTTTCCAGCCAACTGTTTTTGGAGCCTTAGTCAGCTGAGCCACCACAGCAGTAGTAAGAGCAGTAGTAACAACATTAATCAATAGATGGGAGGGAGGACAAATAGTGGAGGGAGGCTTAAAAGCACTGGAAGCATTAAAAGAGCCTCTCAACAGTATAGCAGACACACATATCATAGTGATCTTTTTTTCTTGTTAAAAAGGCCTGTTAATTTGTTATGGCTAATAAGATGGAGTGCCTGCTTTTAGACTAGATGATACTTACCTGAGCAACATCTGAATCTCTTGCCCCATGACACAGTGGTTAAACTACAGTTCTGCAGCCAAGACTCTGCTCACAGCCTGAGTGCTCTCCTGATGGTCTCAGGTAGCCATCTCCAGATTGACTCAGCCTTCCATCCTTGCAAGATCAGCAAATTCAGTAACCAGCTTTCTTGAGGGTGGGACAATGTGTAGCCTACCTAAAGGTAAACCACCCAGATAATGGTTTAAGCACTATGGACCAGTATATCAGCTGCACACTTCTATCTCATTCATTCATTCATTCATTCATTCATTCATTCATTCATTCATTCAGTTTTTATACCACCCCCTTAGAGGATGCTACACAACTTACAATAAACCATACACTAAAAGAAAAACAAACCACAATGGAATAAATGCAACAAAAACTTTTTACAAAGTTCATTTGTTTTTGTTTTTTTCTGGTCCTGAAATAGCAAGCCTTTGGTTTCTCAGACAGCTATGATTATGAACAAGCATGCCAAAGATAAAGCTGGCTCTTTTTTCTCTCTCTGACTAAGCATCTAGAAATCTTATTTGGCTCAATGGTCCTAAAGTCAGGGAGAATTATTGCTCAATTGGCAGGGAGCTGACTGCCTTTGATAGGATTGTGTACATGAGATAATGATGTGTTTTTACCAGCTGGGATTTAAGGGAAAGACAGTGCTAACAGCTTTTCTACAGGAATAAGAAGGAGGAAGTCTCAAAATATGCATGGTTGTGATAGAGAGTTAATGTGGACTCAGAATCAGAATATTTGTCTCCTTCACTAAGGGCCAGTTCAGATATTAGGTTTTTATCTGCACACTTAAAATGATGGAATGTGAAAGGAAGAACTTATTTAACCTTACTTCCTTGTCATCTGTCCTGGGCTTCCCATGACAGCTATTTGAATGGAACTGGGGATGTGTTTTGTATGGCACATGAGTGAAACACAGTTTCTCCTAGACAAATACAAAAGTGGAACAGGTGATACCTTTAGACTACTAGAAAATTCACAAAAATGTTGCTAATGTTTTGAGGGTGAAACCCCCTTCCTCAGAGCAGTTCCAATAGGTTATAACATGGCAAAAGCTGGCTTTGCCAGGAGTTATTTCTTAGATGTAAGGTCCTTGGCAAGATGGGGAAAGAAGCCAGGCAGTTTCTTAGTTGAGGCTCGGAGCTTGGATTTCTTAGACTGCATCTGAAATGAAGGGAGGGAGATGTTTTTATTGCCCCAGTCTGAAAGTTGAGTCATGGCTACTGGACTTCTTTTTCTTGAGAGACAGAAATGTTTCGCTGCTCACCCAACCAGCTTCATCAGTCTGAATACAGCTAGTATTTAGACTGATGAAGCTGCTTGGATGAGCAGTGAAACATTTCTGTCTCTCAAGAAAAAGAAGTCCAGTAGCCATGACTCAACTTCCAGATAAACTCACCTGGATGACTGAGAATCTTCACAGGCATATTGCCCCAGTTCTTCCAAAGAAATGTCACGGCGCACGTACACACATTCACAACTCACCTCAATGTGGCTCATTGAAGCCAATGGCCCCAGTGACCCATAGAACACTTTCCAATGAAAAAATAATATTAGGGCAATTTCAGTGGCAAAATATATAAAAACGTGTTGAAAGATGTATCAGGACCAGAACATGAGATGCAGTAGTTCCACATCTCATTTTCACATACAAGGGGAGGGTAATTGCAGAAATTAAGCAAAACTGCAGAAGTAATTCAAACTGTGCAACACGTTGATGGCTGTTGGCTTCGCTGCAAGGACTTTTAAGGAAATAAAGTGCTGGCATGTTTATAAAAGAAAATAAAAATCTGTCATTCAACACATACTGTATATTGTTCTTTGTCTTTCAAAAACAAAGGCCATTTGTCATCAGTAAGGACAAGATTTTTTAAAAAAGGATGGATTACAAATTGAATAATTCTTCATTCTGAGTATTCTCCATAACAGTCCCACACCCCCAAACACTGAAATGTGGCCACCCTGGAGAAAATTCCTAGCTGGGAAGGCTTCAAGGCCTCACTTAGGTCTAACTCGATATTAGTTCTTTATATTAGAAAACATTCCCAGCTAGCAATGAGCCAACCTCCTTTCATCTCAGGAAGTTAGGGCAGAGCCATTAAGAGATGTACCTTAGGCTGATACTTCACGTCCATCTCATCATTGTTCACGGTCCTGCTTGGGACCGGTACGAAGTAATCTAACTGCATGTCCATTGCAGGCTGAGGGGAGTTCATTCCGACCACGCCCCCTGAACTGCAATTTAAGCGGGATGAGAGATTCCCTTTCCTGGCCTTGGGAATCTGCTTGTCATGCTTCTCATTCCAAGATGAGTGCCCATGAGCTAAGGCTTGTCACACAATGTGCCATTCTCCATCTAGTGGCAGGAGTGTGAAGTGCCATTCTCCAGTACATTCCCTATGGAGTCAACAATGCAGTGCAGAGAGATTAAATCACAAATGCCTCAAACTTAGCTCCATAACGCATTAAAGGCGAGGCTTCAGAGAATCAAAACATCGAAAAACAGAAGGTCAGGCCGGAAAAAAATGGAGAACAAAGGCATGGAATTACACATCTCATCACTTAACGAGGATGTGAGATAACAGTCATGCCAGTATCATCCATCATGCCCGTGCATACATGGGAACAGGGACAGAACCAGAAGACCATGTGACCGCAACCAGCATCAACACGCAACGAACTTCCTCCCGGGACGAGAATGGATGTGAAGTAACTGTCTTGGATTCAGAGCTAAAGAATAGGGGCTCCTTATCCAAAAGATGACAGGATGAGACCACATTATCTGTCCCCTGGTCACAAGCCAAGCATGGCTGGTGGTATCTCTTTTGTGGAGATGTTTGTGGAGGGGACAGTTGGTCTTCTGTGGAGGATACAGTCATTCAAGTCCCATCTCCATGCAGTACAGAACCTACCTTAGCAGTGAGTTGGGAGTAGGTTTCTTTCAAGGTGTGTCCCGCTCCGATCCTACATCATGAGAAAGAATAGAGGCACACCACGTACATATGGGAACTCTTCTAGAGCAATTCTAAGGGCTGTAATTGCTTCTGGGCATAGTCTGAAAGGTCTGTTCTTGCTAAAGTGTGTGTAAATTTCCCCTCAGAGGATTATGATTATCCTTAGAAACTGGAGGGCCCAAAGAGCTGCTAACCCATCCGTGACAGCAGCAGCTACAAAGCCTGGATTCATTAATGACTTGAAACTCAAATTACTGCATTTTGTTACACTTGATTTCAAATAGTGTGGAACATTATTTTGCAAATCATTATTAATAGAGTTCACCCTGAGTTTTGAAAGGCTGGAGCACTAAAGCAAAATACTAATTGAAATTTGACTTGGAATTTTACAGCGAAGTGCTACCCAAGACTGGCCTTGCTATTGTGTGATTCAGGATGGATGTCATCACATCTTGTCACTCAGAAAGAGGTTTGTCATATGCAATGCAGAAATAAGCTGAACCACACTCAAATTAACATTTATCTTCTGTACTATGGGGCTTTGAGGATGACCATCAATGCTTGCAAATGGGGGAAGAAAGTGCAGGATAGACAGAAAGATAGATATGTTATATATTTTGATAATCTTTTGTTATATTTGTAAATTTGTTTTTGGTAATTTGTTGTAACCCCCCAGAGTGCCCATGACAGCCAGATGGGCAATAGAAAAGTATAATAAAATAAATAAATCAATGTCTGTGGATATGGTTTTGCAGGTACACACATTCACAATTAAAACCAAACAGTAGGCCTGCACAATGTTTCGACTGTGGGCAACCGTTAGCCTGCATCGTCGTCAGAAGTCACACACATCCCAGGTCCCTGCCAGCCTCCTGACCTACCACCAACAGTGTTCAGGGGGAGTTTTTTTCCCTCCCACCAACCCGGATGCTTGGTCTGGATTTCTATCCTTATCAGGCCTTCTACTGCCGCCATGCCACAACCCCTCACTCGGCTCCTCTGTAGGAGACTCCACCCTGCACTCACGGCATGTGCATTTCTCAAAGTAGACCACAGGAAGGTGTGGTGCTTCAGAAAGTGGACTGTGGGGACTTGCGGGGGCTGAAGGTAGACTGTGGGCTGCTCACAGTGGAACAGCCCTGACATACAGTATATACCTTGTACTGATAATGGTCTGGGAGTCTGTTATCCCCAATGTGAGCTCTAAGGATCAATGCTTGGATGATAGGCTACACTTTGCTTACCCCCCTGTTGATTTCTTTATTTCTTATATTTACATGCTACCCATCTATCCAGAAACACTGGAGCTTTGCAATCATGTGAATTGCTTTTGCTCTGGATTCCAAGTGCTGTAGGTTCCTGCCAATCTTGCTTTATACTTAGCACCAAGCATTAAAGGGCACAAACGTATAGGTTGGTAGGGCCCCCTTATCCACAGATTCAGCATCTGCTGATTCATTGAGATGCAGTGAGCTTGATTCCCTTCCATTCTTCTGTGCAGACTGATAGAATAGCCTCATATCCTATTATTGGAAAAGGGGAGATAATAAGGTGATCTAACCCCATGACATCACATGACATATAATGAAACTGACATGGGTACAACCACGATAGCCCAAGAGCCAAATTGCTAAAGACAATGGCTTCAATCCAATGGCGAGTCCTTGCTGATGTAGCCCGATTGAATACGTAGGTATTTTGTTTAGTCCACAAAATCTAAGGTACATTTAAGCTACATTCATTCAACGTGAATTGAAAATGAAATTAATAATGAAATTGGATTTCAGACAGTATGTCAACGTGGTCTAATTTCTTCATTTTGCTGTGGGAAGAACATAGCAGATACACTTGATTCTGCCTGATCCTGCTTTTCACCATCACAGTAACAACATATAGGACTAGAAAGAGAACAAGACAAACAGATCCCATATGTTATAGTGCCACCAGCAGCAGTTTCCAATAGGTTTTGACTGAGATTAACAAAAGGACTAGACACTAGCAATTCTGTGAGAGGAATTTATTGAAACTAACAAAAGCACTAGACACAGTACTAGAGGGGAAAATGTTCGGGCTGGAAATCTTTTGTTCTGGAAATATATTCAAATGCCAAATATTTCAGAGTTTCTTCAGCTAATTTCATGGAGACCCCTGCTGATGAGTCTAATCACCTTTTAAGGCAAGCTTTGTGCTACTTAAAGCTGATTGCTGACAATTTTATTATTCATCTTCCAGCTGCTTCAAAGACGATTTGAAAAACGGTTGCTTGATGGAATTGATAGGACCTATGGAGCTTTGCTATTTGCTTTGCGTATCATCTTTCCAATACATGCTTTCCCTAATCTGCCTATGACAGCAGCTTGTAAATGCTTTCCAGTTGATCTGCTTTTCTTTGCAAATTAACAATTGGGTCAAAGAGTGTATGCAGCAGTGTGTAGAATAATGCCCACCAGAACATAATTGCTGCAAACTTATCTTCGCCCCCCCCCAACAAAGTTCATCTAACAAAAAGCAGATAATGCAAGCTCTCTGTTATGGGAGGTGGGGGGCAGAAAAGCAAATAAAGCAATGAATTGGGAAAAGGAGCATGCTTCAATACAGTGGTACCTTGTATAAAAGAATTAATTCGTTCCAAATGAAATTATGTTCAGCAAATTTTCCTTTATACAAATTCCCATAGGAATGCATTAAAAACGGAATAATCCCATTTTTATGTTGTACGGATTCTCCCCATAGGCGATTCTGTTAAGCAAATTTCCCCTATCTCCGGAAGTTTTTATGTTGTACAGATTTTATGTTATACAAACTGTTTGTTATACAAGGGTCCACTGTATTTCAAATTAGGGCTCCTCATTGACTTCAGCAAAACCCTGAATTACTAATTGAATTGGCCTGATTCAGGCTGATTTGTAGGAGATCCAGACTGAAGCAGAGTGGCCAGATTTGATTCTAGGGCAAAGTGAAGCAAATTTGCAGTTTCAGATGTGGAGTGCATATCAATCTTCATACAGCAGAGCTCCCCTCTCTCTCTCTCTCTCTTTTTTTTAAAGCAAACATTAATGTTGCCTGCTATGCATGCCCTTAAAGCAGTTGTCAGAAATTAACCTTGAAGTTCTGTCCTACTTCCAAATTTCATATACGTTACATCAGTGGAAAATAAAAAATAAATAAAAATGGCAGACACTTTGGTTTTCCAGTGCAAATCAATGGAAAACTGGCAACATGACTTTGCAGATAAATTTAGAATTTTGGCACAAATAAAAACCAATGGGGCATAGGTTGAACCAGAATCTATTTCAAAGCCCTGACATCTCTGAATTAGGGTGACAGGGCAGAGCCCTATTGCAAACATAGATCCACAATATAAGCAGTATAACTGATTGTGTGTAAAAGGTATGGGGGGGGAGATTTATGCTTAATTTCATGGCCTATTTCCCAAATTTTTAAAGGTTCTTTGTTCTTTGTATTTGTTTGGAATAGTTTGAGTTTTCCCCCTTTGCATGTAGAAATTCACATACGTAGAATATTTTACTCAGTATTCAAAATTTCTGCATGTATTTCCAGCTGACTAAGGGCGTTTATACACGACCCCTAAACTCCGAGGCAAATGGCTCCCAGGTCCGGAGCTTAAAAATGTTTCCCCACCAGCTCTGGGGTTTACAGGAAATTAAGTGCGACCACGCCCACTTTAGCACGTCCCAGTGCACCTTTCAAGTACCTGCTCTCTGGAGGTGAAAATTCTTTGATGCGGTGTAATGATAATGAGTGCAGGGCTCTCCTCGCTTCTGTTTGTTGTTTTTTGGCTCCCGCCCCTTTAAGAGCTACTTAAGAGACTGGAATGTTGCCGCGGCAAGACCGAGAGGCAGAACGGATGTGAGATATGATCTTTTCTTCCTTTTTTTCTCTCCCTCCCCTCACACAGCCAGCAGCCAGGGTGGGGACACAGGAAGAGCGACAAGCCCCTAAGATCTCTGGTCCAAATTTAAGCGGCCAGCGGATCTTAGGGGTCATGTGAAAAGGCCCTAATGCATATTTATGAATGTATTCCAACTGCACATATTCTACCCAATCACAATTTTAAATTCACACCAAGGTTTCTAAGTCTTTTATTCCTCCAGGCTTTCCATGCCCTATAAATGTGTGAAATCTTGAGGCCAGTTAGAAGGAATAAAATGGATGCTTCAGTAAATTACTGTACCTTCCATCCACAATAAGAAGTTTACAGGCCTTCAGCTGGGACCTTCTGATGGAACTTCTATTTATACTTCTTAGTAGTTGGAACAGACACATATTGAATCATAAACTCATAGAGTTGGAAGAGACCTTAATGGCCATCTAGTCCAGCCCCCTGCCATACAGGAACCCCCATCACAGTCCTCCCGACAGATGACTATCCAATCTCTGCTTCAAAACCTCCAAAGAGGGAGACTCCACCACCCTCCGTGGCAGCATATTCCATTACCGAACAGCTCTGTCATGAAATTCTTCCAAATGTTTAAATTGAATCTCTTTTCCTGTAGTTTGAGACCATTGGCCCACATCCTAGTCTCTGAAGCCATGGAAAATAAACCAGTCCCTTCTTCAATGTGACATCCTTTCAAATATTTAAACATAGCTATCAAATCCCCTGTCAGTCTTATTTTTGTAAGCTCCATAAGCCGCTCCTCCTAAGACATTTATTCCAGACCCTCAGTCATCTTGGTTGCCCTCCTCTGGACCCGTTCAAGACTGTCAACATCCTTTTTAAATTGAGGTGCACAGAACTGGACACAGTACTCCAGATGGGGGCCCTCTCCGTAAACACCATCACTTTAGCCACTTAAACATAAACGTAATGCTATTTCTTGACTGACATGGAGGGATGGAGGCCATCTCCATCAACACCATCCCTTTAGTCACATAAACATAAATTTAACCCTATTTCTTGACTGACCTGGAGGGAGGGGGACAACATGAGCATGGTTGTACTTCAATGGAGGAAGGGTGACTTCATCAGTCCTCATGCCCTTCAGATGACTGATTTTTCATTCTGTGATGAGGTAGGCTGCTTAAAAGCCACAAAGATGCAAACCTTTCCTTCTTTTCCCATTCTCCACATAGTTCATGGGGAACTGAAACTCTCTTGTATAGAAAATCAGTAAAAACTTGCCATATTCCATATAACAGACATTCAACTGGAGATCTCTTGTGAGGGAAATCAATGAAGACATGTCCCTAGCTGCCTAGATGCCCTAGCACATCCGATCTCGCTTGATTTTGGAAGCTAAGCAGGGTCGGCCCTGGTTAGTACTTGGATGGGTGACCACCAGGGAATACCAGGTGCTGTAGGCACCTGGAGTAGGAACAGGCAAGCCACTCCAGTATTCCTGCCAAGAAAACTCAATGGACATGGAGTCACATAGAGTCAGTCACAACTGTAACGACACAACAAACACACACACCCTAGGAAAACCACAATGTGTTGCAACTTTCATTCTGCTACAGTTGCATTTTCTTTTTCATGCCACACTAGCCTCTTCCCCTTTCCCTGCAATTTCACCCCAGATATTACATTCAGGTGAAATTTTGTGGCAAGTCTATTTCAATGATTTATATTGAAGAACACTTTTATTAAACAACAAAGCCTTATAGGACTGCACGGGTTGTTTTGCCTAATTATCATAGAAATATTTAATCAGTTGTCAGCAGTTAAAACATTGCCTTTCTTCTAGTATAGATTTTCCCCGAAGAGCACTGAATTAGCTTTCTTGTTGTCTTAATACAAAAGATCACAAAATCTATACTCTAATTTATGAGCAAAGGATAACAATAATAAGACTTACTTGTTGTTTATAAAAAGCCATTGTGTCTCTAGGCCAAAAAGTACTTTTGTGACTACAGTAGGTTTAGCCCTAGTGATGCAAATTCAAAAGGGTGTGATTAATTTCAGTTTATTTTATTAGGCCAATTCCTTACCTATATATCAGTATTTCCATGTGAAAGAACTCTGAAGGCATTGCTATATTACCATGTGTTGGCTCATCAATAAAACCCCTGCCTTGATGTTTGCTAGGACAGATATTCAGTCCCGCAGCCAGAGTTTTAAATTCATTCATTCCTGGACATAATTGGGAGTCTTTGGCAACATCAAAGACATAACAACATTATCTTTTTCATGCCTTTTATCATGCAGCTAAAATGACTGTTTAACGGTGCTGTCTAAGAGGATTCAGATTTGGCTTGTTGTCTAGGATATTAGCACCTAGAATGGCATGAGAGGGAAACATGGGCTAGCCATGTAAAGAAGCACAACAAAAGTTGGCCAATGTGTTAACTCTACTAAATCCATCATTAAATGGCCACAAATGATTCAAATACAAACATTTTATCATACCTATGCATATTGTTTGTGGCTGGGATATGTCTTGCTACTGGAATTCCAAGCCGTCCATTGTTTTCCATTTAGCATTCAGATTTCCATGAGCATGTTAGAATCATAGAATTGGAAGGGACCTCAAGGGCCATCCAGTCCAACCCCCTGCCATGCAGGAACCCCCATCAAAGCACTCCTGACAGATGGTCATCCAGCCTCTGCTTAAATAACTCCAAAGAAGGAGACTCCAGCACCCTCCATGGCAGCATCTTTCACTGCTGGATAGCTCCAACTGTCATGAAGTTCTTACTAACTTTCAAATGGAATCTCTTTTCCTGTAGTTTGAGACCATTGATCCGATTCCTAGTCTCTGAACCCAAGGAAAACAAATATGCCCCCCTTGTTTAAAAAGTAAATAAATAATTCAGTGATCACCATTACATTAATAGCAGTTCATTTAATGCCATCCTGTGTCCTGATTAGGCACGGTCATTTCATTTTGGAAGTGATTTGATTCTGAAACAAAATGCAGGAGCTCAGCTGGTGTTTGGAACCAGACCAACCCTCCGGAATCCATTACCTTGCTCAGGGCTCACGCAGGGCTAAGTTCCAATGAGGAAGAAGCCTCTGACATCACCTTTCTTTCTCCCTGGCACTGGCCAATCAGACAGGGAAGGGGGTGATGCATTTCCCTGCACAGCCCATGATTGGCCAGTGCTAGGGAGAAGGAAAGATTTTGTTAGAGGTTTCTTCATTGAAGTTTAGCCCCGTGTGAACCCAGAGCAAGGTAAGGGATTGTCTGAGTTCATTCTGGAGGGTTGGTGTGGTTCTGAACGTCAGCAAGGTTCCCGCATTTCGTTTCAGAATGGGACCACTTCTAAACAAAACACCCATGCCTAGTCCTGATTATACCATTTTTTCTGCTTAGCACTTCTGCAGATTTTGAAACAGTTCACATGCTTCAATGAAACTATCCCAGGTGTAGAACTTAGATGGGAGTGTGGAATATTTACTATGGACTGAATTCAAATATTACTTCAAGAAATAGTAAAATAAGTAGTATTTACTTAGGAAGTAGAATGAAGAAACTGATATCTTGAAACATTGTTCTTATCTATCTATCTATCTATCTATCTATCTATCTATCTATCTATCTATCTATCTATCTATCTATCTATCTATCTATCTATCTATCTATCTATTTATTTGTCTTTTTAATAGATAGTCTTTCTCCCAATAAGGAGATTCAAGATGAATCAGAGAGTTTAAAAATAATTAAAACCATAGTGAGATATACACTAAAACAAACCATAAAACCAATTAAATGCATTGCATAGTGAATAGAGGAAAAACATTAAAAACTGTCTTGACAAAAATGGTATTCAGGGACTGAGATATTCAGAGTTATTTTAATTTAATTATTTAAATACAGAGTTAGTTATCATGGTTTTATTGGTTTTAAGATATTTCTTTGTATATTATGCTGTATTGTTTTTAATGTGATTTATTTAGTATGGGTGTATTGTGAACTACCCAGAGTGTGCATGCACTGTGAGGTAATGTACAAATTGAAATAAGTAAAATACATGCATGCATGCATGCATGCATACATACATACATACATACATACATACATACATACATACATACATACATACATACATACAGTTGCAAAGTTAGAAATGGTGTTTTGTTTTGTTTTGTTTTGTTTTGTTTTAATCAGAATTATGCAGCAAATTCTCTGAGTTAATAAGACAGTGACTAAATCACTTGTGCACTTCTCCCTGTGAAAAGGATGAACTATTATCTTCTGCTATCAGCTCAATAGTTCTGCACAAATTTTGTAACTTTACTCAAACTTTTATGCAAAATCCTTGCTGCTTCAGTGTGTGGGCTTTTAAACAACCCAGAACATCAGATGGGTTCTTAGTACCTTTATTAACAGCCAACTGGTCTTTCCATGATTGCATTCTTTTGTGTGCGTGGGTTGAATCTTAAAGGGACGGAGACTTGTATTGTGTAGGCTATTCCAAGGAATGTCTGCGTAAATTGCAGAATCCTTCATGGGAGGAAGTACGTCTGGTCTTACTCTCATCCTGGTGGTGAGGAATCTTGTACAGCCTAGACGTTTGTCAGTCTAGGTGACTTAATATATGAAGACTGAACAAATGGACAAAATAAGTGCATTTAGGGAGTTTTCATTCCTCCATAGTGGACATAAGCAGTGTTTGCTAAAGCACATGCCCAGACTGCCTGTATCTCTGTCAGCTCTTATAGTCAAGGACCTTTGTTGTTACTGTTGTTGTTTTGACTTATATGCTACACTCTAGTGCTGGGGCATTACAATAACCCCCTGCCTATTTCAGGGGTTAGGGACACACCCAACCTGCGATGACCGAAAATCTGTGATATGCGGATGTAGGTCGGGTGGGGCCAGGGGAGTGGGGGCAATCAGATCCCCCACCACCGCTCACCCGGGCTGCTCCAAGACTTCTGATACTCTGCTGCCGCTCACTTGGACAGCCCGGGTGAGCATCGTTGGGGGATTTGATCTACCACCGAGCTGGAGCCTGGGGCTTGGAGAAGGGAGAAAAAGTTTTAAAAGCCCGGGCTCCAGCTCATTGGCCCTGGGATGGGGAAATAAACATTTTTCTCTCCCACCGCAGTGCTAATCAGCTGGAGACCCAGCATGTACTACGGTCCCACGATATAGAGGGACTGCAATACATGAACTGCAAAATGGCAGGGGGTTACTGTATCTGGGTGGTTTTATGTACATATGCACAAATAATATGTTATGTAATTATGCATATAATTATGCCTTAAGTACCCACAGTGCAATTATCTGCATAATTTTGCCTTTCCACCAAAAACATAGTGTTTGACACCTTCAGACAAGGTACCTAGACGAGGTTGTCAGTCCAATCCAGACAAATAATGTATGCAGAATGAGTTGTTGTGTTACTACCACAACCACCAAGGAACTTATTACCTCAGGAGGTGGCAAGTGCTCCAACACTGGAGGCATTCGAGAGAAATTTGGACAACCATCTGGCAGATATCCTTTTACTTTCCACCGAGTAGGGAGTTGGATTTGTAGACCCCTTCCAAATTCACTCTTTCATAATTCTATGATTCTACCACTGCTGCATGAGGAGAAAGATGACAACTGGGATGTTCAAGAGAAACAACTGCCCCTCCACCTCTGCTTCCTGAAGCAGTAGCCATTGCCAAATGGAAGAGCTGATCCTGAACATGAAAGAAAAATCAAGATCACTCTCCAAGCTGGAAGCTATATTATAATCCAAGACTGAGACAAAATCAGTATGTGTTTCCTTTAATTATAAATTATCCCACAAAGGTCTGCCCCTGTGAAATATGCATTTGATCCTGCCAAATGCTGAAAATCCACAGCAGGTACCAGTGATACAGAATTATTCTGTGCTTTTAAATTTTAAGCTTAAGAAGTCCGATTAGGAGGTGATCTGATCAAACACCTGCCTCCATTAAAATGCACATCCAGATGCCTACACAACGGTTGCATCAAGGACAGGCCATATGTTATATGCAATGTTTAAAATGCTGATTCAAGACAACATCACATTACTGGGGCTGTGCAGCAAGTGGACAAATCTAAGATCTTCTTCATCTACCAACAAATGGCATTTTCACTGATAAACTTAACAGACTCTAAGCAGACAGATTCCTTTGCTTCAACAACACACATGCATGCAGTATCCAGCCAGATGTGCAGTTCCTATCTGCAGCTGGAAGCATGGTATGCAGACAGGAAACATCTTTCTCTTTCTTCTGAATGCATATATCCCAAGCATGGCTGATCAGTGAGTAGGGGACGCAGGTGACTACCAGAGTCTCTTTTAGTCAAAAGTCATGCCAAAAAGCCCAAGGATAGATAATGCATGGGAGAGGAGGACAGCAGGATACAGCCAATCAAACTTTCAAGAGCAGGACTGAGGAGGACTTAGTAATTACCATGAAAACACTAGTCAAAATCCTTTTGTGCAACTGATTAGGCAAAACTCCATGCTATGACTGTGACAACTTTCATACTGCCTAGGCAGAAGAGCTATCCATGAAGCATTTCTGCCAAACCATTGTGTGGTTGGTTATGTCCCAATTGAGTTGTTTGTGCTGTGAGTGTTCCTGCCATGCGTGTTCCTGGCACGTCCAATTGCAGCTATACTTTGAATGCCAAGTGTAATGCCCTTTGATGTTACACCTGCAGAAACTGTAGGTCACTTAGGCCGTGGTCTCACTAAACTTTTCTGCACATCTTAATTTGATGCATAGGTTTTTTTTTGGGGGGGAGCAGCCACGTGGTGTTTGATGCACAGTTAGTGTCCTGTCGACAGAGTAGTATTTTACTGCTCTGTGCCCGTCTCTACTTCCTTACTGCACATCTTTTCCCTCCCCCCTTTTTTTTTTTCTAAGTCTCAATTGCAAGGACTGGCAGGAAAAGTGGTACAAAGCTAATTACTGCATATTTTCTGGGGTCGCACCTCGCTAGAGTAGCAAAGAACTGTGCATCTTTCAGAGAAGTTTCTTAAACCAACCCTTAGAGGTTGGTTTAAAAAACTTAAGTGAATGTGCGCTTCCAGGGGCGTGGTTGGTCAGGGCACCAAATTACTTCCCTTCACGGTTAGGATGCGATCTTTTACTGCGCAGTGTGCTGCAGCAAAAATGCACAGAAAACGCTGGTGAGACTGTGGCCTTAGATTACTTCTGACTCACCAATGGTAGAAATACCTCAGTCTACAACAGCCATATTGCACTATTCCTGAGACTGGAACATAGTTTAGGGTCCCAGTCAGGTAACATACATAGTGTTGTCCTATGACAGGAGGGGACATCTTGGGGAAATAAGCAGAAGGAACATACCAGGGGAGGGAAACTTTTGCTAATGCCATCCTCCATCTGTCATCTGAGGTTGGCTGCTTCACACTGACTAATAGCAGCTTTAGCCACAGTTATATCCAAGAAAATGTAGACTAACTAAGATATAGAACGTTAGCAGCCATTGTCTTTCCAGAGATAAGCCTGCAATACATTTCTTTCCCTTTTAAATGCAACTTAATAGCTCCATCCAGTGTTTGCGAAAGGCATATTCTTGTCAACAAAGGTAAGACACGGAGGGCTAGTGAAGGGGAGACAAATTTGATCATAAAAGATGCTTGGTTATATATTTGGTTGGAAATAGAGAGGGAAACTCGAGGAAATGAGGTATCTATTGATCTGACTGCCTACAATATAGCACTGCAGAGATAAGAAATTTAATCATGGCAGCAATGCCTTTGAATAGATTAAGCTCCAACTGCTTAGGGGTATTGATCTGACTACAATATCCACATTTAAGCTATCTCTGGTAAATATATAATTCACTCTGTTTTACAATCTGCTACAAAATTTATTTGAACCTAAACTCAAATCTTTAATCATTATATCCATTATAAGAAGGATCAGTAAGAATATTTGAACTTTGTGCACTTTCTAAGTTAAAAAAGAATCCTTAAAGACAGTGAAGCAGCAAATACAATAACAATGGGCCTTTTTACACGACCCCTAAGATCCGCTGGCCACTTAAATTCGGACCAGAGATCTTAGGGGTTCCTCGCTCTTCCTCTGTCCCCACCCCCCTCCGCACTTCCTGGTTTCTGGCTGCCCGAGGGAGGGAGAAAAAAGAAAGAAAAGCATGCCGGTTTACCTCCGTTTTGTTCTGGGCAGCATTCAGATCTCTTAAAGGAGTGGGACGCAAAAAAAGAACAAACAGAAGCCAGGAGAGCCCCGCACTCACTATCCTTACACCGGATCAAAAATTTGTCACATCCAAAAAGCAGGTACAAAAAAACTGCTGTTTTGTCACGCTAAGTGGGCGGGGTCGCACTTAATTGTCTGCAAAGTCCAGAGCTGGTGGGTAAACATTTTTAAGGTCCGGACCTTGCAGCCATTTGCGGCGGAGCGTAGGGGTCGTGTATAAACGCCGTTTTAAACCTTTTCTGAGGTAATTGTTGCCTATACTGACCGCTGAAGACCATCATTAACCTAATTAAGCAATCATTGCCCAAATAAAACCACCCAAGGAATCCCATTTTTGTTAAAATGACATGAGAAAGATTTAGAAGACTGCCCCTCCCACTTCATCCCAGCATTACTAACTTGAGATTAAAAGTGGCTTCTCCTTTTTAAAAAAAATATTGTTAATGCTAATTAATATTTCCAGCTGTGTTGAAACACATGGCCCTTTTTCTTTCAAGATTTTCAGTGATCATGCCAAACATGCTTTCTTAGTCTCCTCCATTGCTCTTATTTTCCTCCAGAGAAGTCATGATGTTTGGGAAACCTGACTAGTTAGTACATTTATGATCTTACCTGGTTCATATTATGATCCCTGGCTAAATGTGAAGGACCACCTATAGACTTGGGGAGGAAGATATCTGGTTGTGGGGTCAGAGGCTGAGCCCTCCGTTTCCTACTGTGACTTCCTGACAGGGGCTGGACTCCATGATCCATATGAACCCTTCCAGCTCTGCAGTTCTATGATGATTGCATATTAAAAAGAAGAACACCCAGGAACCCATAGGCAAGGATCTTAATTTTCTCACGTTAGGTACTGTTTCCACCATGCCACACCCAACTCACTGGCTTCACTTAGTCTTGGAAATGTTGGAAGATTGGTCCTGGTTTCTCACCTAGAATGGAAGATGAACATCTTGTAGAGGAGTTCAGGGGATGAAGTGCAAAACCAGTAAGCCTGGAGACCTGCTAGCAATGTGAACTAAACAATCAGAAATAGGCATGAACCAAGCTAGCAACTGGAAAATCCCACAAACAGGGTTGCTTCATGGTTCAGTTCGTGGTTTACTTCATGCACACCATTTTGTGCCCATCTCTATTACTGATACAGTGGTACCTTGTATAAAGGAATTAATTCGTTCCAAATGAAATTATGTTAAGCAAATTTCCCTTTATACAAATTTCCCATAGGATCGCATTGAAAACAGAATAATCCCTAATTGTGACCATTTTATGTTGTATGGATTCGCCCCATAGACGATTCTGTTAAGTAAATTTCCCCTATCTCTGGAATTTTTTTGTTATACAGATTTTATGTTATACAAACTGTTTGGTATACGAGGGTCCAGAGTACTCCCTCACACTATCTTATGCATGGTTGCCCCTGAAGCCAGTACAGAAACTTCAGCCAGTCCAAAATGTAGTGGCCAGGCTGATTATAAGTATCAGAAGTTTTGGACTTATATCGGCAGTCTTGACACACCTTCATTGGCTCCCCTGTTCATTTCTGTGACCAATTCATGGTGCTGGTCATTGTCTAAAAAGGACTTTATAGTCAAGGAAATTGATATTTGGCAAACCTTCTCTCACCTTTCACCCACTTCCTGCAGTCCGTAATGCTAAGAACTGTAACACCCAAGAAAGCCAAAACAGCTCACAGTCAGAAGAGAGCTTTCTTGATTATGGCCCTTCCCTCTGAAATAAGCTTTCCACAAAGGTTCAACAAGCACTGCCCTTCTCAGTTTTTAGGAAGCTAATTAAGACATGTCTTCTTCTAGTGAATATTGACCCAAGATTCTCAAATGGATTTATATAGTTTTATTTAAAGGTACCTTCACTGCTGTTAGTGACAGGGTTGCTTGCATTTTTTTTTTTTTTGCATTTATTCCATTGTGTTTTTATCATATGATTTGTTGTAGGTTGTGAACTGCCCAAGAGTGATAACACTAGTGGAGTGGTATGGAAGTGGAATGTATGTATGTATGTATGTATGTATGTATGTATGTATGTATGTATGTATGTATGTATGTATGTATGTATGTATGTATGTATGAATGAATGAATGGATGAATGAATGAACTAGTAAAATTCTCTGATCAAGAGCTCATGGAAGGTCTGATTTGCACATATGGCTTCTTACAACTCTAATGCTTAGAACTCCCTTCTTAAATTGTGCTGGATGACATCCCATTGTATAAGCTGTCACATTCAATAGTTACTTGTCATACTGGATGACACACTCCAAGTTTGAGGCTCAGCAAAACATACAGCATTGAGTTATACAAGGTGTACATTTTCCAGAAGTCTAACTAAAGAGAAGGTTTGCCTATATTTATTATATTCAATAAGTCATTTGCATTTTCAGAGGCAGGAAATATCTACCTGCAAAGTGTCATGTTTGTACAAAATAACCCCCCCCCCACAAAAGTGGCACTTTATAATAGGTGATTTATATTATAGCTGCACAGGATAAAGTCAGCTAAGGGCTATAATACAAAATCTGATGAAATAATATCAGTCACAATGTCTATCAAACATAATGTGTATGCATCAGATACAGTACAGGTGCTACTTAAAAATAGATTTTAGAATTTTAGGCAAATATCCATGAGGAAATTGATCACACACCTAAAGCAGGCTTGCTGGTACATTGGACAGAAAGCAGAACACATTAAGAAACAAAGATGAATAAATATCATCTGAGGATTTGGCACGGGAATTAGAAATTATGTAATAAATTTGCTTTAAAAAACATACCAAAGACTTGTTCATTATTTCTGCACAAGAACACAACAGTGATCTTGTGGTGGCAAATCAAATCAACATTTTACAAGACAATTCTAAAAATAGGGATAGCCCAAACAAAAAAATTATAACTTTGAAACAAGGCTTCAGAATCGCACCTGACACAAATATACAGTCTTTGAAAAGTTTGGGCAAATGGCTTTCATCTTATGAGTTATTAAAAGTTTTTTAAAAAGTTTTACGCCCCTCTGTATAAAAACACATGACCCTAAACAGTTCTAGACTTAAAATACATTGAATAAATTGAAAATGTTAATCTTGTTTACTTTGGAAGAGACTGCTGTGTCTTGACTCCTTTTTTATTTGGAAAAAGACCAGATTTCAGGGACTGAAATATTAATCATTATAAAAGGACTTTTCAAAAGGGAAAAACAACCACTTTGTTATAAGACTGAGCATTCATAGAACAAGCTTATTAACAAGACTGAGTATTCCAAATAAATACAGTATTCTAGCTTCATAGGTTAGGAAGGGAAATGTTTGAGACCAATGAAAGTTTACAAAAACCATGAAAAGATAGTTCTTCTTTGAAGAGTGAAAAAAAAACAACAGCAGGCTTCCTTTAAATAAAGTAATGGAATGACATCCTTCTAAAAAAAGGGAATATTTTGTTACATATATCCAGGGAGTTAGCATAGAATTTTGCAAGATATATATTCAAAATGTTAATGCATTGTGAAATCACAGTACTCAAGAGAGGATGTGGAATACACGAAAACAACTAAACAAACTCATTATGTTAAATCATATACTCTGTAAAATAGAATATAATAATTACAAACAACCTTTTAAAATGAAGAACAATAATGGCAATATTTGTTTACAGAATACATTCACACTCACCTTTTGAAATGATAAAAAGGGGAGAGGTTGGAGTTTGCAAAGGAATATCATGGGAAACCAAGGTCAAACTCATTCATACTGTGCGAAAGAATGACAATTTCAAATGAGTTAAGAGATGCAACCTTGTGAGTTCAGGAAATATTTCAGCTGGTACTAAGCTTGTTTGTGGACACAATGCAACATCTAAACTTACAGTTGTCTATGTCTGTAGTCCATAGTGTTGGAAAGGTGAATTCCTTTTCCTAGCAAAAATAAAAAGAAAGAAAGAAAGGAAAAGTGAAAAGGCTTCTTTTAAAAGGAAAAAGGAAAAAGAAAGGAAAAAAGAAAAAGGAAAAATTAGAAAATTTAGTGCATCTCTAAAAATATTAGTAATAAATATTAAGACTGTGTAGATCTGTATAGCTCCTCAAGATTCTCAGATTTTCACTCCAAAGAAGCTGTGAGAGCTGTGATCTGCTCAAATAACTTTTTATGTCTTTGAATTTTTAAAGCAGATCTTATATGTGTGTATTTCTCAGGTGGGCACATTCTTGTATAGATGCACCCTTTGATTCCCATATGGCTTGTATGCATTTTAAAATTTTATTTAATTTTCTTCACACATTTTCAACTGTGCATGTGTTTGTAGCATGCACTACCTTGCTTTTGCACAGCAAACCGTAAGCATGGAAATTGGCAAATTTCTCACCGAATGCTGTATTCGGCTCCATGTTCAGGTTAAGTAGATGCAAAAATGAATCTGCTTTTTTAAAAAAAGATCCACATACCTCGATATAATGATTTTTCTCCCATATTACAGATCTGGAAAACTGAAGCAAGACAGTACATTCCAGCAGAGTAAAAGTATGCACGACAATAACTCTATGTTACATGGCGGATTAATTGTCTCAGGTGCATAGGTTTTTGGATAGGTTGGGTCTTATTCCTCAAAGACAGCAAAAGGATCAGTAGTGCTTTCTCAGTTCAGTGAGCTGATTCTCTACTGCCTTTCTCTCTCCCCAGCAATTTTTTATTTCCAAAGCCAAGTGCTAATCCCAGCCTGTGCGCTCTTTCATCACATGTAAGCTCTCCATATGTCTAACGGAGGGATACAGCAGATAATTTCAAGTGCATAATTTACCAGACAAACTCGGCTTTCCTTTTTCTATTAAGCTCCCTGCTGTACAATTGTAGAATGGCCTAACAAAAGGTCAGTGGTTCAGATAGCACTTGAATTTTAAAAAATATTTTAGTAATTAGATTACCAAAATGTCCTGTTTTAAAAGGTCTAGTTCTCAGCCTGAATCAGACATCACTCAAACCTAGTTTGCATCAGAGGTAATGCACAACATTACTGAGATGCAGTGTTACAAGTAGCACTGAGAACCACTTAATATCAATTAAGACTGACGACTGGCATCAGGAGATTTTGAGCATATTTCCTGAGTTCTGGCACACCTTCATTGGCTCCCGGTTCATTTCTGTGCAAAATTCAAGGTGCTGGTTACAGTAACCCCCTGTCTATTGTGGGGGTTAGGGACCAACCCAACCCGCGATCACTGAAAATCCGCGATATGCTGATGCAGGTTGGGTCAGTGTAAACTGCTTTCAGCAATAGAGGCAAGTGTTTGCCTCCATTGCTGAAGGCATTTTAAAGCTCACACACCATTTCCCAGCACCCCCCAGGGGGTGTAGGTGAGCAGCATGCCAGGTTTAAAGGGGCATTCAGTAATGGAAGCAAGTGCTTGCCTCCTTTGCTAAAAGCATTTTAAACCTCATGCTCCTCTTCCCAGTGGGTGGTGGAAAATGGTCTGCAAGGTTTAAAACCTTTCCCCCTCAAGCCCTTTTGGGTACTGCAGTCCATGATATAGCAGGACCGTAGTATATGAACCATAAAAGGGTGGGGGGGACATTGTATTACCTATAAAGCCCTTAATAATTTGTGGCCTTGATACTTCTTTATATGTCTCTCTATAAAATATCTACCCACCCCACCTGCTCTTCATAGTCCATGTGAAATTTGGACTGTGACAACAATGAAAGAGGCTCAAAGAAGAAGATCACACAAAATATGTGTCTCCTACATGGTGGGAACTTTGTCTCTTTGGAATAAACTTCCAGTATAGATTAGACAGCTTCCTTCCACCCAGGTTTTCAAGAAGGAGGTAAAAATGATACTTTTGCAAAACAGTTTTCTACTGATATTAACCTGAGATTTTAACCCATGTAATTGTCAAGTTCTATTCAAGGTGGGTTGTTTGTGAAATGGGATTAATTATTCTTTTTTATATAAATTGCAGATTCCTAGTATATTGTACTTTATTTGATTGGGTTATCCATTGTAAACCACCCAGAGAGTGTTGTGCAGTATGGGAAGTACACAACCTGAAAAAAAATTAAGGGAGATTTCAATGACTCGGTGTGGGGGTTCCATACCCCAACAGCCTCTTAACCCCAGTAAGTTGGCAAGCACCAAGGAAGCTGAAGGCCTGGATTTCCAGAGATTTCCAGGGACCAAGCAGGAACCCAGTTTGCTGGAGCTGACCCTGAGCTGACCTACTAGCTCAAGAAGGTGGCAAAGCTGATGGCAATGCCAGAAAAACAATGGCAGGATATCAGGACACATCTGCTCTGTGACCCAAGCCCAAAAACCCCTTCCTCTCTTCCCTTATCAATAACTCTCCACTAGCTGAATATGTTCCTCCAATATAAGGTGCATTTCTTCCCCCCCACCAATGGAATGAATTACCGTATTTCCTCTGTCCACTCTGAGTTTGAATTAATAATCTATATAAATAAAAATGTAAATGTTAGTTTGTGCAAAATCTTAAAATTCCAAAAGTTCTTCAGTGATTGGTTTGAAATTTTGACACAACGTTGCATTCACATATGCACATGTTTTTATATATAGATGTCACACCTGCACAATGGGGTGTCTCCCTCTCTCTCTCTCTCTCCCCCTCTCTCTCTCTGTGTGTGTGTGTGCAGCCTCGTGGCGCAGTGGTTAAATGCCTGTACTGCAGGTAAAACTGCTCACGACCTGGGTTCAATCCCTGGTAGCAGGCTCAAGGTTCACTCAGCCTTCCATCCTTCCGAGGTGGGTAAAATGAGTACCCAGCTCGCTGGGGGGGGGGCAATGTGTAGCCTGCACACTGTAATCAAAATTGTAAACAGCCCAGAGACTACTTGTAGTGGTATGGGGCGGTATATAAGCAGAACACTTTTTGCTTTTTGCTTTTGCTTTTGTGTGTGTGTGTGTGTGTGTGTGTGTGTGTGTGTGTGTGTGTGTGTGTGTGTGTGTGTGTGTGTGTGTGTGTGTGTGTGCCATCACCATCACGCAATAAATAGATGTCACACCAGTGCCATCGGTTGGATGCAAAAGCAACACACACTGTACTAAATATGTCACAAATGGAAAGCAAGCGTTGAGGTGGTGAGTTTCTGGGACTGTACATTGGGAAAGACTGTTGGAGGCCCTGGAAGTGGTTTTCGGCCAGATCAATTCTGAGGCCTGTTAACAGGTATAGGAAGCTGATCGGGGCCCTGTTTGGGACAATACCAGGCCTCAGGAAAGTGTTGGAGTCCCCAAGTAGGGCCCCCCAGTCCCAACCCGATCCAGCATCCACATATCACAGATTTTCAATTATTGTGGGTTGGTTTGGGTCCCTAACCCCACAATAGGTGCGGGGGGTTGCTGTATGTCACAATTGGAAAGCAAGCCTTGAGGTAGTGATTTCCTGGGACTGTACGTTGGGAAAGGCTGCACAGTGGGGTCTGTCTGTCTGTCTGTCTGACTGACTCTCTCTTTTGTCCCATGACCTGCTCTTGGAGAATTTGGTGTATAAGACTACCCTCTTTAAAGTTATAGTGGATCCTTAACCAGTATTTGATTGCTCTCAACCATGCCTGAGTTGCTGCAATATTTTGGCCTGTTTCTAAACAAAGGGCCACATATGGAAAGCATGTTGGTACTTCCAAGATTATCTGCAGAAGCATGATTGCGCTTGTTCTAGAGAGTGGCCCCATGCTTTATCCATAATGGTATGCCACACAACAACTGAGGAATAATCTTGCATATAACACTTTTAGTGCACTTTTTTATTATAAAAATATCTGTAAACTGCCTGGGTGGTGCCTTTTGCACATTGTATTGGCACTTTGCATTGGGGCCCCCAGGTATGTTTATAATGGAACATAATGCCCAGATATTTGAAATCTTTAATCTGTTTGATCTTTCTTCCATCAAAGATCCACCTGTCCACCAACACTAAATCAGGCTATGCCAAGTGTGGGTATCCCTTAGTCTACATCTTCTTTCTGTGGCACTGAGTTATTCTCCCTAACCTGGTTCTTTGAGTTTCATTTACACTGATACAAACTGCCTCTGTTCAAAATGTGTCACTGAAGTGTTATGTAGAAATATCAGTTATCTTTGGGAGAGATACACTAAATTACCACTAATTATTGCTACTGAAATATCTGTTGTTCCTAAACCATTAATAAAAGTTCCTCACACCTTGAGAAAACCATCCATCAATGCTTGCCATGACCCACTATGCAGGAAGTAAAACAAGCCAGGATGTGGTTTGAGCTGAAAAGATGCAAATTATATAGTAAGGCAAGCACAGTATTGGAAATCAATACCCAAGTTGTCAACTGTCAAGGGGACTGAAAAACCCTTCCAGCACAGCTTGGATACAAAGTATTTTTTTAATATTTGCTCTCAGTTCACCAGAAGCATCTCTGTCTTCTCTCAATAAGGGATGAGTTGGACTGCCACAATTCAGTCCATTACTGACATCAAAGACTGCCTTGCTCTGTATCAAAAAAGGTTCCTCAAACTGGGATGGCAAGAAGAAACAGAGTTGGATGCCACAATATCATGAAACACAAAAGGATCCCATAGATCAATGGTCAGGGCATTGAATAGAACTCCTTCTGCATTATATTCAATGTTCACTTCTCCAGAAACAGCTGGGGCCACTGGAAAATAATGTGCCCAAGACCCATTTCAGAGAGGCAGTTCAGAAAATATTGTTCAAATGGCATAAACAGCCACTGAGAAGAGCACCAGAACTAACATATTCCTAAATGCTACACCTAGGAAAAAGAAACTAAACACACAGCTATAAGATGGTGGATACTATGAACAACAATGCTATGAACAAGAAGGATCATGAAATCACAGTTTGATGTGGCTACAAAAAAAAGGCAGATGCTATTTTAGGTTTTATACATAGAAGCATAGTCTGTAAATCTGGTAAGGTACTAGTTCCCTTCTATTTGACACTGGTTAGGCCTCATATTAACCACTGTGCCCAGTTCTGGACACCACACTTCAAGAAGAATGGTGACAAATTGGAAGAAGTTCAGAGGAGGGCAACAAGGATGGTCAGGGGACTGGAAACCAAGTCTTACAAGAAAATACTGCAAGAACTATGGGCATGTTTAGCCATGAGAAAAGGAAACTGAGGGGAGATGTGATAGTACTTTTTAAATCCCTTGAAAGGCTGACATTCATTGGAGTGGCAGGACCTGTTCTTGATCTACCTTGACTGCTTAACAGGCAACAATGGGCTCAAATTCCAGTAAAACAAATTTTGGTTGAATATCAGGAAAAAACTTCCTAACTCTTAGAGCAGCGTGACAATGGAACTTTGTAGGCCCCTTCCAACTTCATGATTCTATGATTCTATGAATCTCCCTCTGATAACCAGACCTGCTGACACATTGAAAGGAATCTGTAGGGATCTCTGTAGCTGAAAAGTCACCACTTTTCCAGTATGGTGGGATTTAATTGAGGCAGCTTTTCAGATGGGGTTTTTACAGTTTCTACTTTCAACCATGTCATAACCCAACCTTGCTGTTAAAAGGCATTCACCAGTCTCTTTATGCACCTGGGACTGTCAAGGAATGTATGAGGAGCTAACCTCAGTTAGCAACGTTGTAGCAATGTCAAGGATTAGAGGCAAAAATATGACAGACTCCGTTGCTGGTTTTCTCCTGCAGTCTATTTACAAAATATATACAGGTTCCATTTGGTTTCCAGACTTACATCCAGTAGCATAAACAATCCTGCTACTCTTCCTTATTACAGCCAACACATCAGGCTTACTGGCTAAACCGCCCTGGCTAAACAGCAAGAACATATTGCAATACATAAGGTATATATAGCATCTCCTTCCAATCACATATTTACTTTTAAATCACATGTCACAGTGCTTCTCTCATCCACGCTTCTGAGCTACGTTTCCATTGTCCTTGGAGACCAGCCTTCCTGTCAAGGTCACTTTACTGAGCTTGCTTCAGTCAACAGCTGGACTCTATATCTCTAATTGCAAGTTGAAAAACTCACTCAAAGAATATTCTTGACAGGGACAACAGAAGTGGTGGAGCACTGTGCTCTGTGAACATTCATCAGGATTTTTCTCATAAATGCTAGATCTATCTTCTGGCATCTAGCCATGTTCTACCCATTCTACTCATTTCCACTATCAGTTATTTCCAGAAACCTCTCATTTAATCTTGTTGAAGTAAGGGTCTAGTTTTCTTCCATTCTGCAAGATGGGCATTCAAGAGTAAATCAAATCCACAACAAGGCTACAACCTGATGACCCAAAATTGATCAGAAAGCCTGAAAAATTAGTGTTCATCATTACATGGAAAATCTCCACAAGTAGATAATATTTTGCTCATCAGAATGCCACTCTTTACATATGGATGGGGAGCAGTAGAATCCCATCCTCCATATAATGATTTTTTTAAGAGCTACAACACTTGGATAAGGTTCTTGTTAAACCAGAATTTAAGAGTGTGGGGCATGGTGGCTCAGTGGACTAAGGTATCGAAACAGTCAGCTGCCAAGTCAGTAGCTCAGTGGTTTCAATCCCAGGTGCCACACAGCAGAGTGAGCTCTCACTGTGAACCCCAGCTCCTGCCAACCTAGCAGTTTGAAAGCATGTAAAATGCAAGTAGATAAATAGGTACTGCCATAAAAAGTGGGAAGGTTAAACACTGTTTCCGTGCAGCCATGCTGGCCACATGGCCACTGACCTGCACAACACTGGCTCTTTGACTTGAATATGGAGATGAGTACCTCCCCTAGAGTCGGATACGACTAGCACGCATGTACGGGTGGGGGACCATTAACTCTAGCTTAAAAGCAGTAGTATTCACTACAGAATGAAGTAGAGGAACAATAAAGAAACCAGACATGGAAAATCCTCTTTCCTAACTAAAATAATATGGCAGCAAACTACTTTTTCCCCCCAAAAGGAAACAATATTTATTCCATCTAACAACATTGATATGACTGTTTATTTGGACTTATTTTGAGTTTTTCAGCAGGTGCAAAAAACCAAATTACTATTATACTACCAAAGCCTTGAATTTCTACCGATGCAATGCTTTCTTCTCAGCGGTACTGAGTCATATATCAAAGCTCTAAATCTGATCTTTGTTTTGACATGGCACATTTTGAGATAATAGGTTGCAGGCATGCAGTATATGTGCACATGTGTGCTTGATAAACAAATTTCATCAGTGTGTGCCCTCCAGGAATGAAGATGATTTAAAAGCAATGCAAAACAAAAAATCTAAACCACCCAACACTAATTGTAATGGGCCTAGTTGTTGGTGGTATGTAAATAATAATAAAATGTCAAAAGATGCCTATGGGCCATGTTTCTGGTAAATCATAGGTTGCTTTGACTTATGATGATTAATTTCAGGAACACCAGAAGGGTGGGTGGAGGACAGTTGTCAACATTCTTTTTTTTACGCCTATGCATTTAGACACACACATACCCAAACAGATGCATACAGAAGGCTAATCGAAGCATTATAACATGATGGGAGAAAATATGTACAGGCAAGACGGGAAGCAAGTTGGATGGAGAGAGGTAATGAAAATGAAACTGTTCATCTGAAATGGAAAACTGATTTCAGCTGTGCTGGAACACTGGCTTCCCAGGTTAAAGGAATTAGTTTAATAAGCAGGAAATGAAATGAAATGTCAAAAATATGCTAATACAGACTGAATCCATTCGTAAAATGATTGCTTGATAGCAGCTTATTATAGGTTGTAGTCCTGCCTACTACTTGCAATAAGGCAAAACCCCAAATTATCAATCTAGGCACCATTTGGAGATTAGTTTTGTATATAGAAACATCACCACACATGCATAACATCCTGGAAAATGGACCAAATAAAAGACTAAAATTGTGGCTGGCTTATTTTTCTGCTTCTTCAAGCCACAAGGGATTACCCTTGTTTAGTTAAGGCTGAAGTCCTCCTAAATATGCTTGCTAAAGAATAAAACCCACTGAAGACAGGACAAATTACAACCAGGGGGAAAATGAATTGCCTAGAAATTCTATATATAGCTTTATAGCTTGGATTTCTTTCTCTTTTTTTCTGGGTAAGGAACATTATAAGGAACAAATTAGGAAAGAAATATGGTTGCAGTAAGGTTAGAAAGGGAGATTAGGGGTAAACGGTAAAGGGAAAATAGAGGTATGCAGGATTGGCAAGGCACATTACAATTCTTCACTTTCATGTTTCATATATATATATGAAATACACACATACATATCAGTTAGGACTTATATAGATACTATATGTTACACAATAGTTTATATAGATACTATATGTTACACAATAGTTTATGGCTGTTGTCATATTTCAAACACAAACTCTTGTTTTTTGTATCGTGATCTTTTTTAAAAACCACAAATAAACCTTTTCCCTACTTTCCTGATCCCTCTGTTTCCGCGGCATCTCTAACCATTCCTGACAGTTTGTCCATCTCTGCTGTTTCAAGGATTTTTGCTTATATAGCTTGGATTTCAACTCCAGCAGTTAATCATCAAAATGAAAACAGGTTTTCTTCTAAAGTAAAAACAGTTTAAGGAAACACTGAATCTCTGGAATAAGTACACAGAAGTTTATCCCAGGCTGATGTGAGCTGCTCCATGCTGCAACGTGGCATTTAAATGGCTGCAATGATGCACACAGAAATGTTTAATTTGCTCAAGAAAGTACATTTCAAGTGTCCACAGGTCATATAGCCCCCCCCTTCTCCCTCATGTTTCTCTGCCATTCTCACCAACTTCTTACCCATCACTTTTGCTTGAATTCAAATCTCCCTTGTAATGTTTAGCAAGTGAAATAGCACTAAACAAATAGGACATAGAAGTCATTTTATTTAGCACTGCATCGCCCAGATCCGCCAGTACCTTGACGAGTCTTCCCTGAGGACAGTCGTGCAGGCCCTGGTGATCTCTAGGATCGACTATTGCAATGCCCTCTACGTGGGGTTGCCCTTGACCCTGGTCCGGAGGTTACAGCAGGTGCAAAATGCGGCAGCCAGGCTGGTGGTGGGTGCTCGTAGATCCGAGCACATCACCCCAGTCCTGGTCCGCCTGCATTGGCTCCCCGTGGTCTTCCGGATCAGGTTCAAGGTCCTGGTTTTGACTTTCAAAGCCCTCCACGGCTTGGGACCAGGGTACCTGGTGGAGCATATCTCCCAGAGAGCATCCGGTTCCAGACCCACGAGATCGTCGCAGGCGCGCTCATTGAGAGTGGCCACACCCAGAGAGGCGCGGAAAACGCTCACGCGAAATCGCACATTCTCTGTGGTGGGGCCTTCACTCTGGAATCATCTCCCCTCTGAGCTGCGCCTGCTCGAGTCCCTGCCTGCCTTCAAGAGGGCCTTGAAGACCTTCCTCTTCAAAGAGGCTTATGGTGACCTTATCAGTTAGGAATCCCTACTTTCTGCTCTCTTGCCTTCTTGCCCGGTGGTTCTTTTACTTATCTTATGTGTGTTGGTTTTTTTTTCTCTTGATATTGTTAGCCGCCCAGAGTTCCCACCAGGGAAGATGGGTGGGATATAAGCTTTTAAATAAATAAATAAATAAATAAATAAATATTGTCAGGCCCCTGCCAGAACCTATTCTGGAGACTGAAGAGTTAATGCCTGAAGAAGCCCCAGATGGGGTTTCAGGGCTGTCAGTTCCTCCAGCAGCTGCACAGGAGAGTGACTCAGCATCTTCAGGGGATTCTCCACCCCCACAGAGGGCTGCTTGTTGAAGGCAACGAAGACTTACTACCAGGAGAAGCAGAGACACACTATATCTGAGACACAGGTATCTATGCTTAGGGAGTCCTGAGTTTTGACAGGGTTATTTTCTGGGGCAGTTATGAGATGTTGCTCTCTGGAGACATAAATTAAGCATTCAGGACTGAGGCAAATTGTGGGAGCAATGCATTGATAAGATGTCTCACTACTGCTTTCGTACTTGATCCTTGTTCCTGCTTGGTGTGACCCGTGGCATTGTGGCTTTGACCCCTGGACTGGTTATCTTGAACTCTGTTTTGCTCTCTGACTAGGTGTAACCTTGCTATAGGTTTCCTGGACTCTGATTTATTTCTGAATTGCTGCATTGGGATTTGGCTCTTAGTTTGCAGTAAAAGCCTGAACTTACCTGTGTGAGAGAGTCTGTGGGTTGTGACACATATCATATCAGCTCTAAAAATGGCTATTAACAGATTATGCCATTGGAAGAGAAACCAGAGTAATTGCACAGCAGTGTGAGCAGAAGGCAGGAATAAGATGTAGGGTTCATACCCACACTATGCCCTACTCTGTAGATCATGACTGTTATCATCTGGGTGATATGTCCTGCTGTCTACATTGAGACTACTCTTAATTAGTCCCAACCCTAATGTGTTTTCCACAAAATAAATACAGCAAGGAACAGTGAGAAGCACTGCGCAAACAGCAGAACAAAAGACCATCTAGTTGCTCCCTCAGAAAGGAAGGCATGCATTAATTAGGCTTTTTAAAATCTGAAGTTTAGGCCATCCTGCTGGACCTTGATCTTCATTTTCAGATAGTAGATCACACCAAGATGTCCTTTGCATTGCCTTGTCTGGCTAATCTAACTCAATATCAACCAGTGGAAGTCATTGGAAGGGGACAGAGCACTTGATGGCTATGCAGCCTCCACCTCCTCCCTGGATTCCTCCAAGGTATCCTCCTGGTGAGGCTCTCCAGATTAGGGACTGGCTGCTCTGCTCTGGCATGGCTCCAGTCCTTCCTGAAGGACCATCATCTCAGAGCACAACTTGGCAAGATTTCCAACCCATTGATCCTCAATTGTGGAGCTCCACAGGGGTCAATCATTTTGCCAATGTTATTTATCATCTACATGAGGACCCTGGGATAGTTTATCAGGAGTTTTGGAGCTTCATGTCTTCAGTACACTGCTGACACCCAGTTCTATCTCTCCTTTTCGCCATCTGAAGTGGATTCTGTCCTGTTCCTTGAGTACTGCCTTGGGGCCATGCTGGACTGGATTTATGCAAACAGACTGAATGACTGATTGTTCAAGAGGTTGGAAACAACCCATGGGGCAAAAAGTTCAAATGGCAAAGCAACAGCTATTGTAGGTTGCTTTGCTTTCTTTTGTTTTTGCAGGCTGTACAAAGAAAGAAAAATACTCATTGAGTCAAGAACTCTGGCCCATAGCATCACCAAACAAACAAACTAAAAGGGTGGGGGGGGGAGGGAGAAAATGCTGTAGTTCCTCATGTACATCTTGAAGGACAAGACAAAGAAGGATTTGTAGCTCATGTCAAAGCCCTTCTTACCATCAAGAGAGGTTTGTTCAGTATGGGAGTTAACACTGGGTCTTAGGAGTAGGCAGTTTTGTATCCCACTACTTAAGCAATTACCTTGATCAAAATCTTTCTTAGATACAATGACAGCGTGTGTGTATTTTTATATAGGTTTCTGTGCTGTATCCTCTTGAATGTCTCCATAGTTCCAGGAGATTACTTTCAACATCCTTTGAATTAATGCACGGCTGCATTGCAAGATATTATAGTTGAAGTGGATGAATGAGAATGTTGTATTTTTATTTGGAAGTCCACAGAAAAATCAATCTACAGTATAAACAGCAAAGCATTCTCTAACTCACAAAAGAACACTAGCTTTGACCGTCGGCAGTTGATGGCTATGACACTAAGTCTCACTGAGTCAGAGAATATCAGCTCAGTCATATCATTCAAAAATACCCCAATCAACAAACCAGTTATCTCCAAAGTTTTAGATTTAAACAGGCTCAAGGTGTTCAACAACAGTCATTGTATGTTTGTCTTTTGGTGAATGCCTGACCAACATACATATTTACTTTTCATAAAAATATAAGACATTTCCTATTTATTTATTTATTTATTTATTTATTTATTTATTTATTTATTTATTTATTTATTTATTGAGTTATTGAGTTATTGAGTTATTGAGTTATTGATTATTTCTTGAGTTATTTATTGAGTTATTGAGTTATGCCCCACCAATTTAGTGGACAAGCCACTACTCTGGGCAGCTTCCAGAAAATAACAAAAAATCTACAGCATTTTAAAAAGCAGACATATAATAAGAGCAAAAAAAAAAAAACCCCTTCAGTGATTCAAGGGGCAGCATAAAATTAATGCAAAATTAAGACTGCAAAGGAATGTGATTTGTTTTTTTAAAAAAAACAAAACAGGTTTTCACTTGCTTTTGGAAGCTCAGGAGGGTGGGGAGCAGCGACGACTCTAGAGGTAGGGAAAGCCAGAGTGAGAAGCCCTAGCTTCTGATTGATGACTTCTTGTCGTCTTTTGGAGTGGCCACCCACAGCATCAAGGATTGGGGGGTGCAGGTGGGATGGGAGAATGAACTGAGAGAGAGGAGCTCTGACAGGTAGCAAGGTCCTAAACCATAAAGGGCTTTATAAGTTAAAATGTCTTGAATTTTCCCCAGAATCTTACTAGCAGCCAGTGAAGGAAGACCAGGATGGGTGAAACATGGTCAAATTTAGATGTATCAGTGACAAGACTGGTTGCAGCATTTTGCACTTGCTGCAGTTTCTGAATCATCTTCAAGGGAAGCCCCATGTAGACACCATTGCATTAGTTATTTGGACTTGATAGCGTTGTCCCCCAAGGCCCGGAAATAAAGAGGCAAGACAACTTCAGTTTTGGGATCAATTGGGCCACAACTTTATTCATAGCATATTTACTTGTTTTCAACTAACATGCCTGCAACCTGTCAAGGGGACCTGAAACATAGTGCAAGCAGGTAATGGGCATGAATGATATGCTATCAGCCCATTATATATTCAGAGAGATTCACCCCTGGAAAGATGCTGCCCACCTGTTCAGCATTGTGCCAACAGGATGAATCTGCTAGCCCTACACAGCCCTCAATTCAGCCTCATATTAACTTGCTGCCTTTATTTAATTCCTCACCTTACCAATGATTATGGATTTTATTTGAGGGCTGTCATACACATTAGGGTGACTTACTCGGGCCTACTCAAATACCATTACCTCTTGTACTAACCGCCTGCCTGGGTTGTGACCAGGAAGAAGGATAAAGATACCCATCCCACGTGAAAAAGAGAATGGGATGGGCAAACCGCGTGGCTACTCCTGGCCAATCAGAGTAGTCACCAAAAATTCCCATCCGGCCCCATAGCAACCAGCTAATCTCATCCTCCTTTGTTGGGGTGGGAGGGTAGGGCTGCCACATTCGCCGAGAAGATGCTGGGGCAGGGAGGGAGCCACATTAGATGGGTTCCCATACCCGGGCAGTAAGGACCTGGAGAGGTGCGAAGCTTGGTGCCAAAAGTCCGGGGCAAGCAGGCAAATGCACCCCACCCCCGAACTATGTTGGGTGAATAGCTGTTCTTATCAGTCTCTTCCAACTCTGTTATTCAATTATTATAGGACATGATGACCTATGTGGCAGACAATCGTTGTTATTATACATATGTTTCTTATTTTGACATCATGTGTTTCCTTGAATCATCTCAATAAATGCTTGATGTCTCATATTGGTCCAGTGACGCTTATTATTCTTTCTAGGTATGTGTACAGACGTAAGACAAATGGGTAAACATGATCTAAACCAGGAGTGTCTTGTTCATTCCTTTGACAACCAAGAGACAGAGCAATGAGTCCAGAGGTACTTATAGGGAAGAAACAACACCTTCCTCATGTTAAATCCAGCATTCATGAGTTTTAATTGGTTAAAATAAGAAATACTGGGGGGTGGGGGGATTGCAAGCAAAGAAGAAAACTAAGCAAGACATTGATGAGATGCTAATGGAGAATGAGCATATATATTTTTTCCCCTTAGAAATGAATTTTCCTTGGTTTTCCTTATTGGGAAGCCATTGATTAAATCTTTTTTAAATCTGTGCTGTGCAGTGTTTCTGGAGCCATTGAATATCTTGCTTCTCAGAGACACAGAAGAACAGCAAGAGAGGACAGCAGTGCCGCTAAATTGAGACTGAGGAAAGAAAAGGATGAGAGGGAAGAAAGAAGAGGAAGAATAGAAGTAAAACCAGAAGGATTCTTCCACCTTTCTCTTTTAACAGGTATACAATGATGAATGGGAAAGGAAAGGGCTGAGAAAAGAAAAGGTTTATGTGAAATTCCCGGTGGTAAGAAGCAAAAGAGCTATTTTTAAAGGAATCAGAGGGCTGCGTCTACTGCCATTTTAAATCACCTCACTTTCCTGTGTCTCCCATTGAAAATGACTCTCCCACTGGAGAGATTTGGGATTTCTCCTGGCAGGAATCCCATCTCTTATGTTAAGTGCAGGCCTTCTCTTTTATACTAAACTCATGCATTACAATTAAGTTTTTTAAAAATCAGCTGAAATAAATGAGTTTGGATGCAGTCCTGCTCCCCATGTTCCTTTTGAAACCTCTTGCTGACCCACTAAACCTTAGTTAAATGTAATGTCCTTTGCCGCCAGTGGCATTCATCATTGCCAGATATTTTACCCTGAATAATCATTGATGGGCATTGATTTTTGTCTTTGCTCTTCACAGCGCAGCAAAATTAATGCGAAAGTCAAAGGCAAATGAGTCCCAGTGGTGTCCTCCGGTCTCTGCTGAGAAGCACATTTTCAAACACTGAAGGCCTGGCTCCAGGGTAGACCCCACAGTATCTTGTATTGCAACAATTAATAGGCATGAAAGATTCTCTCTGGGGGACTCTGGTTACCTTGATATCATCTTTAGAGGTTAGAATCTTGCAACAGTTGAACGAGGTTAATATATATGGCAGTTTATGGACCACTTAATTCTTTGCCTTCAGACTCAATTACATCATATGGCTTCTTTTTTATTGTCTTCTTTTAAAGCAGTGATTCAACAGAGGAGTTTGTACATTGTCAAGTATCAACAGTGGGAACATAACCATTAGAGGGTTTAGTATGAGGAAAATATTATTGTACACTAAATAACCTACTGTATTGTACCACATGGGAACTCTCCTGGATAATGCACATGGCCTGGGAATTTAGGCAACCCAAATTCTGTTATTTCAGAACTTTGGTGAAATTTTCCTACATGCAGCTTTATTTATTTATTTATTTATTTATATTTTTATACAGTCTGTCTTCCGAAGAACAATAAAACACCATGGAAAGACAATGCAATAATTAAAAAGAGACATTGGCAAGAGGCATCAAAGAAAAATAAATAAATTAAAAATTAAATTAATTAAATTAGTTCACATTGATGTGGGTTGAGATGGACAAAACATCCTATTTTGGATCCACAGCACAATCTTACGGGAATATTCATTAACCTATTAGTTTTGCCCTGTTTCAGTTTTTTTCAGCTCTGTAATAGGGACAAAACTGAAATTTAAATATTTTATTTTGAGCATATATTCTTTCAAACAGCAAACCCAGTGCCATCAGCTACTGCTCAATCTGCAGTGTACAGGCAACATCCCCATCACGTTCCTTCCTGCCTTCTTCCCAAGCTAGGAGATATACCATTTAGATGGTAGCAAAGCCTCATTCCTTAGTTTATTTGTGCCCAGTCCCACTCAAATCCTGCACCAAGACAAAAACTTCATACTCATCCAGGCGCTCAATAGATTAGATCCAGATCTGCACAGAGAGTTTGGAAACACAACTTTAACCAGAATTCTGAAATCAAATATTTTTCCCTATTCACAGGTACATAGCTATACCCATCCTCTACCTCTTTTTATTTTACCTGTTCCCTCATCTCCCAATTGTAGTGTTTAGCAGCAAGATCTGAAGTATATCTCCATTCATGTTTGCTTGATTCTGAACTTCAGATTTGGGCTGCGGTCCTACCAGCATTTTCTGCATAATTTCCCAGTGGCGAACTGCACAGAAAAAGATTGCATGCTAACTGCGAAGAGAAGTAAATTCCGGTCCCGGCCGACCATGCCCCTGGAACAGCAGTTTCAGCATAGTTTCCTAAACCACTGCCAGGGGCTGGATTTAAGAACTTCGCTCAAAAATGCTAACTTATTTGCTTCTGTTACCACGACAGGACCCCAAAAATACGCAGTAAAATCTGTTGTGCCCCTTTTTCGGCAGTTTTCTGAGGTTAAACACCATGGAGGCTTGGAAAGTAGAGCCGGAAAGAAGGGGGAAATGTGAAGTAGACAGGAAGTGATGGAACCAGAATAGGAAAATACGACGCAGAAGAGAGGACACTGACTGCACATTAAAAACCATGTGGCCGCCCGAAAAAAGATACACATGAAATTTAGATATGCAGAAAACTATGGTAAGACCATGGCATTGGTCTTCTGCTTGCTCCATGCCACACAGTTGGACAGTAAAGAAGAAAGGTGCAGGCTGTTTGATGATAGAAATAAAACAAGCCCAAATATGCAATCCAGTGCTCCTTACTTGTGTTTGGCTAAATGTCTCAACAAGACCAGACAGAAGAATATAAGAAACTCCATGCCCTCCCGAGCTTGGAAACAGGGAGATGAGGCACATATGACGGGTTTAACTATTTAATTAACTTTTCTTTTGGTAAGTGACCCATCTCTCAATGCCTAAAGAACTATGCTGTAAAAACTATACTGAAGAGATCTGGGACTTGAGTCTCGGCAACTGGATTTCTTGTGGGATCAAAACATTTCACTCTTCAACCAAGTAGCTTCTTCTGTCTGAAGCCCAGTTGCCATGTCTAACCTCACCTGGATGACTGAGAATCTCCACAAACATACACTGAAGAGAACTACTGCACACCAAGCAAGAGAGAACAGTGTCTTAGTATTTCATTTTGAAGGAAAAGACTGATCTATACCTGTAGGCCCACTTAGGGCTTGGTCCCACGTCTCTTTAAAAGCAGTTTAAATTGCTAGATAAACCTGTGTTAAAAATGCCATCCCCATGGCCACTAGGCTTTTTTGCAAAAAGAAAAAAAAAGAAAAAAGAAAACCCGGTAATGCCCCTTTAAGTGAGGTTTCTGTGACTCAACCAGGAGGTAAGGACTTTTTTGATAATTCACCTTTTAAGGAAGCAGACGCCGTGGGACCACACAGATGATCCGTGTTTCTTCGCTTTTTTTTTTAAGTCATAGCACCGACCAGCTGTTCCTGGGGCTGATCGGCACTGTTTTTTAAATTGCTTTTCACCTTCGGAGAAACAGGAAGCTCCATGTGGTGCCCTAAGCCTTAATTTCCTCCAGCCTACTTTGTTTCAAATGCTAGCGCCACCTGCTGGCCAAGGGGGGCTGAACTGCACTTTTAAATTAAAAACCAGCTTTGGATGTGTGAACTCCTGTCCCACTTATTCAGTCATGTGATGGGACAAAGAGGAAAAGCCGGACCTTTAGAAGATCAGGATCAAAACCCAGGCGAGATAGCAGCCTTAGTGTTACATATACAGTACATGGGAAGAAGGGATGTCTCTTCAGTTGAAACTCTAACTAAAGTCTCACAATATCAGGAACAATTTTTCCAGTTTGCCCTGGAGAAATTCAACCTTGCATACTTCTCCTTACATTGTAGGTGCCTGCGGGGAGCATAATCTGTGTCTGTCATTAATCTAAAAGTATTTTTCCACAAAGTCTTAGAGATCACCTGTTCCCATCTGTTGCTTCTATTGTTAGTTGTGTTTCCTTTCCCCTCCATTCCCTGCTTTTTGAAAATACTCATGTGGTGATGGGGTGCCACCATAAATAGATAGAAGAACAAGGCCATGAACTTTTAATAAAATGTTTCTATTTTCTTTAACTGGGAAGCACCCAGACTAATCATTTTTCCTTTTCTGAGGGAAGAGTAAGATTGAGCAGATCTTGCTATACTTTTCTCTGCACTAAAAGAGACGTATCCATACTTTTCTCTGCACTAAATTTCAAGTTCCTCCAATATAATATATCATAATACCTTTATGGGGAAAAGAAAAGAAAAAGAAAAATAGAGTAAGGTAGAGTAAAATAATATAAGGGATAGCAATAAATGGATAAAATCCAACAAGTTTAAATATGCAGTAAATGAAACACAAACAAGTTTAAGACCAGCAGTCAAATAAGACCCAGTAGACTGGATTCAGGTACTGTAGCATCCTTTTTCTCTGGATAATGAGTTTCAGGGAGGTTTCCACTTCCTCTGTTAGCTCTTCCAATAGTTTGAGTCATCCTCAGTAGGGAGGTAGATCCAAATGTACAGTATGACTGTGAATGTATCAGAAAAGTATTCACTGTTGTTACTTTAGCTGATAGAGGAAGTAGAGGAAGAGCTTATTGGCTGAGATGGGGTAATTTTAAAAGCTGTAATAATTCAAGCAGTTTAAGGATGCAGTTTCATGTGCTAAAAGAACTTCAGTTATATTGATTCTGCCAATGTTTAAATCATTTTAGAGATTTCCATTCAATGCAAGAGCAACATCAATTCATTTCACTAGCGAGTTGGTTCCCCCCCTCCACCTCATTTTTGCAGCCTACAGGAACTGGTACAAATAGCAAGAAATGTATTGATTGAACTGACCGTCATGTTTATGGGTCCAACAATATATACCCCACATGACTATACATATTGATTTCAAAAAAGAGGCAAAAGGAACAATTTAAATGGTCCATATTATTAAGCTCTAAGACAGCGGTGATGAGCATTTGGCACTCCAGATGTTTTGGACCACAACTTCCAAGGTTCTTTGTCATTGGCAATCTAGGCTCAGAATTCTGGGAGTTGCGGTCCAAAACACCTGGAGTGCTGAAGGTTCGCCACCACTGCTCTAAGACAACCACTCAAAGCTACTGCATCAGTTTCTGATAAAAAGTTATTTTAGAAAATATTGCCTTAAAATGGGGGTGAGAGATGTATGGTTCTCCCAATATTTTTGGACTGCAGTTTTCATCAGCATAGCCGAATGTGATAACATTTACCATACTTGCCTTAAAAGATTCATTGCAATAGGAATATTTAGCATTTGGGTATCTCCCATCATACGACCAAAGACAGCAGTATTTGAAATTCCCCACCAGAATTGACAGCGAGTGGCACACTTCATGTTTTACCTTATATTAGAACAATGTATTTGGCATCCGCTAAAATGGGAAGAGAAAGAAACATTTTGTAAAAGATATCAAAAAGAACCAGGTAGGCTTATTTAATCAGTGAAACATATATAGGTGTTGATTCACCAAATTCCCAATGATTGAATGGGCCTATTTTAATTATGACTTGCTTCTGGATTTCAGCTAATGACACACACACACAAACCATCCATAATAGTCCTAAACACTAGATCTGGACCCTGGTTGAAAAGCCTATTTTTTTTATTTCAGTAAGAACCTATTGTCTGCAAACCATCCAATAGAGGTGTGTGCCAATTATGTCTTGCTCAGAGTCAGTAATGGTGCAAAATCTTTGGAACTCATACTTTTTGAGGACACTACAGGAGTCCCAGACCATCCATCATCTGATGGAAATGTGACCTTCTGAAGTAGGGGAAACTGTGCTAGCTGGGTAGCCTCCCCATGTCAGCTAAAATTCACTGTCCCTTTGGGTTTCTGGGTTAGAGTTAAGGTTAGGGTTAGGGTTAGGGTTAGGGTTTATCCCAATACACCCTCTTCAAGAATTTGCGCTTCCATGGTTAAAGAGATGATGTTGTACAGCAGTGATGGCAAACCTTGTAGAGACTGAGTGCCCAAACTGCAATTCAAAACTTTTGCAAAGTGCCAATACATTAATTTAACCTGTATACAGGTGGCTATGAAGGGGCAATGTCAGGTGCCCACAGGAAGGGCTCAGAGTGCCACCTTTGGCACCCGTGCCATAGGTTCGCCATCACTGTTGTGCGGAGTGGAGCCAGCACACTCCCTTTCAAACATATAGACTGCACACACTTCAAAGCATGACTAAATAGTGATTTAGTTTCCCATTGCATGCAAGTCAATTGTCTTCTGTAATCCTGGTCCCTGCCAAGTTATTTGCAATACTTATATAAAACATGTGGAACATTATAAGATGCCATAAACAGTGAAACAATTCATGCACAGTCCATTTAGATTACATCAAAAGTTAAAATAAGCAGGAAATGCACAAGTAGATCCATCAGCAATATATATTAGTAATAACACCATCATTATACCCATATTAAGCAATGTGTTCAGAAATTCATATGAACAGACCTCATTAACTATTGAACACAAACCAAAACTAGCAGAAACTATACAATTCACAGAACCATAATCAACAGCTTCCTACTAAGTATTCTGAGAACAATCATACTATATTCCTATTCACAAACAGAATCAAAATGAACAACCCAAAGTCCTACTTTGTTTCAGATCAGATTGCCATCTCATTCTAGCCTGAATCCTAAAAAGGGATTTCAGACCGCTCATTTTCCAAGGACAGAACTAAGTAATCTTCAAAATGGGGACTGATCATAGAAAAAGCACATATTTATCTCATGGATTATGACTGACTGCAGATCATTGGCCACTGTTAGAATGCAAGCACATAAAATTAGGATAGCATAAAGCATAGCTTGCATAATTAAAGTGTCAACCACCCTGCAGAGTGCTTTAAGCAGTTTATAATATTTGCTTTGCTTTCTGCAGAAGAAGGAGGTACCATCTTGTATCCTTCCTCAGGCAACAAAATTAATTGGGTCATCCCTGATATAATCAATTCATGTAGATGGAGGATTATTTCGAACCTGGAGACAAGTGCTCAAGGATCAAGAGTGAGGTTGAGTGCCCCATTTATACACACATATACATTGGCTAGCTATATTCATTGCTCAAGCAAGAAACATTGGAAAATGAGAGACTGGCTATGGACTGTGAAGGATCTGCAGCTGGCATGGCAGCTCTCACATGGCTTCTACAGGGCCAGAGATGCAGGATACTGCTGCAAGCGATTTCCCTTACCAGCTCATTATTGGCTACTTCTTCTTCTTCTTCAGGTGCCATGTCCTCGTAGAACATTAGCAATCAGTAGCCTGAACTGGTTTCTATCTAAAGCTATTCTAAACAGAGCAGCTGTGCTCACTGCAGACCATTGGCTTAAGTTCTTGAGCCAGAATGTTCTTCTACACCCCAGGCCATGCTTCCCATCTATTTTTCCTTGGAGGATAACCTGTAGCAGATGGTATTTCTTATCGTGCATTATGTGTCTGAAATATTGCAGTTTTCTACTCTTTATAGTATTGAGTAGGGATGGGCATGAAACAAAAAAATGAATTTTTGGAAAAATTTTGTTACCAGGGTGTTTTTTAACATTTAAAACAGCTCATTTCATTGCGCATCACCATTAATGGAAATGAAACGTAACGACCACAATTTTCGTGGTTCTGTTTCTTTCATTGCATTTTCATCACAATTTTCGTTTGTTGTTTTGTTACGTAACGGAAATGACAAACGGTAACGGAAACGAAAAAATGTTCATTCCGTGTCCATCTCTAATGTATACTTTGCATTTAAACGGATTGATTGATTGATTGATTGATTGATTGATTGATTGATTGATTGATTGATTGATTGATTGATTCATTCATTCATTCATTCATTCATTCATTCATTCATTCATTAGTCCACCATTCTCCTGACAAGGGGGCCCAAAGAGGCTCACAATATTAAAAGAAAAGACTAGAATGAAAAACATGTTGAGCATCCAAAAACAATGAAACTATACACTAGCAAAAATATAACTGAATAATTAAAAGCAAGTAAACATTAAAAACTATAACTCTAAGAAGGCATTTAGGGATTAATTCATGGTTATTAAAAACTTGCTGAAAAGACTGGTCTTCAGCTATTGGCTGAAGGATAAAAGAAAATAGGCCAGCCTGATTTCCCAAGGGAGAGCATTCAATAATGGAGCATCCACAGAGAAGGTCCTCTCTTGTAGCCCCATCAGGTTAAGAAAACCAAGGCCTGCTCAGCAATAAACTGGCAAAGGAAAGGTCTCCTTTTGCCACTGTGAGCTTTGAAATGAAGTTAGTCCACAATCTGACTTGAATCCATCTGACAGTTTCACCAAGAATAGACCTGGTGATTCAATAAGATTTACAAAATTGTTGACTTACTCTTTGTCTGTTGGCATAGTGGTTTGTCTGTAGTTTGGAACAGAATTATATTTAGACTGCTGCTCATTAAAGATCAGTGCCAAAACAGTGGTCACCCTTTCCTTGTCTTTTGAGAAGATCCTGTGACTTCCCTGTCATCGACTGCAGCTGCTCTATGAACCTTTGTCTTATTCTGGGCAGACAACATTACAACAGTTCAGCCTGGAGGTTATGAAGGTGGCAGCTGCTGTGGCCAGATCTTTGTCAAAGAGGACTAAATGGAGACTTTTTGCTGGCTGGAGATTGGAATATTTGTTTTGGATGGGCTTTGATGTTGCAGAGGTTGAAATCAATCCTGCATCAGATTGCCACTATTCAAAGCCCTCCTATATCAGCTTCAAAGTCTTCCAATAGTGCACATTTCATTGAAACGAACACACTGCTGCTGTGACAGAGGGATTTTGGGGGAATTAGGCTGCTAGGACCCTGCAGGGAGTTGGACTCAGCCAAAGGCATGAAAGGTCAACTACATGCATTCAAGTACTTTCCTGTTTGACCTAATATCAAGACTTTTGTAACACAGTTTGATTTCTGTTCCACTACATCATGCTGAAGCCCTAATTTCTTTCATTGGCCAGCTGGGAGACAAAATACTGTGCAAGAGGAAAAAAGCAGACATCCAATTGTCATGAGCTGTTTTGCTACCTTCACCTTGCTTTTTTAGTCCATCCCTTCATGCATCTGTCATAGGAGGACAGGGGGAAAGGAAATTTGTCTGCCTCTGTAGATCAGAATTCATTTGGAAATACCGGGCATAGTATCCAGAGAAAATGAGAAGGAAGGTGCATGTTTCATATTTTCCTTTGTGATCAAGTGAACTAACCAACACTAAACTCATTAATGTTCCAAATTTTAGATGTTTAAATGATTAAATAGTTTATTTAATGTTAAAATGAAAGATCATTCAAGATCCATATTCTTAATATGCATTAATGACCAATTTCCTATAGGTAATTCCATGAAGGAGCTGCCTAAATTACCTAAACACATCTGATCTCACCTGATTTTGGAAGCTAAGCAGGGTCGGCCCTGGTTAATACTTGGATGGGCAACCACCAGGGAATACCAGGTGCTGTAGGCACCTGGAGTAGTAACTGGCAAGCCACTCCAGTATTCCTGCCAAGAAAACTCCATGGACATGGAGTCATGAAGAGTCAGTCATGACTGTAACAACACAACACACACACACACACACACACACACACACACACACACACACACACACACACACACACACACACACACACACACACACACACACAATTCCATCAAGAGCTGAGAAAGTCAGTGGGATTTACATTACTTTCTCTTTAATATGCACATGTTTATTTAATGCATCTATGCCAATGGGATAGTGGCCAACATATCATCTAAGCTAAGAGACATTTTATGGTAGGGGCATTTGAACCTTCAGATATTAATATAATTAATAGAGATGGGCATGAAACGAATAACAAAGAGACCTATCAAAGAAAAATGAAATGAAACGAAATGGAAATTTCCATTTTGTTCGCTTCGTTTCTCATATTCTCATAGGAATGCCTTGAAGCAATGCATTTCTATGGGGAAAAGACAGTGGTTCCTGCCCCCACATGGGGAGACTGCAGACTTTTTGTTTTTCCGCCCAAGCCACTGCTGATCAGCTGTAGTGCAGGGCTTTGGCAGGAAATTTTGTTTTTAAATCCTACCCTTTCCCCCACACAATTGGGCACAATTGGGTGGGAGATTAAAACAAAAAATTAAAAATGCCAACCCAGCCTGCAGACCAGTTGGTGCATAAATAAATAATAAAAAACAAAAAACATGTTGATGCAGCCCATGGGCCAGCTGGTCGGTGTGTGAATAAAAAATAAATAAATAAAACAAATTAAAAACGCAACTACCTGGCCTGTAGGCCAGCTGGTTGGGGCTAGAAAATAACTAACTAAATAAATAAAATTAAAAAAATGTGCTGACTCAGTTTTTTTACTTATAAATACATATTTCTGGGAGATTTTATTTAATATTTTCAGGTAGCAGTAATTGGTTTCTTGGGTATTCATCCTGTGAATAGGAAGGGTCCTGCTGGACTTCATTCTAAGCTTTGTGCATTGTTTTGTATGCCCATTTATTTATTTATTTATTTTTATTTATTTATTTATTTATTTATTTATTTATTTATTTATTTATTTCTATACCACTTATCTTCCTGAAGGAACTCCAGGTGGTTAACAGCAACAATAATGGCCAAGATGTATCTTTGCTTAAAATGCCCCCTGTCACTTTGATTCTTTCTACCTCTCCAAAAATAAATAAATAAATATATTGCCGTGTTTGTTGAAAATAACTGATTTGTCGGCTATATTAATTGATGCATCTTTTTTTACACGTGATGGCTCATTTAAAAATCAACCATATTTTTTAGCAATTTCTGAGTTGTTAATTTAATTCCCCATTTCCCCACTGTTATTGGAACCGCTTGCCATCTGTAACCTGCTCCTGTCAACCAGAAACTCTAGGTAACCATGGGAGGGACTTAGAGACTACCAGGCTGACATCTCAGGTAGCCAAATGTGCAGCTCTGGGGGAGTTGCTTGTTGAGAGGCTTTACAGGCAGTTTCCTTGCAGCTTTTTTACATTTCTGCCTCTGTGAGGTAGAGGGAACTACCTAAGCCTACTTCTGTGCTGCCTCTGTGAGTCAGAAAGGACCCAGCCAACATCTGCCTCTATGCCTCTTTTGCGAGTCATGCTACTTGTTGCTGTCATAAACCTGTACTAGAATTTTCCCCAAGCCAGCTGCTAAAGGAACATTCCTTGGGGGACCCAGATGGTCCAAAACTCAAACTTGGCCAAACTTGGAAGGATTGTATGGGAGGTTCAGAGGAAGATTCTCTGTGATGTTGGTGTCTCTAAGTGCCTAGGACACTTTTGGTGTGGGTAGGGTGGGAGGCTACGTTGAGTTTGTATAAATTGGATTTCCAAAATCCAAACTTCATCAAACCTGAATGGGTAGTAAAGGAGAGTCAAGGAAGACTCTGTTTGATCTAGGTGCCTCTAAGTGCCCGGAGGGAAGAGAATTTTGTAGCATTTTAAAAATCCCAATGAACTGACAAACTGCTTCATTGGTTCATGGGGGGGAATGTAAATTTGTGATTCACCATTTGTGGGTCTTAATGAATCACAAATTATGATGTGTCACTATTTGGCCAATTCTGATTTGGCAGGTTAAAATTTAGGTTGATCTCTTCTTGTAAATCCTGTTATTTCCAAAGATTAGGAAGGAGTGAAATACAATACCCCCTTCTGTACATTTGCTGTTGCAGGGGCATGGTGGCTCAGCAGGCTAGAGTTCTGAAACTATTGGCTGCAAAATCAACAGATCGGTGGATCAAATCCTGGATGCCATGCAGCAGAGTGAGCTAAAAGTGGGAAGGTAAACAGTGTTCCATGTGTAGAAATGCATTCGGCCATGCCAGCCACATGGCCATGGACTGGCACAACACTGACTCTTTGGCTTAAAAATGGAGATGAGAGCCACCCCTGGAGACAGACACAACTAGCATGAATGGGGGGGGGCATTTACCTTACACTTGCCATATAAAAACATTTTGCCAGGAAAGCAAAATAGTGATGGCCAAACTGGCATATTGATATAAGAAAGATAGAAATAGAACTAAAAGGGATGTGTGTACACTTATTCGGTAGATTTATAAATCTCCTCCTCTCTCTCTCTCTTTTCTCTCTTTCAGAAACCAGAATGTCAAACTGAGAGCCTGATTATATTGACAATACAAAACACTCTTATATAGGGTTCTGCTGAAAAACAAACAACTCAAATTTAGGTGTGCATATGAGGTACATGCAAACACAGATCAGTGTGTCAGGGGAGCACTTTTTTCTTATTCTCCACCAGAAATAAATTTATTTTAAGGTTGGTGTGAAATAGATTCATTTGGGATTGATTCAACATATGTAAGCATTCCTGATAGTAGAAAAACTTGCTCATTTGACTGATCACTTCCCCCATGCCAGCCTGATCACACACACCAACACATTTGCCATTCTTTGATGGTAAACTGTCTTCTATTCCACAATAAATGTGTTATTTTGGGGTGTGGATTGCCCATGCTAAGTCACCTCTTTTTCTTAAAATATGCAAATGAACTTATACAACTTAGAGGGAGATCCCTGCAGAGTTTAATCCAGAAAAACTCAACATAGCCTCAGCATATGTTGACATTTAATGTTGCCTATCAGCAAGTGCAGTTGATCTTTATTGAACAAATATGTAAGGGTCTCCTTGCTAAAATTATTTCTTTCTTTCACCTAGCACAGAGGATTCCACAGGTTTGTTCATAAAATATGGAAGAAAAAACATACAGAAATGAAAGAGGCATTGGAAGGACAACAGACACACTGAAGTGGAATGGAACCTTCCAAAATAAGCTGATAGCCATCTTGTTGTTAATGGGCTTCCAGATCACATACACCAGGGGTCCTCAAACTTTGTAAACTGGGGGCCGGTTCACTGTCCCTCAGAACTGTTGGGGGCTGGGGAGTGGCAGTGCCAGTGGGGGGCTGAGGGAACCAAGGCAGGAGGGTTGGGGCAAGCAGTGGCGGCGGTGGCAGTGGTGGCAGTGGTGGTGGGTGCAAGGGAACTGAGGGGGAGGGTTAGGGCAAGCAGTGGAAGCAGCGGTGGTGGGAGAGGGAACCGAGGGGGAGGGTTGGGGCAAGCAGTGGTGGTGGCTGGCAGGTGGTCTCGCTTGCTTACCTGCCTGCCTCAGAACAGCACGGAACGTGCAGGCAGTGGATCTCGAGAAGAGCAGGAGCAGCAGTACCATTGTCATGGTTGTCTTCCCTGCAACCTCCGTGCATAGAGAAGAAAGTGGAGGCTGAGCTGCTGAGGGAGAACACCAACTCCAACTCCCTCACTCGCTCATTCGTTCACGCGCTCCCGCCAGCCTGCCTTCCCTTCTCTTCCTGCTGGATACTGCCTTCAAGGGAGGGGAGAAAAAACAAGGCTTTCCCTGGCACAAAACTGGTTCCCTCAAGCGAGTACCTCAGGAAACACTCCCCCTCCTCCTTTCACTCCTCTTCCTGATGGGCCCTGGCAGTGGCTCCATTGGCCCATGCCTTGCAACCTGCAGCTCCCTGGCATGGCTCTGAGATGGGAGAGGGAAGGCCCATCCTGCTTCACCCCCCCCCCAACCAGCCCAATGCCACTCTTTTTGCCTGCCAGCCCATGTGATGGCCCCACTTCTCCTGCAGCTCCAAGGGGGGTAGGGGGGGTTCAGTGAGTTTTTGACTCAAGTGGAGTTGCAAATGGGGGGGTCTGCAATGGCCAGAGGTCCAGATTCAGGACCCTGCGGAGCCGTATCCAGCCCACGGACCTTAGTTTGAGGACCCCTGGCATACATGAAGGAGTTGTTCTCATTCACCTACTAATACCCTCTAGAGATGGGTGTTTCATTTCAGAAGGGGACTGGTTCTGAAACAAAATATGGCAGCACAACTCTTCTTTGGAACAAGGATCCAGTCTCTGGAACAAGATCAGCCACTAACTTACCTTCCTTTGGGTCGCACGGTGCAAAACACCAATCAGGAAGCAGCCGCTGATGCATCATCTTTCCTTCTCCCTCGCACTGGCCAATCAGACAGGAAGGTTGGATGACGCATGTCCTTGCCCAGCTCCTGATTGATCAGTGCCAGGGAGATGGAAAGACAACATGTCGGGGGCTGCTTCCTGATTGGAGTTTCGCCCCACGCAACCCAAATTAAGGTGAGTCAGTGGTTGATTTTGTTCTGGAGGGTGGACTCCAGTTCTGAATGCTGTGCTGGCATGGTTGTTTCAGAACCGGACCCCCTCCAAAATGAAACACCCATCTCTAGTACCCACATTACATCTCAATCAACCTGAATAAAGGCCAGATTGGTGGGATTTCATTCCAGGAATGAACCTTCCAAATCTAGAACTCTGAGGCATTTCTATATCCAGCATCAGATTATTTCTTCTATAACAAACAACCTTTCCTGAAACCAAAGCCAAAATTGTGACAAGGAAAGATAGGGAAAGGCTTTAGGGGCTTTTTAAATTGAATTGAGCCATGTGTTGGCTTTTTAATTTTTATTTAATGAATACCGTTGAAACCTTTTCCAGTGCACATAAACCACTATCTTGTTCACTTCACCATAATTTAAAGTCAGATCTGGTTGTGGTGATATAATAAAGTCTGCCGACTCACATGCTTGGTTGCAAAAACTGGTCATGTCAACTGGTCAAGTGCCCAAACCTCTTAAGAGTGCTGCAACAGATTGCTAAAGGGATCATTTATTCCTCAATCTATGTCAGATTAGGCACAGATGAATGTAGTTTACAACCCAGTGATTACATGATGAAAAGCTTATTGTGGGGCAAGTGCTTTGTGGAATCATCTTTTCTTGATTGGGAAATCATCCTTTTTGTTATTGTTCTTCTTCCAGAAGGGGTGACTTAAATGTCTTCTGATCAGATTGACTTAGTTTTTGTTCATTTGCTACTCAGTATGATCACCTGATCTGAATGCAAAGAGGTTATTGTGGGATTGTCAATTTCCCCCAACCAAGAGATTCCATATAGTTTCTTTTTATGAAAACCAACAACAACTTAGTGCTAGAATAAAGCTTCACTAAGGCAGCTAGGCCAACCAACTGAACAAAATGAGAGAGATGGATTTTGCTGGTTAGCACCTTGTTAGCATCTTAAATTTGGTCCTGCTGGTGGTAAAGGTAAAGGTTTTCCCTGCACTTGTGTGCTAGTCATGTCCCACTCTAGGGGTCACTCTCCATTTCCAAGACAAAGAGCCAGTGTTGTGCAAGTCTGTGTCCATGTGGCTAGCATGGCTAAATGCATTTCCGCTTAAGAAACACTGATTACCTTCCCGCATTTTACAGTGGAACCTATTTTTCTACTTGCATTTTCATGCTTTCAAACTGATGGTTGGCAGGAGCTGGGGTTAACAGCTGGAGCTCATTCTGCTGCATGGCACCCAGGATTTGAACCACCAATCTGCCTACTTTGCAGCTGTTTCAGCGTTCTAGCCTGCTGAGCCACCACACCCTCTCGTTCAATAGGCCTACCCTAGTGTAATTTATTATGCTAAGCATCAGGATCTAGGTCATTGCTTGTGAGGCAATTAGGTTACAGGTTGGTGTTTTGCATGTGCATGGCCTGTCCATATTTATATTCTGGACAGGCCATGCACATCTTCTATGACAACTAATTTGCTTTTAATTCTATATTCTCCTAATGAAGAAACCATGTGCTAATGTGTGCACGGAAAAATCTTCCTCCATGCTGGTATGTAACTTCTAATACTGCTTCAGACAAGCCAGAAAATAAAGATAAGTTAAGACAATTTCATGTTATTGGAAATGTTAGAAAGAGGGGAGGAAAAGCTCTCATTTACTCATCAAAAGTCCAGGACTTCCAGGGAAACAAATTAAAAGAAAAGAAAGAAAACTGTAGGTAGGGATGATGATTTCATTCTGCTCTTTCTAAATAGTGTGTGCAGTTTCTGCTCAGCCATTGCTTGTGATCTCTTGCCAGAAACAGCTGGTTTTTTGAGGAAATGGGGGATAAGAGAGACTGACAGCTGTGCCCTGTAAGAAAACTGCCAAACGGCTGTACTTCTGTCAGCCTGCCAGGTGGCTTTGAGCCAAGTGAGCGATCAATGTCACCTATAATGAGACACTGACAGAACAAGCATGTATCATAGATCCAGAAGAGAGCGGGCAGAGCAGCAGAGTGACCTGGCGCTGTGTTGAAGGGACAGGCAAGAAATAGTCACATTTATTTGTTTGTGAAGGCCAAGCAAGACCTGGGATGCTGAAGGCCGAAAGACATCTGGAAAGACAAGAAAAAGACAAACAAAGAAGGCCTGACAAAGGTGAAATAGACACTCTGTTAAGAGACACTGACAGATACTTTTGAAAAAAATAATGCTTCCCTATTTCAGGGTTAAACAGAAAACCGCAAGCTCTGGGGCTTTTTCTGTTCTGGCAGGCAGACATAGCAGAAGAAACCACAAAATTGTGAAATTACAGAAATGCTTATGTGACGGAGTGTTGAATCAGCAAAGCGGTGTCATTCTTATAAGTTTAACTCTGAACATGCACAGAAGAACACCAGGAACAATTATCACTGTATCAGCAAACTATTCCCCTAAAGGCGGAAATGATTTCAGACTTTGGAGAGTATTTAAGGAAGTCCTTTGGGCCATTTGAGTGTCCAGAATTTCTGATGACCACCGTTAGCATCCAGAATTCTGAGATCCTAAATGCACTTAGTATCTGTCTCCTGTCTCTCTGTTATGTGTTGTGCTAATTTCCTGCCTGTTATGTTAAATTCATGATCTATTCAACAAATCTCTGTACTGAACCTGCACTAGAAGCAAGATGGGTCTCCAAAGTTATTTTCAAACAAAATTTCAACTTAACACTATGAGCACCCTGGGTGGCTCTTTTAAAATACAGGGTAAAGCCTGGACTGGAGTTACAGGAAACTCTGCTTCAAACAACTGAAGTCACCACCTGTTGTTTTAAAGTGAATCTGGAGGTTTCTCCTTAGCTAAATCATGCAAAAGTAATTTCAACACTGATGCTTCTTCCTCAGTGGCCTTGGCCACTTACCATGCTCGTTGAAGCACCGGGTATCATTGTGGCACTTTCTTCGGATTTGCTTTGTTTAAAGAGGGAAGGAAACTTGAAACCTTTCAAAACCAGACCAGATATCACACTGCCTGTAATGTGAAAACACATGCTGCTCCCCACCCACTTCTTTGCCACCTCGGCCCATTTGAGCCCCAGCACCCATTAGGATAGGATAGTGTTGCACAGAATTATTAAAATAGCAGACAGCATTGTGAGTTGTTTTTCATGGATTTTAACTTAAAAACTCCCATTCTCTCCCCCCCCCCTTCCACTAGTTCCCTAATCTGATCTGATCTGGTTTCTGTCACTTGAGGAATTTACTTCCCAAACAAACAGAGACTGTCATGGGCCATAAAACTATACAGCTCTAGCCCATACTTCTCACCATTTAATCTTCTCACAATTCCTACTAATTAACTCTCCCTCCTCTTCTTCCCCCTCCTCCTCCCTCCCCTCCCCTATCCACCCCGCCCAACTCTATATTCTACAGCCAATGGCTATCTAGACTACAGCCAATCAATATTTGGTATGAAATATATATCTCATATTATACAGTATCTCACACCTCATTCTCCTACTATATGTCTGAAGAAGTGCACATGTGCACGAAACGTCACATTAAAATATGAAAGTTAGTCTTTAAGGTGCCACATGTTTGTGTCTTTCCTTTTGTTTTGTTTTTCTTTGATTTTTGCCTCAAATTCTTGGAAAGACTAACACGGCTACCCTCTCTGAAACTTTCACTCCCTACCTTAGAACAAAGCTATACCACCAGGTGCCACTGTAAAGCATTGGCTATATTAAGAGATCCATCACACCCTGGACATCGCCTCTTTGAGCTGCTGCCATTGAGATGGAGATATAGAGTACTGAGGGTGAGAATGAACCGTCTCAAGAAATCTTCTTTTTTAGAGTGATATTGGCCTTAAATGGAAACTCTGGACTCTGAAGTCAGGTCATTTTATGTGTTATATCATATTGTATTGTTTTAATTAGCGTTGTAGCTGCTTTTGAATCTATGTGGAATGTCTTATCTGTGCTGATATAGCAACCGTGAAATTTTGTTGTTCCTGCAAGGGGGCAATGGCAATAAAGATTCTATTCTATTCTACTCTATTCTATTCTAGTTATCACAATTGCCTCAGAACAAGAGGTGCCTTCTTGTTCTGAGGCAATTGTGATGACTGGAATAGAATTGGAAAGAATAGAATAGAATAGAATAGAATAGAATAGAATAGAATAGAATAGAATCTTTATTGTCATTGTCCCCTTCCAGGAACAACAACATTTCATGGTGCCTTCCCATAATAATTCATTGAGGGTGGAGTTGGCAGAGGCTTCCAATTCTACTCTGGTGAACCTGACTTACCTTTTACTGGCTATGGCATGGGCTGCCCTATGGATGCCCTGCCTCTCTGGATTGTTGTGCCATTCCCACTGGTGAGTACAGATTCATCTCCCAATACCTTCAAGTGTGTCTTAAGACCTATTGGTTAATAGAAAAGGAGTACTCCCCCCTCAGACATATTTTGTCATTTCTTGATAGACTGTCTGCATCAAACACAGGAGGGCTCAGATTGAATTCTTGATGTCTTCTGAGGAGGAAAGATTCTTCTCTAAAAGCTTGCGCTGCCCCATCAGCCAGTGTCAACCATATAGGTTTAGATGAGCCAAATGCCCTGATCCAGTATATGGCAGTGCTCTATGTTCCAAGGCCACAATCTGCCTCTTTGAAGGAAATGCTAAGTGCTTTTTTAAAATGTGCATGGGATGAACATTTTGAGATGAATCTTGATCCCTGCTGGCAATTGGATAAAATTAGATGAAGCTAACATTGCCAAACAGATGGCAATTAGGAGCTGAAGTGGACAACTGAGCCAAAATAAATTATAAATATACTCCAGAAGATGGCCTGCATGTTGGAGCCACACTGACACATCCCCAACCATAAGGTGCAGTGACATTAACAAGAAGAGCTGTGGTTGCTTTTTGTGCCTGGTGATGCAGTTGAGAGAGAGAGAGAGAGAGAGAGAGAGAGAGAGAGAGAGAGAGAGAGAGAGAAAAATTTTGGAACGATTCTTTTAAAACTTAAGGCACATTTTAGTAGAATGGGGGTAAATGTGGTAGAAGGTTTACTGGTGAGAATGGACAAAATAACCCATTTTGGTGGCAACAGATAGGGAGATAGATTAAGGTAAAATGAAAGCTAAACCTTGAGGAACAAGATGGCAGCTAGAATTGCTGCTGAGATTTCACTGACAAGAAAGTTTAGAAATGAATTTGAAGATTCCTCTTGTGGGGTAAGGTCTGAAAAAAACCCAAATAGTTTCAAAAAACCCAGCAACTTCCTCATGTGGAAGGTCATGGGTCCAAATGTGCCACTGGTCAACTCTATGCAGTAGCAACGGGCAAAAGGGAAATATTTGAAATGGCATTATGGTTGTGGAGAATGAAATCATTGTCGCAGTCGTCATTGTCGTTGTCATCATCATTGCCATCGTCGTCGTCGTTGTCGTTGTCGTCATCATCATCATCATCATCATCATCATCATCATCATCATCATCATCATCATCATCATCAAAATTAATGGCTGGAAGGAACGCTATGGATCACTGAGTCCATCCTTGATCAAAGAGGCACAATGAGAAATCCAACTCCCAACCTCAGGATCCATAACCAAATGCCTAAACCACTGAGCTGTTCAGCAGCATATGAGATACCAGGAAGAAATTAGCATTAAAACTGTAAACGTGACTCATTTCAGCTGAAGAGCGTTGGACCTAGCATAAACCCCTCAGCTTTGCATTCCAAAGGCTTCCTGGTCCGATTCCTCTTTTTTTAATAACTTGAAAGATCTTTTCGTATAAAATTCACTTAGCCAGTTCCATCATACCTAACATCCAAAGGTCTCTTAATCTCTAAAATGGCTCTGTCCATTCTCTCACACTGTCCTTTATATGGGACTGTCTTCCAGAATGTTTCTTTGTAACTACTGCTCTTCCTTATTCAAAACCCACTTTTCCCCAAGATACTGAACAAATGTGTGTCAATAGCCAGAATGTTATTTACTTTTTGTCGGATTTGAACATAAGAACATTAGAACAAAAGAACATAAGAAGAGCCATGCTGGATCAGGCCAAAGCCCATCTAGTCCAGATTCCTGTATCTCACAGTGACCCCACCAGATGTGTCTGGGAGTGCACAAGACTAGATCTCTGTCTCCTGATACTCATCTGCATCTGGTCCTTGAGGTACCCTGGTTTTAAGCCTGGAGATAGCACATCTCCATCATGGTTTGTAACCTGTGATGGACTTTTCCTCTTGTGTAACATCCAGACGTGAATTGAAAGTAATTAACAAGATGCTGGGCTACATCTTGGTTTTGTGCCTGTGTGCTCATCAGAAATGCATGCTGGTACTTTAGCAGCCGCAATTAGCTATGCCAGGTTACAAAAACCTTACATGAAGATCAGGATTCCATCCCACATTATTATAAATTGGATATAACTATGGCAAAGGTGTCATAGTTGAAGGTTTCTCTACACGTTGCCCCCACCCAAGAAGGAGAAATGTCATGACATGAAAGTTAGCAGTTGGGTGTTGAGGCCCTCCTTTTAAACCACCCTCATTCTGAACCTGGTAATGAGGCAGCCTGATAATGTGGCATTGGTTAGCAGCAATGTTCTTTTTCTCAAATGGGAGAAAAGTACATCTAGGTGTTTGGTCGACCCAGCAGGTGCCACCAGCAGAGATAGCAATGCAAGTGGCATGGCTGAACAGGTGGTGAGAACTAAGCAGAAAGGCTTTTGACCTAGGAGAATTAAATCGGTGAAAGTTAGAGGACACCTATAATTGAACCTCCCACAGTCATTTACCTGATCAGAGAATATTCTCCTTAAGGCCAGCTGCTGCCACAGACACCTAACATGCATGCAATTTCTCACTATAATTAATGCTCTGATTAAAAAGGGACCTGAAGAAAGTCACAGTCATTAGGAGATAGCAGAGAACTGAAACAGAGACATTATAGATTGAGGTTGGCATATTTTTTTTCAATTTGCATGGCATATTAATTAATTAATTCATTTATTACAACTTATGTGCTATATATTCAAATTAAAACATCTTACGCATTATATTTTAAGCATTTTTTAAAAAAGCGAATACTACATGTTGTGCCTGTGGTATGAAAAACGGGGAACCTGGGAACAGACACGTTTGAAGTGATGTGATTGGTGGAGGGTTGTAAGGAGTGGTGGGCAGAAAGTTCAAGAAAGACAGAGGACGGATTGGCAACACTAATGTTGCAAGATTCAAATTCCTTTAAAAATCCTCTGATTTAAGAATGAAGACTATAGGGCTATTGTTCCCAACATTCAAAATGCCAGGAAATGGCCCGTATTGCTGTACAATATTGTGCCTGCATTAGCAGCAGGAAAAAGGATGCCAAGCTTTACCCTTTAAAGGACAACCTGAATATTGCCAACACCCACATCAGCAGTGAAGATGGTCTGTAGAAAAACGTCTTATGCTCACTCCCTTTCACAAACAACACCAGAACCTGACTCACTTGTTTCACTAGTTTTCATGTTACTCAGACACAAAACATTTTGAATTATGCATCCAAATGCCTGCATTTATAAAACAGAGTGGTTTTGTAGAACTGAATATTCTTCTTGAATTAGAGTTTTACAAATAATAAACTATCCGTAATCATTTCCTTCTTTAGACAACTAAATCATAGATAAATTATATTATATTTAGCAGTAGTCTAACCTATTTAGAGTCTAACTGTAATCATTCTAATTCCTTTTATAACTGTAGGTGATAGTAACGCCTGCTTATGTAGTATACATAAGTACAGCAGTTTGTAGCATTCAGATTCACTGAGAGGATGCATGTAAGGTTCTGATTCTTATTTCTGTCACCTTTTTCCTTTTGACTTCTAGTTTGTTCTTAACTTTTGTAAAAGGTTCATTGGTCATCCATCTAGATTTTTATTTCCTTTTGAGTACAACAGTAGTCTTTTTGCATTCTTTCTTGATATAAAAGCAAAATGTTCTGCTTATATACTGCCCCATAGCACTTCAAGCACTCTCTGGGTGGTTTACAATTTAATTATGCAGGCTACACATACAGTAGGACCCCCGTATCCACTGATTCATTATCCACTGATTCGGTTATCCACGGTTGGCAGAGGAAAAAATTAAATAATTCAGCAGCCACAAAGAAAGATGTAAAGCAAATTGTTGTCACAAGAAGCAGCTTGAAGAGACCCTATTGTGGCAGTAGCTTGCTTTACAGATGCTATTGTCATAAATAGCATCTGTAAAGCAAGGTACTGCCTCGAAACAGCAATCATAAAGCAAGCTACTGTCAGGAAACAGCAGTTTGGGCATGGGTGGGCAGGCATTCTGTCTTATCTATAGTTTTCATTACCCATGAGAAGGCCTGGAACCAATCCCCAGCAGATACCGGGGTCCTACTGTATATGCCTTGTTTAAATCACTGTTATTTTGGTTCACAATTAATTGAGTTTATTAATGCAAATATATCTTTATATGGACTTTACACTCATCAGAAATGCTGTTAAAATATATTTTGCAGTTGTATCTTTTCTAGATTATTAGAAAGAACAGGCAAAGAATTTCATTTTTAGTGGTAAATTATTTTTATCAAAATATCTTTCAAACATGCTTTGTCTAGATAATTTAATGTCCCATGACATCTTTCAGCATAGGGAAAAAAGAGACCCAGAATACAACATGTACTGTTGTTGATAGCTAAATGTGCCTTACCTTGCCTGCTACTGATTTTGGCATGTCATTATGTACCATGAAGTAATTTGGGGTACCTGCTGTTCATATGTACCTGCAAATCATATCTAAATGGATGCCTGTGAATATTTTAGGAAGCTCTTGGCAGTGGAACTGTCTCTTAAACCACTGAGCCACTGGAGCTGTTGCAAAATAGCTCCCCTGGGTCAAAATTTGGTGCCTCTTGGATCCAGGGGAGCCATTTTTTAGAGTTACAAAACAGTTCATAAGTGTTTCATTTTGTAACATTTTTTTGAAAAAAAAATTTGAAACCAAACAAAATGAAACAAGGGCTAAAATGAAACAAAACACTTTTTTTTTCATTTCGTGCCCATCCCTATATAGCAACTGTCTTTCATAAAAAGCTAAAGAGCTAGTAGGAAAAAGAAAAGATGCAAGAATTTTAATTTACAATGAATATGTTTGAATGTATTGGAATTCTAATACAAAAAAATCCGAGATCATTTAGGGATTGATGAACATAATCATAGCTTCATGAGCACACCAAACTTTTCTCATTTTCCTAGCTAAACAAGGTCAAGCTTTATTCATTCTTTATGAATGACCAACCAGTAATGCTCAGGTTCTTCAAATAATGTCAGGAAACAGTCCAGCATAAAACCCTAGAGAGCCACTGCCAGTCAAAGTTAAGACTGTTAGATTAGATAGATGAATTCTGTTCCTATTGATAAATGTATCCATATTGTTTTCTCCTGTATGAGACATATGTATTTTTACAAGTTCTTTTCATCTTAAATTTGAAAAAAATGTGCCAATTTGATGGACATTTTTTGTAAATAGCTAAAGCAACATTTCCCCCATTGCTAATGCTAGCATGGCCAAAGTATAGGTAAAAAAATTTATGCAAGATGGCTCCCAAGACATACAAGAAATATTTACCACATGCGTAAAAGGATACGAATAAAAACAGAAATTAGATAACATGGATACTGTATTATAAGAAATGAGAAAGTAGAATTGGTTAATAATAACCAAATTTTCAGTTTTTCCTCCCTTTGACTTGCCCTGTGACTTTACAGTATATATATTTACCTAATATATTGGCACTAATGGGAGCAATAGTAAAAAAACCAAATAAATAAATAAATAAATAAATAAATAAATAAATAAATAAATAAATAAATAAATAAATAAACCGGGTTATAGCCTAGTGCAGTAGTTCCCAGCCTCGGATCCCCAGGTGTGCTTGGACTACAACGGTCAGAAATCCTGGCAGTGCTTTACAGCTAGTGGAGTTTTAGTCTAAGAGATCTGTGAAGCCATGTTTGGAAATCACTGGTCTAGTGGGAGAGTCTGATACATTCAACCCAAAAGATAGCAGCACATGGCAAATGCTTCTTGTCAACATCCTTGGGTCCAGTTTCAATTTATACATTGTCCAAGTGTATCTGCTCTAGACAAGACTGAGGAAAGGTAAAACCATCCAGATGTTGTTGTATGCAACGCCTAACATTCTTCATCACTGACTATGGTAATTGATGCAGTTAGCTACAAAGCTATGGAGGGCTGGCTTCCTCCCACTATCCTATTAGAAACCTTTTCCCATATACTTCCTGAGGTCTTCCTTCTTCTTAATAAACAATGAGAGCACACATCCAGGAATGCAACTTGCCTCTTGTTAATGGCAAGTACTTCGTTGTCACAAATAATGGAATTATTGAAGCATATATCAGCAGCAAGGTTCTGGCCATTGTATTTCAGACTGGGGCATGCTCTGTATGTGGATTCCTTTAAAAAGTCTCTGTGACTTGATTGGTTCAAGTTCTGCTGATGGGGATAAAGAAAACAGTGCATTTGCTGTTGCTCAATGCAACATTGAGAAGGAGGTGCTATATTTTGTGATAATTTAAAGAAGGTGCTGCATTCATTATTGAAAGTCTGTTTATAGGGAGCATATAATCTCCATGCTATAGCAGTCCCACTGACTTTAGATCCATTTCCGGACAACATTCAAAATGCTGGTTTACACCTATAAAAACCCAAACTACCTCAAGGACCCTTATCCCATTATGAGCCTGACAAAGTGTTAAAAGAATCAGGGGAGGACTCTTTATGAGTCCTACCACCTTCACAGGTGGTGACACAGCAGAAGACCTACTCTGTAGCTTCTCCAGGACTCTGGAACACTATCCCTCTGGAGGTCAGGAAGGTCCCATCTTTGCAGTCCTGTGAGCAGACATGACTGGTTGATGGAGGGAATCACTTGTATTTTTAATATTGCTCTTTAGCTCTGCATCTTGCCTCTGACACATTTAATTTCATGATTGGACAATGAAAATAGTGATTGCTAAGACGGACAATTTTTTTAGAAAATAGTGTTGGTTGAGATAAAGCAGTAACACATAAAATCTTAGAATCTTATGCCAGTTGACCCAAGTCAAGGATAAAAGGATAAAAGACATCTCTCCAACTATCTGAAAGTCTTTGAAACACACAGGCTATTGTCATGTAGGACAAGCCACAATGCATATTAATTTGACATGCCACCTAATTAAATGATCAAGAACAATTCCTTTTGTTCTTCTCGGCAACATGTAAGACTGGAGTAAGAGCACAAGAGACTTTCTGAATGTCTTTAATATGTCTCTCAAACTGGCTTTGTAGCTCTCCCAGAATAATACTCTTCACACACACCCTGATGCTTACCAAACAGCCTAGCACTTTTTATTTTTTAAAAAATGACAAAACTGTCAGGTTTTCCCTGGATTGCATCTGATATCAAAATCAAAATTTATTTACATTACAAAGAGCACTGGATTGCTCCTTTTATCATCCTAAGCAGCTGCCTTCAGGCAAAACATTTAACCTTGGGAAATGCAGTAGGAGTTGAAGGGGCACCTGAAATCTTGGAACCCCTTTGACCTCATCCAGAAATCTACCCGACAGCTTTAAAGGAAAGAAGGCGAGACCCTTATTTTCATTTGATGTTTATCAATTCTGTTCTTTGTGCTTAAAATTGAAAGGTTTGGCAGCTCTTTAGCTATAAACAATAACTTTCAAATGTTTTTTTCCACACAGGAGCCTAAGGTTGCAAAATACACCTTGACCCCACTGGGAATTCTATTAAGATGAAAGGCATGATGGAGAGAGGTGGGGAGGAAAACCTGCCTGAGTAAAGTGTTTAGAATAGGTCCGTGGATGAGTTTTTCTACGATGTGGGCTCTTTTATAGCAAAATGATAAATTTCACATTTCATTTTCCTCTTATATCACTGGTTGCCCCTGCTTCAATGAAAGAACTCATGTGTCACTTATGAGCTTTTATCTGGCAGTTGGCTATATCTCTGGTTGCAGCCCACCCCATAAAAAGCCATTTCAGGTGGATGTTTTATTTTCAGAATCTCATTATATCTATCCGTCTTGCTCTGAGAAAGCCCAACAGCATCACTCCAAGAAGGCTCTTGCTTGTAGCAACAAATAGTTTCACCCAGCCGTTCTGCTTCATAATGGCCATGGAGAGCTACCTGGCAAATGGTCCCAGAAAGGTGTCTGAAGTTGAAGAGCAAGACAAACATTCTGATATAGGATACAAAAAGATGGTTACTTCACTTCATTCTCATCCCGGGAGGAAGTTTGTTGCGTGTTGATGTCGGTCGTGGTCATGTGATCTTCTTCCGGTTCTGTCCCTGTTCCCGTGTACGCACGGGCGTGATGGATGATACCGGCATGAGTATTACCGCAAGTCCTCGTTCCGTGATGAGATGTGAAATTCCATGCCTTTGTTCTCCTTTTTTTCCGGCCTGACCTTCCATTTTTCGATGTTTCAGTTCTCCGAAGCCTTGCCTTCAATGCATTACGGAGCTATGTTTGAGGCATTTGTCTTTTAATCTCTCTGCATTGTGTTGCTGACTCCATAGGGAATGTACTGGCGAATGGCACTTCGCACTCCTGCCACTAGATGGAGAATGGCATGTTGCATGATGAGCCTTACCTCACAGGCACTTGTCTCAGAACAAGAAGTGTGACAAGCAGATTCCCGGGGCCAGGGAGGGGAAACTCTTGTTCCACTTAAATCGCAGTTCAGGTGGCATGATCGGGATGAACTCCCGCATCCCACAATGAACATGCAGTTATATTACTTCATACCAGTCCCAAGCACGACCGCGAACAGCAATTAGATGGATGTGAAGTGTGAGCCAAAGTTTGGACTTGGGGAACAGGTAGGAAGTCCTCAAAGAAATAAATGAAAACAAACAATGAAATAACATCCATCCTTTTGTCTGTCCTGGGGGTGAGTGAAGTGCATCCTTTCAGGTAATATTAACTGGAAACTCCCACAAACTCTTCCCAGCATAACCAGCAGTGAAACATTGTGGGAATCACAGTCTACTGGGAGTCACAATCCAGCAGTATCTGGCAAGATGCCTCCTGCCAACTCCTTGTCCACATCATTATTTCACTTTATATCCATATCTATCCAAGCCTGAGAATCTACTTTTAAAAAGCAATTAATTTGTGAAGCCCACATGACAATATTTTAAAAAAGTCATTATCATTGTAGTTACAATTATTCAAGATTAATTCTTGGCTTCCTCAGTGCTCAAGGATAAAGTAGTTTGCTATAGTGTCTTTAAAAACTTAGATTGGTACTTGCTTTGGCTTTTGGGAAATAGCCTCTTCAAATTAGTCTCAACCATTTGCTTTAGAAATCAGAAATTTGCTTTGAATGGATTTATAGGTTACCTATTTTAAAAAATAATACTTGGCCACAAATTGAATTAGGTGAGTGATTTATCGGCTCAAACCAAATCAATTCTGATTTCTAAGACAAATGAGTCAGATCTTTCTCATATTCTTGCATTTGTTGAAACAGTTAAAGAAACTGGAAAAAATCTGGGAATAGGAAGCTTTGATGCGAGATGTTTGTGAGCTTGAAACTTAAGAGTTCCATGCAGTTTACTCAAATTTACTTAAAATAGTTAACAAAATATAATTGGTTGAAGGGGAAAGGAATATTCCTGGTTAATAGCTGTTATACCAGTAGGTAGCATGTCTGAGCTGGCTGAACAGCTCAGTGGTTTAGGCATTTGGCTGAATGAAAGGAAAACAGCAGCAGCAGCAGCAACAACAACAACAACAACAACAACAACAACTACTACTACTACTACTACTACTACTACTACTACTACAGCAACAACAACAACAACTATTACTACTACTACTACTACTACTACTAGTAGTAGTAGTAGTAGTAGTAGTAGTAGTAGTAGTAGTAGTAGTAGTAGTAGTAGTAGTACCAAGCAAACCCAGACAAAAGGCATTTTAAAAGGTAGAGTGCAAAATGAAGATGGAGGGAGACAGCTCAGTTCGTATTTCTATTGCTACTGTGAGCCACCCAAATTCCACAGGGTGGCACAGATTTCACACACAGAGTCACTCAGCTGGATTGAGATCTGCAGCTACAAGAAAACAATGGAAAAAATATCCATGTAATCCAGAATTTCTGCTTTTTAAATGTTTCCTACAACAAGACAAAAGATAGATTTGTGCGTTCACAAGTACACAAATTTTGTGAAAAATGAAATAAATTACTTATATATTCTGTGGAACAGGTCTTGTAGGGAAAAAAGTAGTTCTTTGTGTTTTCTTAGGCTTTCTTATTTTATATACAATGTTTAAATGAAAATATACCCCCTTAGTTCCGAGCTCTGACACATGTACACGCACACACATGTACTTTTTCTTCCTTCTCATATACATGTTTTTGTACCAGAAATATATTTACAGTGGACCCTTGTATAACAAACAACTTGTATAACATAAAATTTGAACAACATAAAATATTCTGGAGATAGGGGAAATTTGCTTAAGAGAATCGCCTATGGGCCAAATCCATGCAACATAAAAATGGGATTAATCCATTTTCAATGCATTCCTATGGGAAATTTGTATAAAGGAAAATTTTGCTTAACATAATTTCATTTGGAATGAATTAATTCCTTTATACAAGATACCACTGTACATGGTTTAAGTTTCACCTCAAATTATGTTCTGCCTGAACAAGAACCTCCACATTCTGAATTTTGCCTTGAGCAAACAATTCAAATTTCATTTACTGCTTAAGGATTTAGCCAATGCACTTGAGAAATCTGGCTAGCCTTCCCAAAAATACTCCTAAAGCTTCTTCTGAAATTATTCAGAGTCTTTATCCATGTAGGAATGTGTTGAATTAAATCACAGATGCACTGGAAGCAGAAATGCAACATGTGATCATCATACATTTCAGTAATTCTTTGCCCACCCAGACCGGAATAAAGAGGCAAGACAAAGATTGGAGATAATAAGGGCCACAATTTATGTATAACAAGGATTAACTGTTATCATAACTAAAGACTAAGGAGGACCTGTGCCATAATGCAAGTGGAAGCTCCAGTAAGTGTTGCAAGTTTTCAGTCCCTCCAATATATGAGTGATCCCTGAGGCATGTGTAATGATGCTTCAGGTAAGATGTGATCCAGGTACTTAGGCATGCTTACCCTGCTGAATCTCTACAACCGTTGGCAGCCCTTCATTAACTAACCAGGCCTAACGTTTAGCTCTGCCTATTCCTAATTCCTGTGTTTATTTATTTATATATGAGGGCTGCTCAGCACCGTAAAAATGGGTCATAAGGAGGGACATTAAAGGGACCACTTGCGCTACCCGAATTGTGACCATTTAGGTGTAAGCATATAATTATACCTGACTGTGCCTTGAGGATGATGGGATGGGTGAAAATGCACTGTCATTCACGGCCAATCTGAGTGGCAACCAAAAATTCTAAGCATCACCATCCGCAATATAGGGCAGAGGTTGGGGCAAAGGGCTGTGCAGACAAGAGGCTGGGAATGTGCCAGGGTTTGTCTTAAATTGTCAAGGCCCCGCACACAGAACACACAGCAAGCCAAGTTCAGTTCTTTGCCAGGAACTTTGGTTGTAATCCAGATAAAGTACAAAGTACAGTCCAAGTCAATCCAGAATAATTTACAGAGCCAAATGCCAAGTTCAAGGGAAACAGAGAAACGTCGTAGTCAGGAAGCTGGTCCAAGGTCAGGAAACAGAGAATGCCATAGTCAGAAAGCCGGTCCAAGGTCAGGAAACAAAGTCAGGATAACACACAGGAACGTGGTGGCAAAGTAAGTGATGCGTTGCTCCCACAGAGGGTTCAGGGTAAACTTGCTAGCTTTATCCTAAAACAGGGAGCACACCCATATCTCTGGCAAGGCTCCTGCTAGAACTCAGGGCTTTCAGATCTAATTCTACACCTATCATTAAAGATCCTTTCCCTAGCTCTCCTGTTAGTTCTCCTTTGCAGGATCCTGCTCCTAGCCCTTATAGGAGGAGGAGATGTGCCCTCAGCTGCGTCCTCAGACTCAGCTGCCTGCTGAGTTGAACTACAAGACTCCTCCTGCTGCTCTCCAGCATTTAACCCTTCACATTCGGGTTCCATGACAGGCAGGGTCCTGGCATAAATAGGCATTCTCCCTCCCCCCGCAGCCTACGTGCAGGTGTACCACTTTGTGTGCCTCATCCGGTTGGGTGGCAAAGGAGCCCCACCCACTGAAGGAGTCCTGGGCAGAGCAGCCATTGGCATGTTATAAGAAGTGTGTTACATTTAAAACCCATCTCAGACTACCGGTCATTAAGGAAATACCTGGGTGAAGAGAACAGTTTTTGGAAGGACTACAAAGAGAGGGGGCAGCCTAATTTCCCATGTTACACCCCACTCAGCTAGAGCTCAACTTCCTTAATTTCCTGCAGAGCTAGAGATGCTGAAAAGGATGGGGAGATGTACAGACCAATGGCAGGAGAGGATGCATCAGTAAATTCTGTGGGAGTGATAAAAAGCCCCCACTTTTCATCCTTACTTTTTTGAACCGACTTTCGTCAACATAAAAGGTCAAGAGAAAACCAAAGTTATATTTTGCATGGAATCTCAGAGAAGTAAACTTCACTTCATTATAGCTGCCCTTCTCGAAATATATTTATGATCCAAATAAAGCTTCCATCACTGAATCCAAGGACCACTTCAGCCAAAATTCAGAAGATGGTTCCATTTATGCTGAAGGCCAACCATGTGTTGCCCTTATTAGAAACATGATAAACATCTTTCGTACAATGATGCTTTCTCAAATGACCTTTGAAGTATCCATGGTATTATTACACAAGGTAATAGCCTGCACTCTACACAGACAGTTCTGGGTAAAATAAGCAAAAAGGTCAAGGTAATTATCAGCAACTCAACCATCATTATCCATCTACAAATACAATGGCATGCAGATATAGAGACACTATGGCCAACAACAAGAAGAACTGATCACAGGGCAAATCACCAGGGAAAACAGGCTTAAAAGCAGATTTCATTTGTTTCAAAGCATGAAAGCATATATTATTCACTAAATTGCAGAGGAAACTCAGAATTAGAAACCATATCCAATCATAGTGTAGGGATGTGAAGCACATCATGTCTCATTCTTGCAATGAGAATGACAAGCAGTTTTTAAACTCCTGATCTTGGAAGATGATGGGCCTGAACAATGTTTGCATTAGTTGATTGATTTGTACAAATGATGCAAAATTATTCATGGACTGCACAAATTATGCAAATCTAATAGCTGCATCCTTATATCTTGCAAAGACCTACATTAAAAGCACTCAATAGGTTTTTCCAGTCCTTTCAATTAGTTAGTCAGTTCTCTATGTGCATTTTGGGAAGGTGCGTATGCATGTCCCATGATTATTGCGGGGAAAAGGCACGAGTTCCGTACAATGAAATTTTGCACAAATTGCAAAATCTACCATAGATGAAAAGTTATCCTTGGCTCCTTCTAGCACTGGAGAAATCTTACACATGCAAATCTCTTTTCAAGTGTCTAGGATACCTAGCTTACTAAAAATGAATTATTTTTCATGGATTTTGAGAAGCCAATTCTCTGTTGTTAGCCAATTCATTATCTATAAATCCTTCTGGAGGAAATAGCCCATAGCTTTAAATACAATAATTTTAATCTCATTTGCAAAGACTTGGAAGAGACAGCTACAGATACTTCCACTTATCCCAAACAAACTGAAGTATCACAGTTTGCAATTGGGTGGCATCAGGTGAGAATCTCTGTGAGGTTTTTTTTTTTTTCTCTTTTTCAGCTGCTCTATACAAATATTTTTCAATCTTCAAATATTTTCCATGTTGTTTTTTTTTATGGAGACCACAATATCTTCCCATAGTGCCTTCAAATAATGCTAGGTCTGGGGCCGGGTTGAAAACACAGACACTGCAATTCAGGCAGCAATGTTTTTTTCTGAAAATTGTTAAAGGGGAGGCTTGTTACTGCCACTGCTGACTGTGGACCTCTGTTGGACAATTTCTCTTGACAAACAGACAGATTTGTAGGAAAACCGTCAGTTTATCTCCACAAAAATAGGCTGGAGGATTTTGGTATGTCATATCTGTACAACTCTAACAGTTGTAAATGAACTTGGTAACCAATTTTGTCTAAACATCTAGCAAAAAAAAAATGCAAGACACCACCAACCCATTCACCTGCCTTTTAATAGTGATTTGATATGGATACTGATCTTCTGTTATGTCCAGTCTGATCCAGAGACCTGTAGGTGGTCTAAAAATGTCATCAGACACTCTTGCTTTCTGAGTCCATAAGTAGTACACTTAGTAAGCCCTAGGCTAGTGCTGCTTGTGACCAGTTTTGCTGGTCGATGAATCTATAAAAGTTGTCTGTAGCATCACACTTTCACTGTAGCCCTAGTCAGGCATTATGCCTCAAGATGTAAAGGCCATAATAGTAGTGGGAGAGGAGGCAACACAGAGTAGCCCACTCTCCATATTGTGACCCCATTGGAAACTAGGAGTCCTTTGCTTGATGTGAAGTTCAGTAGGAACAGTTATGCCCATCAGCAACAGCATCTTAGATTTGCAGATCTGGACAGGATCCTGTGGATTATTGAGTTCCACCCCTCTCAGGAAGGCACAGAGAGAAATTTGACTCCCAGATGCTTCAACCACTGAGCTATCCAGCAGTTCAGCTGTAAGCATGTTGAAGAATATAACAAATTTAGAATGTGTGTGTGTGTGTGTGTGTGTGTGTGTGTGTGTGTGTGTGTGTGTGTGTGTGTGTGTGTGTGTGTGTGTGTGTGTGTGTGTGTGAAACGTTGCTCCAAAAGAACCATTCTGCTCCTTCCATCCTTCCGAGGTCGGTAAAATGAGTACCCAGCTGGCTGGGGGCAAGCTGCAAAATTAAAATTGTAAACTACTTGTCAAGGTCACTTTGCTTTGCTTTGCTTTAAGGGGTATACGGAGCAAGCTGCAAACTTTTCAAGGTCCTCAACTATGCCAGGGGTTCTTACACCCTCATTACATAATCCTACTACAGGCATACCCAAACTTTGGCCCTACAGATGTTTTGGACCACAACTCCCAGAATTCCAAGCCTTTATTTCCAGTGGCAAAGGACTGTGGGAGTTGTGGTCCAAAACATCTGCAGGGCCAAAGTTTGGGCATGCCTGTCCTACTAGAAGGAACAAAGGAGGTTTTTCAGTCAACCCACCCACATGCATACAAATATAGCATTTTTGCAAGGAAAAAAATGGGAGTTATAGGAATATCTGCAGCCGGCCAAGGTCAAGTGATGTGTAGTCTTGCCGTATGGGATTGCGATTGAGCTGAAATGTTCACGCAACCAGTTCATGTAGGAGGAAAGGACAGCAGTCAAGAAAACAAGTGAACAGGCTATGGATAAATAACATTAAAACTCAAAATGTTTGTAACATTTTATGAAAATGGAAAAAAATATGCAAAGGAACCTGCTGTTCATTTTTCTCTTATCTCTCCCTCCACCCTTTGGTTGTTGACTGAACTGTCAATGTGGAGTTTAGTATACAGAAATCTGCCCTATCATTTTTAATGCTAATTGAACCACTCACAGGGAGGCAAGGGCCCTGCTCTGCATGCAGCACACGGGAGGCAAACAAAAATGTGATGCCCAAATGTGGAGCTTTTTAAAGCACTGCTTCAAGTCGGAGCAATGTGTGTTGTTAAGCCCCAAGGGTCCTGGGCTGATCGCTTATAATGAGCCTCACAGTAACATCTAAGGCAAGAAAGGAACAGAAGAATTAATCCTCTAATGCATGGCAATGCTTCAGGATGCTCTCTTCTTACAAACAGAACCAAGTAATTGAAAAGCTGGAAAACCTGCAGTCAGAGCAAATGAGAAGACAAGTGGCAATAAACAGAGGATAATGGGCTCAGACTGGAAGTGGTTATTGAGGTGTTGGGAACCCACAGAGGGAAATGCTGCAGGGGCCATTTTTACTGAGGGAAATGGCGCAAGCTAGAATGGCAGAAAGGCAGGAGGCAAAAAAGGGGGCAACATTTGATTTACCTGCACACTTCAGCACTGAAAAGAGAAATGTTCCTAACAGCAATGTGTGATTGTGAGCCGTCCATGTCTATGTGCCCCCCTGTATGTTGTTTAAATCTGCCTTTCGGTGTGGAGTCCCCCTGCGTTTTGCTAGCCATGGAGTGTTTGGAATTCCCACAGTCAAACTTCTGGAGGTTTTAAGCCAAAAGGGCATGGCATGATCAATGTATTCTCAAAGGCTTTCATGGCCAGGATCTGATAGCTCTTGTGAATTTTTCGGCCTGTTTGGCTGTGTTCTGGAAGTTTTTCTTCCTGACATTTCGCCAGACTCCATGGGTGGCATCTTCAGAAGGCAAGGAGCTGAGGGAACTAGGAGTTCCCTCTGTGGTCTATGAACACTTTCTGTCATCACTGTCTATGATCACTTTCAGCCGAGGAATAATGACTCGTTCCAGGCTTTATATAGATGGAAGGATTGGCTGGGCAAGGGTAAGTTTGATGTGAAGTGGAGAAAGAATGTGGGACCTCTAATTTACCTCAGACCTGTGAATTAGCTAGATCGGGGGCCAAAGTTCCCCCTTGTTTTTTCCACCTTCCATAGTTGGGGGAGAAAAAGTCAAAAATTTTAAAAAAAGTTGTCCCAAACCATAAGAATAGCCTTCTAAGAGATTAGACAGATGCACTACTGAGGGGTTAAAAAGAAATGCCTATATTTAGAGAAAACAAAAAAGCATGTCTACCTAGAGAAAAATAAAAACAATGGCACTTTAACTCCAGCCCTAAAATACAAAGCTGTATAGGACTACTCTTTAGCTTTGTGGGGAGGAGTTAGAATGCTCATGACTGCTCCTTCCCTTAGAAAATTATATTTGCCTAGTTGTAAACAGGAAAAGGTACAGTTACTAGTTTGGATCTTCCCTGACAAATAAATAAATAAATAAATAAATAAATAAATAAATAAATCCAATTGCAGGCCCACCTAGAAGATGACTCTCCAACCAGTGTTACAAAACATTTAACAAAAGAGAATTCGTTATTGCCAAGGGTGATCAGGCCTTGATGTAGGGAGTTCTGACATTCAACTATCTCTTGTCATATAATTTGAATCCAGTGGAATGAATCTTGCCCTCTGGAGCAGAAGGAAGCAAGCTTGCTTCTTTTCTACATGACAGCCCTTCAAATATTTGAAAAGGACTATCATGTCACCTTTCAATGTCCTCAAGTCATGGAGCTTATTGGCGTCTCTCCAGTGTAGTGCTTGATAGAGGCTTCTTTGCCTCCCCTGCACATAGATGTTTAACATGTCAGATGTCTGGAGTACAGATGTTTATTTAATTATGTATTTAAAATGTTTATTTGCTACTTTTCTCCTAAAAATTTGAAGGTGACTTATGATATTAAAAGAAACAAAGCTAAAAACCCAGATAACAAATTAACAAATTATTAGAATGTTTAAAAATGTTATCTCTGCCTTTTGATCAGAACAGAAAGATGCTGGGGAAAATGGGGAACCTTGTAGGGTGATTTTAGGGGTGAAATGGTATTGTCTACCTGTGAGTGGTTGGTTCACTGGTTTAGGGCTCTAGCTACTGGGCTGGAGGTTCAGAGGTCAATTCCCTAACCATTTTGTTCTTCTTGTCCCCGATGATGATGATGATGATGATGATGATGATGATGATGATGATGATGATGATGATGATGATGATGATGATGATGATGATGTCAAAAACTTGCCTTCTTCTGGTCATAGTGTAATCTCATGAGAATAGACACATTCCTGGACTTCTGGTTCTGGCTAAACCATTGTAACACAAATTGATAAGTGCTCCAGCTTTTCAGGTTGAATTCCTCCAGATGAAGGGTTCCCTAAGGGGGTAAGTTTCCCTGGAGGGAAAATGAAGAAAAGGCAGCACCCGAAGACATGAAGTGATCGACAGTGAACTTTGGTAGAAGCAGGAAAGTGCCTTACTAGCTACTGGGACAAGACATACGCCATTCTGGCAAAGGCACAGCTGTTGGTGCTGGACACCGTAAATAAGCTGTATATATTGGGCACATTATGAGTAAGTCTGCTTCCCCCCTTCTTATCTACATGAAGCCCCTCTTTGGATTTTGATAGCTTTCTTCAAATAAGTATCAATCCTCCTGCTCTTCTGGAAGTGGCTCTTAGCGAAGGGGTGAATATTTTGAAAAGACAAGTACAAAAGAAGTAGGTTTTTTTTTCACACTACATTATATCCTCCCTGCTTTATTGCTTTTCTTTTGAGAAAATTGGTTTATGTTTTTCTGCTCTTTGGTATGTGGTGACTCTAAGATGCAACCCTAAAGGAAATTACTTTATGGGTTTTGTACTTTCAGTATCTGCTGGACTTAATGATGCAGTTTTAAGAGCAGTATTGGAGAAGCTGTTTGTTAAAGAACTCTCTTTGACCTTGAGATAATTTCATGTTTTGAAAACAAAGGCTGAAAGATAGCTATTCCTGGGCTCTTGGATTTAATTCAGTCATCTCCTTCTATGCCCCTACCTTTTGGAAATTAAATGGCAGAAATTATAATTACAAGCAATTTTTAATTTTTCATTGTGAGCCAAAACAAAATCCACAATGGAATACACAATGGATTGGGAAAATATCTCAGAATAATAATTCGCAACTATACTATTATCTGGATTACAAAGAATCATAGATATCTTGGATCCAACCTCTAAAGATACAAAGATTTCCAATCCTGATAAAGTAAAAGAAATAGAGCAGACACTGGACTCCCGGCTACAGATGACAACAGCAGGAACTATGCAAGCTAGACCTCAATACGAACTCTTGGATAGCCTGAAATCCCTGGGAAAAAAATTAAATTAGCTTGAATCAAGATATTATACCAGAACAGAGGGCAGATCTCAACATAAACACAAATATGACAAGAATGGTACAGGCTAAGCCCTTAGATGTGCGAAGTCCATGGAATATGATTAGGCACATCTGTTTTACTTAATGTGGATGCCAAAAAGAGGAAAATGTGGGACTTTTTCAGTAGCAGAGCAGCCATCAAGATTACTATTAAGGTAATACAACAACCCATGAAGATAATGACAAGGGAAAAACAACGTGTGAAGATAAGGGGCTTGGCAGGAAAAGGGAAATTGAAAAAATGGCTGAGTGAATTTATTAGGTGAAAATATTTTCTGTATTCTGACTATCTAAGGCTACTAGAAAATTGGTATGGTATGGGAATTGGAAAATGGAAATGTGAAGACAATCATTATATATCTATAGATAGATAGATAGATAGATAGATAGATAGATAGATAGATAGATAGATAGATAGATAGATAGATAGATAGATAGATAGATAGATAGATATGTTTTCGTAGATTTTCACGGGTATAGGTATGCATGTTAGGGTGGATTCGGGTTTCTTCCCGTGTAGAAATCTGGTTGTTTTGGCGACGTTTCGACGAGGTCTCACTCGTCATCTTCAGGCTGGTGTTCTGGCTTCTTTCTTCTTGAAGCAAAGCGTGATCTCAGTTGAAGTCCTTCTATAAATACTGCTGGGGGGTGTGGTTTGCTTGCTCTGTTGCTGATTGTAGGTTCCTTTGTTCTTTTGTGATCTGCTGTGTGGCTGAGGCGATCGTTAAGGGATTAACTGCTGGTGGGTTAGATGGCTGTTTAGAGACATCCTGTGTGGGTGAGGTGCTGGATGTGTGTCTATCAGCCTTTTGTTTCTTAACGACCTTGGTGGTGGGTGTTCTGGCAGCATCCTGGGCTTTGGTGGAGTGGGGTCCTGTGTCTTGTGAATTCATTTTGGTCTGGCTACGTGTCTGTGGTCTCCCAATGTTTTTTTGGCGTGTGTAAGTGTGCTCCATGTGGTGACTGGAGTGGGGTGCCGCAGTAGATGGTGCAGTCGTGGTTTTGTTATTGGATGGTGGTTTCGTTTCATCTGTGGGAAGGGTCTGGGTTTGTGTTTGGTGTGGATGGAAGGTGGTGGCATCTTGTGTCCTTTTGGACCTGGTGTCAGTCTTTGTGACAGAGGCTCGTCTGTTGACCAGGGCTAGTTTCCAGATGTCAGGCAAGCGGGAGGTGTCATCACGTTTATTCATGTTGTTTGGGTGTTTCTCTATTTCAATGGCTTCCATGATTATTCGACTGTTGAAGTGTTCAGTTTTGGAGATGAGTTTGGTTCTTTCAAAGTCAATTTCATGACCTGTTGTTTTTATGTGCTGGAAGAGAGAGGAAGATTTTTCTTCTTTTTTGACTGCGTTCTTGTGTTCTGCGATGCGTGCGCTTATTCTCCTGTTTGTTTGTCCGATGTATGTGGCTGGACAGACTTTGCATGGTATTTCGTAGACTCCTTGGTTTTCTAGCTCAATCTTGTCTTTGGGGTTTCTTAAAATGTTGGCTATTTTTTGGTCGGTGCAAAAGGCTGTCTTGATATTGTGTTTGTGGAGAATTTTGCTGATTTTGTCTGTGGTGCCTTTGATGTAAGGGAGGAGGGCGGTGCCGTTGTTCTCTTCTGTTTCTTGGTTCTTGGGGGTGTTTCCTTTTGGATTAGTTTGGTGATGGTGTTTTTTTGAATCCGTTTAAATTAAAACATTCGAGAGAGTGTGTAATTCAGTTTTTAGGTGGTCTTTGTCAGCGAGGCGTTTGGTTCTGGAGATGAGGGTTTTTGCTACGGAGTTGATCTGTGCAGGGTGGTGGTGTGATTGTGCATTTAAGTAGCGGTTTGTATGTGTTTTTTTCTGGTAGATGGTATGTCCTAAGGAGCCGTCGGGTTTTTTGTAGATTAGGACGTCCAGGAAGGGAAGTTGGTTGTTGGCTTCTATTTCCATAGTGAATTGTATTTTGGGGTGTAGGCTGTTGAGATGTGTGAGGAAGTTGTTCAGTTTATCTTTCCCGTGTGGCCAGATAACAAAGGTGTCGTCAACATATCTGAGCCAGAGTTTGGGTTTATGTTCGGACTTCTGTAACGCGTTGGTTTCAAAGTGTTCCATATATAGGTTTGCGATGACCGGTGAGAGGGGTGATCCCATGGGTGCTCCTTCTATCTGTTTGTATCTTTGTCCATTGTGGATGAAGTATGTGTTGGTTAGGCAGTGGTTGGTCAGATCTAGGATGTGCTTGGGGGGGTTGTATTTGTTGTGGATAGCTGTCAAGGCTTCTTGAATGGGCACTTGTGTGAAGAGCGAAACAACATCAAGCTCACGAGTAGGTCATTGGGTTGTAGGTCTTGTTTCTTTATAATTTCTATGAAGTGGAACGAGTTTTGTACGTATGAAGTGATGGATTCTGCATAGGGCTGGAGTTGTTTGGCAAGAAATTTGGCGAGGTTTTGTAGAGGTGAGCCTATGGAGCTGACTATGGGTCTGAGAGGTGTTCCTTCTTTGTGAATCTTGGGGAGGCCGTAGAGCTTGGGGCATCTGGATGATTTCTCTCTGGGGATGATGCTTGGCTTGATTTCTTCACTTAAGGGAGAGGCTTTTATTTTGGCTTTGGTGATTTTTTCCAGGTAGGTGGTGGGGTCTGTGTTCAAAGGTATGTAAGCAGGGTCTTGTAGTAGGTTGGATAGTTTGGCTTGGTAGTCGGATGTGTTCATCACCACTGTGGCATTGCCTTTGTCTGCTGGGAGAATGATTATGTTGTTGTCTTTCCTCAGGTTGGAGAGGGCTTTTGTTCTTCTTTGTGTAAATTGCTTCTGGGTGGTTTGCTGGAGCAGAGGACATTGGTGACTTCGAGTCTGATTTTGTTGGCTTCATCTGGGTTGATTTTGGTTAGGCTGGCTTCCACTCCGCATATGATGTTTTCGGTGGGGATGTGTCTGGGGGCGACTTGCAAAGTTGAATCCTTTGGAAAGGACTTTGGTCTCTGCGATGGTGTGAGTGTCCTGTCTGATATGTTGTGAACTGTTTGTTTCATGGGCTGTTGTGGCGGGGGTTGGGCTTCTGGCGTTTTCCAGTTTGTGGAGTTTGTTGGTGTGTGTGTCTGTCTTGTGGGAGGTCTCTGTTTCAGCTCTCCAGGCGGCAAGTTGCTTGGATTTGTTCCAGAGTGTTGGGTGGATTTTGTTGCTGAGTTTGAGGTGGAGAGTGAGTAGGTCTCTGTTGGTTTGATCTAGTAGGTATCTTTTCCTGTGTAGTTCGCTTCTGATTAGGGCTAGTTCTGTTCTTTTCAGGATCCTTTCGCTGGATGGGGTTTTTGAGTGGAATTTCAGTTGGAAGCTTGTGGGGATCACATTTTTGTCTCGGCAGTCACGTAGGAATGCAATGTCACATAAGATGGTGGCTCTTCGGACTTCTAGTTTCTCGTAGGTTCTGGTCAGCTGGAAGGTTTCCTCCCCGTAGAGGTCGGATATTTGTTTTCGTAGATTTTCACGGGTATAGGTATGCATGTTAGGGTGGATTCGGGTTTCTTCCCGTGTAGAAATCTGGTTGTTTTGGCGACGTTTCGACGAGGTCTCACTCGTCATCTTCAGGCTGGTGTTCTGGCTTCTTTCTTCTTGAAGCAAAGTGTGGTCTCAGTTGAAGTCCTTCTATAAATACTGCTGGGGGGGTGTGGTTTGCTTGCTTTGTTGCTGATTGCAGGTTCCTTTGTTCCTTTGTTCTTTTGTGATCTGCTGTGTGGCTGAGGTGATCGTTAAGGGATTAACTGCTGGTGGCTGTTTACATGGCTGTTTAGATGCTGGTGTTTTAGATGGCTGGTGGGTTCTGGCAGTATCCTGGGCTTTGGTGGAGTGGGGTCCTGTGTCTTGTGAATTCATTTTGGTCTGGCTACGTGTCTGTGGTCTCCCAATGTTTTTTTGGGGTGTGTGAGTGTGCTCCATGTGGTGACTGGAGTGGGGTGCCGCAGTAGATGGTGCAGTCGTGGTTTTGTTATTGGATGGTGGTTTCGTTTCATCTGTGGGAAGGGTCTGGGTTTGTGTTTGGTGTGGATGGAAGGTGGTGGCATCTTGTGTCCTTTTGGACCTGGTGTCAGTCTTTGTGACAGAGGCTCGTCTGTTGACCAGGGCTAATTTCCAGATGTCAGGCAAGCGGGAGGTGTCATCACGTTTATTCATGTTGTTTGGGTGTTTCTCTATTTCAATGGCTTCCATGATTATTCGACTGTTGAAGTGTTCAGTTTTGGAGATGAGTTTGGTTCTTTCAAAGTCAATTTCATGACCTGTTGTTTTTATGTGCTGGAAGAGAGACCCAAGAACCAAGAAACAGAAGAGAACAACGGCACCGCCCTCCTCCCTTACATCAAAGGCACCACAGACAAAATCAGCAAAATTCTCCACAAACACAATATCAAGACAGCCTTTTGCACCGACCAAAAAATAGCCAACATTTTAAGAAACCCCAAAGACAAGATTGAGCTAGAAAACCAAGGAGTCTACGAAATACCATGCAAAGTCTGTCCAGCCACATACATCGGACAAACAAACAGGAGAATAAGCGCACGCATCGCAGAACACAAGAACGCAGTCAAAAAGAAGAAAAATCTTCCTCTCTCTTCCAGCACATAAAAACAACAGGTCATGAAATTGACTTTGAAAGAACCAAACTCATCTCCAAAACTGAACACTTCAACAGTCGAATAATCATGGAAGCCATTGAAATAGAGAAACACCCAAACAACATGAATAAACGTGATGACACCTCCCGCTTGCCTGACATCTGGAAACTAGCCCTGGTCAACAGACGAGCCTCTGTCACAAAGACTGACACCAGGTCCAAAAGGACACAAGATGCCACCACCTTCCATCCACACCAAACACAAACCCAGACCCTTCCCACAGATGAAACGAAACCACCATCCAATAACAAAACCACGACTGCACCATCTACTGCGGCACCCCACTCCAGTCACCACATGGAGCACACTCACACACCCCAAAAAAACATTGGGAGACCACAGACACGTAGCCAGACCAAAATGAATTCACAAGACACAGGACCCCACTCCACCAAAGCCCAGGATACTGCCAGAACCCACCAGCCATCTAAAACTCCAGCATCTAAACAGCCATGTAAACAGCCACCAGCAGTTAATCCCTTAACGATCGCCTCAGCCACACAGCAGATCACAAAAGAACAAAGGAACAAAGGAACCTGCAATCAGCAACAAAGCAAGCAAACCACACCCCCCAGCAGTATTTATAGAAGGACTTCAACTGAGACCACACTTTGCTTCAAGAAGAAAGAAGCCAGAACACCAGCCTGAAGATGACGAGTGAGACCTCGTCGAAACGTCGCCAAAACAACCAGATTTCTACACGGGAAGAAACCCGAATCCACCCTAACATGCATATATATATATATATATATATATATATATATATATATATATATATATATATATATATATATATATATATATATATATATATATATATATATATATATATTTGTTTTATTTTCACGGGTATAGGTATGCATGTTAGGGTGGATTCGGGTTTCTTCCCGTGTAGAAATCTGCGAACGGATTCCAAAAAAACACCATCACCAAACTAATCCAAAAGGAAACACCCCCCAAGAACCAAGAAACAGAAGAGAACAACGGCACCGCCCTCCTCCCTTACATCAAAGGCACCACAGACAAAATCAGCAAAATTCTCCACAAACACAATATCAAGACAGCCTTTTGCACCGACCAAAAAATAGCCAACATTTTAAGAAACCCCAAAGACAAGATTGAGCTAGAAAACCAAGGAGTCTACGAAATACCATGCAAAGTCTGTCCAGCCACATACATCGGACAGACAAACAGGAGAATAAGTGCACGCATCGCAGAACACAAGAACGCAGTCAAAAAAGAAGAAAAATCTTCCTCTCTCTTCCAGCACATAAAAACAACAGGTCATGAAATTGACTTTGAAAGAACCAAACTCATCTCCAAAACTGAACACTTCAACAGTCGAATAATCATGGAAGCCATTGAAATAGAGAAACACCCAAACAACATGAATAAACGTGATGACACCTCCCGCTTGCCTGACATCTGGAAACTAGCCCTGGTCAACAGACGAGCCTCTGTCACAAAGACTGACACCAGGTCCAAAAGGACACAAGATGCCACCACCTTCCATCCACACCAAACACAAACCCAGACCCTTCCCACAGATGAAACGAAACCACCATCCAATAACAAAACCACGACTGCACCATCTACTGCGGCACCCCACTCCAGTCACCACATGGAGCACACTCACACACCCCAAAAAAACATTGGGAGACCACAGACACGTAGCCAGACCAAAATGAATTCACAAGACACAGGACCCAACTCCACCAAAGCCCAGGATGCTGCCAGAACCCACCAGCCATCTAACCCACCAGCATCTAAACAGCCATCTAAACAGCCACCAGCAGTTAATCCCTTAACGATCGATCGCCTCAGCCACACAGCAGATCACAAAAGAACAAAGGAACAAAGGAACCTACAATCAGCAACAGAGCAAGCAAACCACACACCCCCAGCAGTATTTATAGAAGGACTTCAACTGAGATCACGCTTTGCTTCAAGAAGAAAGAAGCCAGAACACCAGCCTGAAGATGACGAGTGAGACCTCGTCAAAACAGTGGCAGTTAGGCATAGACTAGAACTTCTATGCATAAAGTGAAACATATACCAGGAGGTAGCTCTTTTATAATAGTATTATAAAGTATTAACTTGAATTAGAGATGACTAGAGATGATTGCTGTAATTCGGCACTCATTGTAAGAATGGGTAATTTTACTGTTGATGATACACATAAGATATGTAGTTTGTCAAATATATCCTAAATTGTTTAATATTGAAGAGCTGAACAGTGAGATCAAATAGATTGTTGAGACAGGCTATATTCTTTGTATTAAAATAGATATAAATAAAGATAGATAAAATACGAATGAGATAGTAAGGAAACTAAATATGAAAGCAGGCTTATTCAAGCTCAGAGATATGAATTATACTGGGCTCAAATGTTGGGAAAAACTGTGACTGAATTGGTGACACAACAGGAGACAGCAATATATTTGTTTTATGTAATTTAATGTAGAAACTAAATATAAATGTATCATAAAAAGAGAATAGACACTTTCTTCATTTGTTCAGCTATTAATTTTCATAGAGAGCACCATAACAGATGGGTTTTGTTGCTCCTATGAAATGCTTTGTTCCCTTGATAAACTGTGATGGACTCTCATAAATCCACCGGCATTCAAAATCACAGGTGCATGGAAGAATGCTTCTCATTTAAAATTTGTTCTCTCTTCTTGATTTTTAATACTCATCATTAAATGTTGCACCTTAATAAGTATCACAAAACTATAAGCAGGGTCCCTGGAGGTTAAGAGGAAAATTATAACGGCATATGAGCTGTCACAATGTGCCACATTTATGCCTTTTTGTGCTTACATGACATTTTATTATTCCTGTCTTTCTAGCATACCCTACATATAGAAGTGTCACTGTTTTGTTTTGTTTTGTTAAAAAAAGAAATGTTACCATTCATTTTCTGCACTGGGCAGTTAAAACTTTAGACAAGCAGGAAAAAAAAACTTTGGGGAGTTATACCTGATAAGATTATAAATTAGCTTTTCCAGAGCATGTAGACTTTGTGAAGAGGTTAGTTTTGCCAAAACTACAATCAGCAAAGAGGGTGGCTTGGAGATTTCATTGGGGTGTATTTTAACAACTACTTTTAATGTATAACTTGTAGCAGGAATTGTGGCAATCAGAGATAGTCCATCAGTGATTTTTGAACATTAAAGACTTCTCTCCTGGTCTCATAATATTCTCCAAGACAAAAAGAATTTCTAGGGAGTCTCAGAACTTGAAAGAGGAAGTATTCAATTAATATAAATTCATTGGCACCCAAACCCAATTGTGTGGCATAACTTTACACCAACATGTTTTTTGCTAGTGTGTTCTACTTGGATATTGGCTGATCTTTGCATTCATTGTATCAAGTTATAGCCAACACCCTTCTTAAGCCAAAAAGACCTTCCAAGGCTGCCCACCTACTTAAGTCCTTCCACTTTAAAACAATCTTCTGCTTTACTAATGAGATCAGGGCCTTTTTGTGTGTATTTTGAGAATGCAGAATTACTTGTTGATGTGAGCAATAACCACAGAGAATTACTCTTTGATTCTGCCTCCATATTCTAGGGTACAATAAGACAGGCATAAGATCAGAGGTATTAGAATTAGGTATATAATGCTAGACCTCTTGGCAGGATTCCTGAATGGCAGGGGGATGGACTGGATGGTCCTTGATGTCTCTTCCAACTCTATGATTCTATGATTCAGTCACAGAATAAAAATCAAAGCTCCCAACCCCCAATTTTAAAACTTGGAGTCTGCAAACATATGGATGAAGGACTGAGCTATCCATGGCAGGTTAGTCACTATCTGAGTATTTTTTGAAGCATAGCATCATGGAAGAGGTGGGACATTAGGACATTGTTGGGTTAAAGCCAACAAGACAGGTGCTACAATGGCATGACCTCCTTCTCTGTAGGCTCCAACTCTTTCCCCCATTCCAAATACAGCAAAGCAGCCACTAAGCAATGTTTCTGAAAAGTTCCAGCTGGGAAGGACACTGTAGCTGGGAGCACTCATGGAAGTCATAGTTAGCAGTGGGATCCAGCTGCATTAGAAGAAGCTATGCGTCCTGGCAGGTGTCCAAAGATCCCAAGGGATAACTTCAAGTCTGTATCTGCTTGTCTCACCATCCAAGAGCAATGTGGCTTGGCCCGAGCTCTTATAGGAATTAATCACTAGGAATGCTCATGCTGTCCTGTAGGCTTCCTGCAGGGAAGTCTTGTCTACTCTGAGAGGCAAGTGATATGAAGATTCACAGACTTTTTCCTCTGCCTCCCAATACTGACAGGCTAGTACCTAGAATGGCAGGGGGTAACAGTTATTTTACTTATTATTTGTTTATTTCAAATATTTCTATCCTGCCTTTCTTCTTTAAAAAAGCACCCCGGGCAACTCACATCATTTAAAAACAGCACTCAAAAGCTAGAAACAGTAGGTATACAAATATTAAAAAAGAATAAACTAAATATTATATAAAAAGTAAATAAACAAAAAGCTAAAGGTCAGACCACCAGTTATTAATGACAATGAATTTTACTTTACTTTGTGTAGCAAAAATAACGGAAGGCAAAAGAAGCAGAAATAAAAACAAAATGCAAGTTAACATGATTGGGAAACTCCAGGGGGATAAAAAACTTCAGAATCATAACTCTGGCATTCAGTCAAGGTGTTAAAATTGAGAGGAGATAAAAGGCATGAATCTACCCACCCTGAGCATATCAAGTAGAGGAAATCTGAATCAGGACAACTAGGTTTGTTGTGCATTCCAACACAGGAATTCCTCGTCATTCCTTCGGGCTTATTCTGACTTGAGTACTGTGGAAACAAGAAGCTGCTTTGTACTAAATCAGTCTTGTGGTCCCTCTAGCACAGCATTATCAAGGATTTATTTATTTATTTATTTATTTATTTGTTTGTTTGTTTGAAATGTTTTTAACACACCTTTCACTATAAAAAGGAAGCTTACAACAATTAGAACACAGGGTTTAGATGAGTAACAATGAATATACAATACTAAAAAGATCAATGAATGCAGTACCAAAAAGCATAAGTATCACCAAAATGCATTCACTACATTAAGGTACAACAATCCGTTAAGAAGAAGAAAAAGAACACTCAGAGCAGTCATCTGCTTAAGGAAAGCTTGCCCAAATAGAAAGCTTTTAAACTGGATGCAGAAGGGCAGCAAAGATGGGGCCAGGCTTGCCTCCTGTGGGAAGGAATTCCAGAATCTAGGAGCAGCAACAGAGAAGGCCCTCTCTTGTGTCCCCACTAGAGATGGACACAAAATGGAAAAATAATGTTTTCATTTGCAATGAATTTTTAAATTAGTTTTGTTACAAAATGAAACAAAACACGATACTCCCCATAGTCCTAGAGGCACCAAAATGGCAGGGGAGCTTCCCCAAGCTCTTCCCTGTAAACCTCCGAAATTTGAAAAAGTTTGGGGATCAGGGGGTTGAGTTATTACATTCCAAAGGGGATGCCCCTAGGGAAAAAAACCTTTCTACTTGGATTCAGAATGGAAGCCAAGCCACAGTTTCCAAGTATTGGGGGCTTACCTTGAATTACTCCCCTGTCATTTCTTCTATGATGAATCATTTCATCCTAGAGGGGGGAAATGGTGTTTCATCACAAAAAAACACAAAAAAAACATGTCCTATCATTTCATTAGGTAGCAAACTAATTCGTTACTTAACAAAATGACAAAACAGTGGGTTTCTTTTCTTCATTTCATGCCCATCTCTAGTCCCTACCATTTATACCGATGAAACTGGTGAGACTGAGTAGAGGGCTTCTACTGGTTATCTTAACAATTGAGAAGGTTCATAAAGAGAGTCCTTGTGATAGATTAGCCAGAAAATTGCAGTCTTTTCCTGCCTTAAAGGGAGAGGTCACATGCAAAAAGTGGTACTCTGCATGCAGAAGATATACTCTACCACTATGGTTTCTACTCATCTTATACATAGATGAAGAGTAATATCTCCAAACTGAAAAGATCTGCCTTTTCTTTTGGAGGTACAGTGGATCCTCGTATAACAAATGGTTTGTGTAACATAAAATTTGTACAACACAAAAAATTCCGGAGATAGGGGAAATTTGCTTAATAGAATTGTCTATGAATCCGTACAATATAAAAATCATCGCGATTAGGGATTACAGTGGTCCCCAGCCCTATCACGGTTCATATACTGTGGTCCCGCTATATTGCGGGACCTTATTATATGAAAAAAGCCCCCCTTGGGTAAGGGGCAAAGGCTGTTTCTGGCCTCCCATACTTACCCCAGGACTGGCGCTGCCACGAATAGGCCTGTGGGGGCCTTCCCAGGGGCCTCCAGAAGGCAGCACCAAGCTAGGGGTAAGTACAAGAGTCCCCAGTTAGGGCCCCCACACCCGACCTGACTTGCATCTGCATATCACAGATTTTCAGTTATCGCAGGTCCGGTCAGGTCCCTAATCCCAGCGATAGGTGGGGGATCACTGTACTCTGTTTTCAATGCATTCCTATGGGAAATTTGTATAAAGGAAAATTTGCTTAACAGAATTTCATTTGGAATGAATTAATTCCTTTATACAAGGTACCACTGTATATATAATTTCCATTCTCCATGCAGGTGGTCTCAAATTCAGTTCAAACTTGACCTGGTTCAATGGAAACTCTCCAGTGCAATCCTATTGCTCACTGCATGCTTGCTGTCAACATTAACCACTTTGTCTGCCTGGTGATTTTTTTTTTTAAAAGAATGTCACAATGCTTTTACTTTACCTCTGTCCAATTTGACATCTTTGTAAATATACTGTAATTCTCCAGGAAGCAGCTACATTCGGCCAACTGCATCCTTTAGCTTCCCTGAAATCCCTTTGAATCAAGTCTCTTTTGAAATAAAAGCAATCTTGCCAGAGGATTTCACTGCCCTGTTGGATAGCCACTCCAAGATCAATCATCTGCTCTCATTCTGTATTCCAGCTGTATTTTGATCTTTTCCGCAGCTTGCCAGTTTCATTGTGACTAGGGTTTCAAAAAGCCAACCAGGAGGTGGTATGTTTTCGTGCCCACCCCAGCTCAAATAAGTTGGAATCAAGATTTGCAGTGTCCATTGAGGAGGGCTCTTTAAAGATGTATACTGCACTTGGAGACAGGAGAGTAACACAGGTTTATTTATAAATGTGTGAGCTGAGACAAGAGGAAACAAATAAATTGGAAGAGTTGCAAATGACCCTGGTTAAAATTAGGGAATCTCACTCTGTGCCCAGTGGCTTCTGTTTTCAATAACCCTTTGCCTCCCAAGCCCCATATTTAATAGGCGAGACAAACTGTTATGGGTTAATTGGGCCACAATTTATTAACAATTCAACTTAATTCAACCAACACAGCTATAACCTGTAAAGGGGAGTATAGCAATAAATCTTGGACAGCTAGTGGCAGCTGGGTACTGCAGTAACGGGAAAGCACTTTCAACACACACACACACACACACACACACACACACACACACACACACACACACACACACACACACACACACACACACACACACACACACACAAATCCAAACCAGCGGAGGAACCCTCCCCCTCCTCAGGGGAGGCCTCCTTTTATTAACCTTCTACCCTAGGTAATTAGAATAAGTGATTACATCATCTCTTTGTGTCGCAGTAGTAAATCCCCAAATATAGTGAAAGAGGCATTACATGGGAGGTCTATATTATTATGCATTACTGGTACCTATGTGCATTGTTCTAATTGGTAAGCCTTAGATAAGAGGCAGTTCTCTGATTGGCAAACTTAACTAGTAAGACAATGATATCAGTTTTTGGCACACTTACTGGTAACAGGAGAAGACAAAGGAATCTAATGCAACAGGCCTCTGCCATCAAAAGCTGTTGCCTTTGAAATGGCAAAATATGGTCACAGTTATTCCAACCCAAAAGCCTAATCCCACAGGGGGGTCTGTTACCCAAAGAGACAGGGGCAGGGTGGGAGCTGCCTTTTAAAGGCTCCCGTCCACAGGCAAAAATACCCAGATGGTGCCCGATTAGGCACCAAAAGTCCGAGACCGGCGGGCAAATGCGCCCCACCCATGGGAAGGGATTTGTAGACTTGCTGCCTCAAACTTTTCCACCTGGCGTTGGCACCAGCCAAAGAGGCAGGGCAGCAAACAAACTGGTTGTCATTTGAATGCTCTCCTTTCTACACCAAACTTGGTGCCCAGATTTTCTTTCTTTCATTCATTTTCTCACAACCAGAACAAGCAGGTGACCAAAGGGGCAAGGAAGTGAGAAATTGGCAGGGAGTGAGGGGAGGAAGTTCTCAATCAGCCTTCATTCCAGCTTGTTGAGGCAGTACTGTTCTTATTGTGCCTCTTGTGAATCTGGAAATCCGTTTCAGAGCTACCTTAGCGAAATGCAAGCATGGTTTTTGAGTACCAATTCCCTAGCCCTTTTTCTCCGGATTCTTCAGCAATCAGCTGGAATCACTAATCTGGGGAAACCTGACCTCCCAGTTGTGAATTCACAGCAGCTTCAATAACATTTTCCCACTGTGTAGCCACCTCTTTGCCTGTCATATGTCTTGTTTTCCTCCCACAAGTTGGAGGAGATGCAAACATTCAATACAGTCAGTTTTCCCCACACCATTCTAGAAGTTGTTGCACGTATGTCATCAAACAGTTTGTAATCTGTCGGTCCACCCTTGGTTTTAAAAGCTTTGCAATTTAAAGACTGGCCATGGTATTTAGGAGGCCTTTTTCCAGAATGGATACAGATGGGCATGCACAATGACCATCCAGCCTTCCCCTGTTTTAGAGTAAGGACTGGACAACTTGAAGTCCTCCGACTCTGGGTTGCATCAGCCTTCTTTTCTACACCACCCATCTATTACGTTTTGTAATCCCAAATCAGGGGTCCTCAAAGTTTTCAACCAGCGGGCCGGTCCACCACCACCCAGACACCACTGGGGGCTGGATCACAGTCCAAAAGCAGCTGCGGAGGCTGGCTTGCTCACAAAACAGGGGGTAGGTGTGGGGGGTTGCAATTGGTCCCAGGGGCTGGATTCAGGACCTTGGGGGGCTGCATCCGGCCCTGGGGCCTTAGGTTGAGGACCCCTGTCCCAAATAATTGACTTTGGAAAGCTGTTGTGAACTCTATAATGTAAGTGGCCAAAAGGCCAACTCCTACATTCATTTCTCAGACTTATTTACATGGCTAGCAGCCAACATTTTCCTTACAGTTCAGCTTCAAAAAAGGAAACAGTTATGCAATGGCCATAAACTAGCTGACTTGAAAGTGCTTATGTATTTTGAGTATTCAGCCTTACATATTTTCTCCCTCTTCAATTTCCCAGTTGTAGCAGAAATGTAATTAAACACCACACTGTGATGTCTAGTACATGAACCACAAACAAGCAATTATTAGAAATTATTTTTGAGTTCACAATCAAATATTTATTTGTTTAAAAAAAGGAAAATCCATTTCTAGGGCAGCCTATAAAAATAATATATTACCCTTCTAAAGTGTGACCAGAAACTCTGTAAGTTAATTAAAATCACTTTGTCCTAATAGCTCCTATAATGAGAAAGGGTTGCTCAACTAACCATAGTAAGAAAGGTTTCATTTTGTTTTTGCTACCACTGTCATCAATTTCAGACATTTTTGTTTCCCAGCATTTAATAAGTTCAAAAAAATCACCTCTGTGGCTTTTAGGATTTGCACGTGTGAATCTCAATATATGCCAAAATAGCCAATTAAGATCCTAAAATGCCAGAAGTGTGATATACACAGCCAGAGGTAGTTACCCAGATAATTTATCATCAGCGTTTTAGAATATTTGATTACTGATTAACATAGGAAAAGCAGCAGACTTTAATGAGAGAATAAATTACCATTGGTGGAAAAAAGTTAAATGAAAATGAGTGCAACGATAGTATATTCAATTCAACATCTAAGTTTTATTAATTTTAGGGGAGCTGTTCCCTCTCTCAAAAGTCACAAAAAGTGTATTGGCTCTTAAGTTTTATTTGACTAGGTTTAACTGGCTTCTCAATATTCTCCACCCTACTTAGAAACACAGGGCTCTATCACACATCCTTTAAAATGTTGATTAAATTTCAAGATAAAGTGTTTCCAAAAATCTTGTCCCCATGGCTTTAAAAAAATGGTTATGCCTCCTTTAGCGAGTTTTCCAAGACCTACTGGAGAAGTTGGGAATTTTTTTCGGAGTATTTTTACCCCACCTTTCTTCTTAGAAAAGGACCCAAGGTGGCTTATAGTAATGAGGGACAAAATACAGTCCAGTACAATTAAGACATATTCAAATTTAAGAACAGGGAATTGAGAGACATCTTACAGCATTACAAAAACAACATTAAAGCTAGAAAAGGATGCAAGCAGTTAAAGAGAGAGTAAAATTTCCATGTAAAAGTTATGAGGGATATCACTGAAAACATAGTGTCAATGCCATCACAAAAGATTATAAGTGGTTATAAACACAAAGTCTGTGTGATCATATAGATTCCTATAAAAGACACATAATAGTTAGTCCATCATTCAGGGAAAGCTTGCCTGAAGAGAATGGTCTTTGCTTGTTTCTGGAAGGACAATAGAGGTGAGACAGTCCTGGCCTCTAGTGGGAGGGAGTTCCAGAGTCTGGGTGCAGCAGTTGAGAAGGCCCTTTCATGGGTTCCCACGAGACGTACCTGTGAGGGTGGCAGGATGTAGAGAAAGGCATCTCCTGATGCTTGCTGCTCTACTCTGAACAAAGGGATTTTAGGGAAGCTAAATGATACAATAGGCAAAATGCAGCTGCTTCCTAGAGAATTATATTTACAAAGATGTCAAATTGGAGAGAGGTAAAGTAAAAGCATTGTGACATTCTTTTTTTTTTAAAAAATCACCAGACAGACAACGTGGTTAATGTTGACAGCAAGCATGCAGTTAGAAATAGGCTTGCGCTGGAGAGTTCAGAGTTTCCATTGAACCAGGTCAAGTTTGAACTGAATTTGAGACCACCTGCTGTGCCCCACTAGCTCCTTCTGGTAGTGGTGGAAGAAGAAGGAGCAGGATGGCCTCCTCCTCCTTCCTCTTGGTTGCTTCAATTTCTTTTGCAGAGATTGAAGCAACCAAGAAGGAGGAGGTGGTGGCGATGGGCAGAGAACACTGCTCTCTGTTCCACTCAACAGCTGACTTTGACAGGTCCTGTCAAGGTCATCTGTCATGCGGAGTGGAGAGCAGCATTCCTAAGTGGAATAATTTGTTTGTTGAAGCAACTGCAAGTTGAGGTATCACTGTATAGTCCAGCCCTCAACAGTTTCTGAGGGACAGTGAACTGGCCCCCTGCTTAAAAAGTTTGAGGACTCCTGATCTATATGGTCCCTTTCATAAGCAATGCAGTGGAATATTTCAAATGCAGGCACTCCTCATGAGACTCCCAATGTGGGCCCCACTGGAGTACCAAAATGCACAAAACTATTTTTATCCAGATAAATAAACATGTCTTTCCATTTTCTTGGAGGGGTCTTTTGGACTTTGTTATGTGCCAACAAGTTGGAAACAACTTATAGTGACTACAGTAGGGCTTTCTATATATATGAAATACTTAAAGGTGGTTTTACCAGTTCCATCTCTCCCCATGAGTTTTCACAGCTTTGTGGGTCTGGTCTCCAGAGGGTCTACTCCATCATTCTATCTTCTGCACTACACTGGGTACCTTTTTAGACTTAATAGATCTTAATTGCTGACTGAAGACCATGCCATTCAAAGGTATGATTGCAATGGTGATCACCCACAACTGTATTTCATCTTTTAAAAAATCAATTTTTCCCATCCATTAATCTTAGCTATCCTTGAAAAGATGGGCCAGAAAATGCTCCTCTAATGCAAATAATGTTTTTATGTAGATAACACAAAATTACAGATAAAGGGTAAGTCAGCTGCTTCCACTGTACATGACTGCATTGAGTTTCTTAAATACACCGGTGTTTTCAGTGTTAGAGCCAGCCTCTTAATGGAATGTTTGCTCCTTTCTTTTTTTAGCTTTAATGTTGCCTTTTATTGCTGTAAGATGACCCTCAATTCCCTGTTTTCAAACTTGAATATGTCTTAAATGCACTAGACTGTATATTGTCCCTCATTACTATAAGCTGCCTTGGGTCCTTTTCCAAGGAGAAAGGCAGGGTAAAAATACTCAAAAATAAACTGCATCACTTTAAAAAAATAAAAGAGAAATGGAAAAATTCTTCCTGAAAGACGAAATGAGGAATCAACAGAGGAAGTATTTGTTTGTTTGAGGGAAATAATGATGATGTGCCAGAGGATGGGAGTTCAAGTCCCCATTATGCCTGCCCCCTACAAGTAAAAACAGTCTAGGACCTAGAATCTAGGTGACCTTGAGCAAACTGCACTGCCCTGGGGTGTCCCAAGAAGAAGGGGACAGTAAATCACTTCTGTGCATTCTCTACATGGAAACTTTTGAGATGGATCACCAAAAGTCAGAAGATGATACACACACACACACACACACACACACACACACACACACACACACACACACACACACACACACACACACAAGTGTTTAAGTATTACAAAAGCACATAGCAGGTGTTTTTCTCAGCCTTAAATGCTCTCAATAAAGATTCTCTCAGGATTTCTGAGATCAGGCTTCTGTCACGCAGGTCTTCAAAGGGGAAATCAGGACGAATCTTACTTGATGTTAGTATATCTTTGGAGCTTATATCCTATCATAGTTTCAACCATTACAGCCATCTTGTCACATTTTGTTATTTTTTTAAAAAACCTAAGATGTTATGGTCCATCAAATAACTTTTAGCATGTGATGACTGTATTAATCAGTGACCTCCAAAATATCATATCATTAATAGCTCAGATCAGGTCTTACAAATCAAAATCATGTCACGCCACCATCTCCTTCTTGAAAAACAGTCATGACAATTGCTTTGTGTTTGGATGAGAAGCGGTTAACTGATTGGGAAAAAAAGGACTCAGCTTTTGGGTGTTACTATGTCAATGACAGTGAACACAAGACGGTATCCTATAGACCAGTGGTTCTCAACCTGTGGGTCCCCAGATGTTTCTGGACTGCAACTCCCAGAAATCTTCATCACTGTCTGAGCTGGCCAGGATTTCGGGGAGTTGCACTCCAGGAACATCTGGGGACCCACAGGTTGAGAACCACTGCTATAGACTATATCAACTGCTGCCATTGGTTCTGTCAACATCCAAGCTTCCCTTTGCTATTTAACACTTTTATTTTTATTTTTTATTTTTATTTATTTATTTTTTTTTAGAGTATTTTTACCCCACCTTTCTTCTTGAAAAAGGACCCAAGGCAGCTTACAGAATGAGAGATAATATAGAGTCCAGTACAATTAAGACATGTTCATACTGGCAACATGGATATGATATTGTGCAGCAATATTGGTCTATTTCCTGGTGTTTTGATTTGTGGCTACAGAAGCACAATACCCCACAGTTGCCTGTTGAAAGCACACCTGTTTATGCAAGCCTTCCCTCTATAGTTCATCTGTTTAATGTACTATATAAATATTGCATGTCTTGTCTATTTGTGTAGTGCATATATTTTATGCTTGATTACCGTTGAACACCAGTTTGACATTTTTCAAATCTAAATATTTTATAGATATTTATAAATAATAAGCATATAATTTATATAATATGAATAATGGAATATACAGATCATATATTTTGCTTGAGGGCAGGATAGGATGAAAAATACGACGAGGAGTAAACATCCACCTTTCATTCCTCCCTTCCTTATCAAAGGAATAAATAAATAAATGGTATGGAAAAAAGGAAGTGGAAACAGAGGAAGGGGGAAGGTGTTTCATCTGCAGCCTGCTTAGAGATTTGACATTTCAGATATGATTGATCTGGAAATATGTGTGAGTTATTTTGAGGTTGTTATAAGATGTCATTACCTGATGAGATTCATTCCTTTCCTTTTGGCTCAATCTGTCTACCCCACTGATTTTCGTGTGAAACTGGTATTCTGAATATAATGTGTGATTTGTTTAATTAACAGACTTTCATTCTTAAAGATGTCTTTTTGCAAGGCATTATTTGTATATTAAAGAAAAGAATAAAGTGAACATTGTGGGATTGATATGGTTTTCTTTCTCAGAAAAAATATTTTGAAGTGGAAAATATTCTGAACTTTTGTTACCTTCATGTTCTTCCTGGTGCTTCAAAAGAAATGAGGAAGTGGAAAGTAGCAGTCTAGTTTGCCAAACTTTGCAAATGTGACATTGCTGGCCGTCATTAGTTAGAACCACAAAATAATGGAGATGGAAGGGATGTATAAGAACACTGAGTCCAACCCCCTACTCAGTACAGGAATCCAAATATAAATATATCTGACAGATGTTTGCCTAATTTTCTATTGTGTTGGAGCTCTCACTATCTCCTGAAGTAATTGGTTCTACCGTCATACAGTTAGAAATTTTTTTCCCTGATATTCCCTGATATTCAATCAAAATCTGGCTTCTTGTAATTTGAGCCCATTTTTATGTGTTTTGGCCACTACTGCGCTTCAAACAGCAACCGCTTTTTGTTTTGAATAGCCTTCTGCCCTGCCCCGGTCACGTGGTCACTGAAGTGATTCAGCATTCCGTACTTGGCGTTTTCTCATGAATCGTTTTCCCCATCCACACTTTGCTAAACCACCTTTTGTTATGATTTTGTCCGTCATTTTCCCATCATCTGCTTTTATTTCAGAAATTTTTTTTTAGGGTAACGTCATGCTATTGTTCTTCCATTCTAAGTAATGTAGCTAATTTTCCACTTTTCTGACAGGATAAGGCATACAGAGGGGGGAACTCGGGGGAAAAAGGTGCATGGTGTCCACAGTTTCAGCCAAATCGCTTCAAAAAGTGGTCTTGAAATCAGTTTAAAGAAAACACCACCCCTGGTGGCCATCACAAGAAAAACAAACACAGTGGCTGGAAAGGGGTGTGGTCAAGGGGGCTCTGCAGAAAAAGTGATTGGAAATGTGGTAGGTGATTTTTAAGGCGATTTGACTTTAAGCAAAGGGCAATTCAAAACCTAAGTGGAGTAGGGCTCTTGCACTCTGAGATGACTGAGAATATTATAACCGGGAAACATTTACTTTGGGAAGTAGTGAGCACTCCAAGCCTGGAGGCATTCAAGAGAGAATTGGCCAGCCATCTTCCAGATCTGCTTTGATCTGGATTTCCTCCTTAAGCAGGGAGTTGGACCCTATGGCCTCATACATCCCTTAGATCTAATTATTCTATGATTCTACAGGACTTACTTCTGTTCATATTTGAATGTCTGAACTAAGCAGTTATAGCAAATCATTACTGCTTTAACTGTCCAGGCACCATTCTATGGAATCATGGGCTTTTTATTAGCATAAGATACTTCAACATGTCTTAATTTTACTGGACTGTGTATTATCCCTCATTACTGTAAGCCACCTTGGGTCCTTTTCCAAGGAAAAAGGCAGGATAGAAATACTCTAAAATAAATAAATAAATAAATAAATAAATACTGAGAACTTTCTTTTAGAGAGCGATCTTGTGGACACCTCTGAACAGCTGTACAACATTCTAAGTACTCGCCAGCCTGCAAAATTACATAGGATGGAGACAACTGAAGTGGCATCATATTGCTGTATTGTTTATGTCCCACTTTTTCTCTAGACAAAATCAAAGCTAGACTATGTGTGATACCTTCATAGGCTGCTACTAGGCGGAAAAGTTGCTGAGCTTTCGAGTGCACAAGCCCTCTTTTTCAAAGCAGGTATAAAAGTCCAAACATGGCAAGGGATGCCATTTGCCAGGAGAGAGTTCTTAAAAGTTCACTTGGCAAGATGGAAGCCAGACTTCTTCTTGGAAGGCACAGAGTAGCATGGTCCGATGGAGATGGACTTTACAGGCCAGTTCAAACAAAGAGCTGGATCCTATGGGCACCTCCCTCTTGCTTACAACCATCCCTTTTGCTTACAACTTTTTATCCAGAATGATTGAAGGTGGCATATAGCCCCCTGCAAATTCCATTTTATCCTTAAAGTACCCTTGTGTGGTAGATTTGGCTAAGAGTTTATCTTTATTTATTTCCCAGTTATATTTGTATTTTGGTTTTCCTCTAAGTAGTCAAGATAGTGTGCGTGGCTTTCCTGTTCTACAGTTTATTTTTACAAAACCTGTCAAGTAGATCAGGTTCCTTGATTTAGAGTGAGTCAACTGTCGTTCATTAGATTTTCTTTGGCTCTAAAAGGACCTAAAGGCCAAGTCACAACCATCACTACAAGTTCTTATATCCAACCATTATCCCTAGTTGGAACCTTTGGTGACTCAGATTTATTGGGCAGGGGGAAGAGATCCAAATGAAAATACAAAATGAGAATTAAAGAGATTGTGATAGTGAAACAATATCTAAATCAAAAACAGAATTTGGCACTAGGTTTCAAAATTGCATAACAAATTGCATAACAAAATAGTTATGTTGGTTGGAAAATGGGGGAATCAATGGTTGCCATTTTGGTAGCAAATAATTTAATTCATTTGATCACTGGTGACTAATTTGTTAATTAAATTGCTCTAGAATACATAGAATTTAAAGAGCATAACACATGGCTTGCCAGTCACTGGCATTTTTCAGTGGACTTATTTGTATTAGATTTGCTTTCTCCAGCCTGTCACTCTTTCTAGTTTGGACTCCAAATCCCATAATACAAGAGAGCTTTGCAGATACCCTGGACTGACGGAAAGATGAACAAGTGGGTCCTAGGTCAAATCAAGCTTGAATTACCTCTGGAGGCAAAACTGTTGAAACTAAGGCTGTCACACTTTGGACGCATCATAAGAAGACAAGATTCTCCAGAAGAGACAAGAATGCTGGGAAAGGCAGAAGGTCCTTTGTGCATAAGCTATATGTTTTTTCTCCTTCTGAAAATTTTTGTTGGCATCTTCCTATTCACCCTCCCTCTCCCTGTTCTTCAAACACCATATCTTACAGAGGCATCTTTTGATAGATCATTTCTATGAGCAATGACACCATCATTTGGCCCAGTTGTTTATGATCCTCCTGTCAAGCAAGACTGGGATTGCAAGGAGGTGGCAGTGTGGACAATGGAAGGTTTTTCCCCTTCATTTCATAATTATAATTAGCTTGTTGATCAGCTTTACCACGAATTTATGGCTCCGTTAATCATGCTTTGTGTAATAAAAGGAATATGACAGCCATAAATACCACCCATTTGGTAAACGAACAGACATGGTATTAAAAAAAAGTTTATGCAAGCACATGAAGTTATCATAAAATTCCCTGCAATTATTATCTCTCTTTTACCTCTCCAGAAAATGATTGTTCTCCTGGTACATGTCCGTGTAGTCAGAGCTTTAAAATGTAGGCGCTGGGCAGTAAATTGCATTTTTGAATTACGCATTGGAATCAATTATAGCACCATCGCCAGGGCTATATATAACAGGAAGACTTGCCAGATGTGTAATTCTCTCTCCTTCCCCCTCTCTTCTGGTACACTGGAACATTTGTTGTTTTTAGAATGGCTAAGTAAGGACCTTGGGTTAATCAATGAATTTCATGGATTCATGTGACAAGAGGAGAGAGGCAGGAAAAAAAGGAATACAGGAATGACTTTGCCACAAGGAGAATTTTGCAAGGGCAAGATCATCTCAGGGACTTATCAAATCATGCTGTTGCATTTAAGTTACCTTTGTTCAGCCAAGCTGAAATTCACAGGAAATACAAGCTGTGCGTCAGGCATAGCATAAAACTGAACACAAATGGAGTTGAAAAATTCTCGTTGTGAGCACTTTCTTGGGGCTTGTTCAGATGCTGACCGGTTATCTCAGGAGAAAGATGTCCATGTGAAGCTCATGTGAATACATGAAAGGGATGGTCCAGGTCTTGCAGGTTCAGCATGTTGGGGTGTTCAGAACAGCAGGGGCTACGATAATGTATCCCACATCCCTGTTTCTCCTCTTTTCCCTGATATCTTGCTCCTGTGATCCTCTCCATAGCTGTGGTTGGACTTTCCCGGGATCAGCATATTGTTGACTTTCCCGGGGTCAGAATATTGTTGGAAACTATCCCTCAGAATATGGGTTTCAAGAGCAATTATGAGCCATAAACTTACAAAACTCCTCATTCCTACTTCTTGAGGCGTACTGATCTCTTTATGGGAGGGGATTGTCATGGGGTATTATAATAATCACTTCAATTGCTTCTAAATTATTATTATTATTATTATTATTATTATTATTATTATTATTATTATTATTATTATTATTATGACCATTTCTGGAAACTATTGTTGTTGTTGTTGTTGTTGTTGTTGTACTTTGTACTATGGAACGTTTATCGCCTTGAGTTCCTTTGGGAAAATCTGGCAGGATATAAATAAATAAATAAATAGATAGATAGATAGATAGATAGATAGATAGATAGATAGATTGATTGATTGATTGATTGATTGATTGATTGATTGATTGATTGATTGATTGATCACTGATATGACTCACTGATAGCCAAATATAATTGACTGGAGCCAATTATGACACGCTGCCCTCTTTCCCACTGCTCTTTTTGAACCGCAGGCCAGAATCCTATTGCTTTACTACACTTGCATAAGGGACATCTCATTGGCTGCACCTTAACATATGGCAATGTGCTGACAAGACATAATGAGATTTCTCTTAAAGTTAGCAGTACCCAAAGAAGAGGAAAGAAAGAGAGGGTTCTGCATGATGCCTGCCCAACTTTCTTGTCTCCTCACCTGTTCCCCAGGCCAGCTTGCATCCTCTCTGATCATGAAAGCCTGTTTGGTGTTTTGATAATGAATAAAGCTAATGCTGATGTTATAAAATAAAGTGCTGCCCATTATTCTGGTGAATAACGATGGATCACAGATGATAATCAACTGGTGCATCTGATGATTTGTATTCTCCAGAGCTTTCACAGCTGGGATCTGATAGTTGTGAGTTTTTTGGGCTGTTTGGCCATGTTCTGGAAGTTTTATTTCCTGACCTTTCACCAGACTCTTTGGCTGTCATCTTCAGAGGCAAGGAGCTCAGGGAACTAGGAGTTCTCTCTGTTGTCTATGAACACTTTCTATTCTTTTATTTTACTCCCTGCTGCACTGTGAGACTTGCCTTGCTCCTGCTACTTGGATACTTGTACTTTCCAATTTTAGTTTGTTGCAAATTTCATTGGCAATTGTTTTTCCACAAAGGTCCACAGCTCTAGCAATTACATTTTTTGAACTAATTTGATAATTATGTTATAACCTAATGACATTATTAATCATGACTTTGTCCGCAGAGAAGGCTCCACAGGGGGATGATACTTTTTCATTGTCAAGGTTTTGTTTGTGTCCTAACTTCCTGTTATCTGAGTAATAGAGTGATGAACTAAAAAGGAGCCATGTCCCTTTTAGTGATATATATAACCTAGAAGGAAAGGACCACAATTGTCCATGCTTACTTCTTCTTTTAGGGGAAAAGGTGAAAGTGCTGCTCAGTAATATAAAGTCTACTGAAAAAACTGCTCCCAATGGGGCTTAGTTCTAGGTATGCGGGTGTAGGGTTGCCTTCATTTTAATAAACCTCTTAAGTTGTCTAAAGCCACTATCTCACCTGGGGGAAGATCCAGATATTGTGGAATTCCGGCTTTTCTTCTTTCTTGGTCACGTGACTGAAGATGTGGGATCTCCATTCCCACGTACAATGACTTTTTTTTAAAAAGTGCAGACCAGCCCCAGGGCCAGCAGGTAGCAATAGAAAAAATAAAAATAAATAAAAAACTGCTGAGAGCCCAAAGTGTGTGTGTGTGGGGGGGGTTAAAAAAATATTAACTTGTTTGAGGGGGCATAGCCAGGTTTTTTAAAAGCCCAGTGGCCATGGGGACAAGATTTGGAAATGCTTTATCTTGAAATTTAATCAGCATTTTTAAGGATGTGTGATAGAGCCCTAAGATATCCTTCGTGCAGCCAGATGTCTCAGTTTTTAGAACCAGGAAATAGGCAGAGCTTAGGAAAACAACTTCATCAGTATAATAAGAAAGATACTAATTCAGTACATTGTAGGATGTGATTGACTCTCCATTACAGGATCAGAGATTTCTTCAATGTAAATAGCTGTAAGGGTTGTATGAATTTCTCTTCATTAGTAGCTCACAAGAGATCCTTGGTCTTTTGATTTCCCCAAGAGATCCTTGGTCTTTTGAACTGGAAAGGTAGGGAGCTGAGGATTCCTTGCTTTTTTCTGTCCATTTGCACTGCTTTCTCTTGCAATGCAGAGGGGGGAGCTTAGAATCATCTTGGCTTTTTTCTGTTTATTTGCATTGCTTTCTCTTGCACTGTGGAGGGGTGAGCTGAGAATTGTCCTGGCTTTTTTCTGACCATTTGCATTGCCTTCTCTTGCAATGTGGAAGTAGCTTCCTTTACAGCTGTTGTTTGTGACAGTAGCTTGCTTGGCAGCTGCTGAATTATTTATTTATTTTCCCCCTGTCAGCTGTGGGTAACTGAATCAGTGATTAATGAATCAGTGAATGTGGGGGTCCTACTGTATTCAGAAATTTTGGAGTCTTTTCCATCCTCATCCGTCCTCCCCTGAGGCAAAGATATTGTCGGAGTTCACTGGAAAGGTTCCAAAGCCGATCTGATCTTGATTACAGAAAGGGGGACAGGAAACAAACACACAGAGAGAGATGATGTTTTCTCAGAGCCAGCTGAGAAAGACACACAAACAAAGGACTGACATGTTCATCTCAGAACCCTTCCTTTTATTCTCTAATCTGTTGTTGACAAATACACATTGGAGCATTAATGAAAACATTGGTTCTAATAGGAAGCAGGTGCCCTTATAGCCCTTTGGCCCTACATCAAAGCAAAGATGTCAGGGGAAATAGAAGGTCACTTCCAGATATGCTACTTTGGCAAAAGTCAGGAGTGTGTGCACTACACTGAAACTTCCCCGAAAAGCATACTCTGAAAAAAGGTTCCCAGAAGATATTATGGTTTCCATGGAATAAATAATTCAAAAATCCTACCACTGTTGATGTTGTCACTACTCCTGTTAGAGATCATGCTGTTACATGTGCAGTTCCAATGTGTTTCATAATGCATTAGATAGAAAATTCCTCATCTCCTTACTAGTGCACCCCCAGTTAATGTATTTTAAATACAATGTCCATTTCCTACTCAGTGCAGGGCAGACCTTGTGAAACAGGGATTTTATTTTTTTATGTATTAATTGTTTTAAACTGCTTGTTATGTTTATGATTTTAATATGTTGTAATAGTTTTAATATGTTGTTGTATGCTTCCTAGAGACTATTTGGTAGTGGGGCAGTGAAAAAAAATCTGTAAAATAAAAATAAATAAACAAGGCAAATGGAGTGCTAATCCTCAAAACACCTTGCTTTGGAGGTACTTTTATATTCTGTCCTATGAAATCTTGCCACCTTCTTGCACTTGGGTGACCATCTTTTTGGCGTAATGATAAGTGATGACTAGGAAAATGCTGAGATGTAAGAAGGCAAGAACCACAGTAAGGTACCACCATCCACATCTTGAGACTGTTCTGGAAGACAATGTGACCCAAACTGCAGTCCTAGCTAAGCTGGTGAAATGGGCCTTACGGTTTCTCCGCACCCAGTATGGCAGGCAGGTGGGATGGGTGGAGTGGAGGCAATGCAGGTTGTCCCTCCTCACTAGAGCTGGCCATAATACATGAGCCAGGAAAAAAATACAAACTGGGCTGGTTTGGGGTTCAGTTCATGGTTTGGTTGGTGGAACCATTTTTGCCACACACAAAAAAAAAAAAAAAAATAAAATAAAAGCAAAAGCAAAAACAAAAGCAAAAGCAAATGAAGCCCTGAAGGCAGTGGACACATATCCATAGGCAGCAGACCCAGCTTCAAGGTTCGTTTTAGGGGTGGGTAGGTTTAACGAGAGTTTGTGTTTCCTGGGCAGCTATCAAAAACCACTGGTTTTCCAACTCATGCCCATCTTTCACATGAAGATACAATTCATATTTTTAAGCAAAGAGTTTTTGCTGTTGAGGCACAGATGGATATATCTGCTGTTGCATCTACAACGACAACAAAATGGTTGGCTAATACAAAACAGTTGCATCATTATGAACAAAATTTAACTGTCCCAATGAAAATGCAATATAGGAAAGCATATACTCACTTACGATTTGAACAAATGGATACTATGATGAAATGGGGTAGGTTTCAGGGTATCCCTATAGATAATCGTTTATGTGTTTGTGGAAACCCTGCCCTCGAGGACTTAGCTCATTATGTATTAGACTGTCCCCTATATAGCAATATAAGAGAAAAATATTTACAGCACATTTTAAAGAAAGTGGAAAACAGAAGCATCTCAGAGAAACTGAGTTTTTTATTACAAACATCCAATCTAGATATAATAAACAGAGTCACAATATTTGCTTTTAAAGCCGCTATATGCAGAGCTAAATATTTGGATGGTATAGGTGTAAAGTGCTATAAAGATTCAGAAGTTTGAAGACAGCCTCTTAGAATGCAAATTAAATGTTTTATGTAAAGGTTTTAAAATTGTAAAGTAAATACTTTTTAGGGGATTTTAGTAAATTGGCTTACTAGTAAACAATATTTTATATTATATTTTAAAGCATTAATATTAAAATGTTTATTTTATTGTATAAATACTGATTAATATGGCATGATAATATGGCTTGTTTGCAATGATCTGACGATTATGCAATAAATAGTTTTATCATTATCATTATCATTACTGGAATAGTGTTGTGGATAAAATCTGATTGCAGATCCTTCCTCACTCATGAAGCTTACTGGGTAGCCTTGAAAGCAAGTGCCTATTTGTCACCTTAATAGATCTTTGTAATTCCAGATGACCCCATTGCTGCCGAGATCCCCCAACTGCTTGGGGTGGGTGGGGAGGACGGGACGTCCGTGTGATGAATGAGTTCAGAGAAATAAGATTGTCAGTTCTTGCCTGCAGCGGAATTGTAGAGAACTTAAAAGTGTGACAAATTCATTTGCCTAAATAGATTTTAATACTTTTTGTTAGTAACTCATCCTCTGTCTGCCGAAATGTTCCAATTGTAGCTCAGCAGTCTTTGTTGAATTATTACTTACCTGCATTGTCAGACATGCTTGCTCATGCCTAGCCCATCACCCAGATAGCAAGACTGTGCTGCCTGTCATATCAAAACAAGACTCTTTAATATTCACACTTTCCCTATCGGTGCTATTATCCCTTGTGTAAAGAGGCTTATGAAGGCATTTTTCTTTATAAAAAAATATTTTGATTAAAGTGAAAGCTTGAAGAAAAGTGTCAGGTTTCCCCCACCATCTGTGATCTTGACGCACACCTATCACACTCTCAAATTCTTTAATGTATTCTAAGCTCTGCTGACATACCTTCCAAGCCAAGTAATTTTTTTACCTCCTGGTGTCAAATAGATTTCATGAGAGTTGCCTTTGCAGCCAGACCAAATAAACCCTCCCTCCCTTTGTCAAAGGAAGCTGAAATTAAGCAATCTGAGCATCTTGCTTAGGGTTTAGAAAATTCAACTCCTGAAACAACAGGGTTTAGCTTACTCTTCCATTTCCCAAATTACCTTGTACATTAATCAAACAAGGAATTGTCACCTTCTTGGCAAAACTATGCCATTTGGGGGGAATAGAAGAAGCTGATTCTGACGTATAGTGATAACCAAGCTATTATTTTGCCCTTCACTATGATTAAGGAAATTGAACGGAAAGCATAATGAGGGACAGTTTTAACATGTGCTGAACTGCAATGTTGTACAATTCAAGTTTTTTTTTAACCAAGTCCTCTTGGGGGGGAGAGGGGATGCATAAACCAAGAAGAAGGTAGGTGTCTGTTGCCAGTGATAGTGTTCTGAGATGTTGCCAGGTGCTAACAGATTACCACAAGTCTTTAGTGAGAGCATGGGGAAATACTGGTCTTTGGATGTTTTCGGCTACAGATCCTATACTCCTGTATCCCTATCTAGGGATGGGCACTAAACGGAAAAATAGCATTTCAGGGTTTTTTGTTTGTTTCTAGTGACGTTTTGTTACGTTTCAGCGTGCAGATGAGGAGAAACCCCATGCTTCCTGATGACCTCTCCCAGTGGTCTCATATAGATGAGATATTGAGCCACATGGGACAAGTCTGACAATGTATACCAAGGGACTCCCCCAATCCAAGCAGTTGAGGTGCCTCGATGGTCCACCTGACAGTATTTTTAGGGTTAATATACTACCTTAGGCTCCACATCAGTGTAGGTCAGTGATGGTAAAACTTTTAGAGACCAAGTGCCCAAAATGTGATTCAAAACCCACTATTTTTTTTTTTTTTGCAAAGTGCCAATACAACAATTTAACCTGAATACAGGGGGCTGTGAAGGGGCAATGTTGGGTGCCCACAGAATGGGCTCTGAGTACCACCTTTGGTGCCCATGCCATAGATTTGCCAACACTGGTATAGGGAGTTAAACAGCTGGGCCTGAATTTGAAACTAGAGACGGGCAAAAAAACAGAACGATTGAAAAATGAAGTGATTTTTAAAGAAAAACGAAATGAAACAAACTGGAAATATTCAGTTCGTTTCCTTTCATTTTTCATTCCCTCTCAATCTGGTGCGTCTTTAAAAGGGATTCCAACCTGAGGCCTCTCAATGCCTGCCACCACCACTGCCACCACCAAGCCCGACACGGGGAGGCCTTTTGAGGCTGCAGTGAGGCCTTCCAGTGCCTGCCACTGCCACCGAAAATCAAGCCCGGGGCAGCCTCACTAAGGAAACTGGCAAGGAAGGGTGAGCAATGCCAGCGCAAGGCCTCGCTGCTGCCACTGGAGCCCCTCTAGAGTCCAGAAGCTGCCAGAGCCCAGAGGGAGGAGGAGCTGAGTTCAAGCCCCAAGATGAATGAAACATTTTGTTATTGTTTCATTTCGTACATTTCTTTCAAAAATTCATACAAAATGGAACGAAATAAGATGCAGGCAGGGACGAAACAGAACAAAAGGAAGCACCTTGTATCCGTTTCATGGCCATTCTCTATTTGAAACTCATTTATTATGTTTTTCCTCTTCATTTTACCATCTTGGATGGGGGGGAAGTGCTTCAACGCAAATAACGCTTTAAGCTAAATTGGATACAATGAAGCTGCTGCTTGTGCGTATGCACTTTAAAAGATGAGAAGCATCTAAAGGGTTCTTTGCATCTTTTTGAGCAACCAGCCAGTCGTTTGGCACTTACTGCTTGCTTTTTGTGCATGCGTAATTCTCAGAAGGAAAGGACACATAGTTTTGTACAGCCAGCTTCCAAGTATCACACAGATATAAAAAAGAAAAGAAAAAAGCAGCACTCCTTGTCTTGCTCTCGCTTCAAGGGGAGAAATCTAATGCAGCTTGAAATAGTCAAAATAATCTCTGTGTGAAATAATAAAGACTTTAGTCATTATTCTTTAAATTTCTGGCTCAAATAGCATGCAGGAAGAAGTCTATAACATATAAGGGATACCAGGAAATATCACCCTCGTGCAAGCACATCCAGTAAGTCGTATGCAATGCGGAAAATCTATGATTCTATTATTTCCTTGACTACTTAGCATGTGTACAATAGGAGAAAAATATATTATGTGTCTTCTATTTGTTTGCACTGAAAGATTAATGTATATTTTTAAATAAAACGATGGGGCATATACTGTATATACTTGAATATAAGCCTAGTTTTTCAGCCCTAATTTTGGGCTGAAAAAAGGGGCCATCGACTTATATTCAGGTCAATGCTTTTAGCCACTGAGGCAAGTGCTTGGGTCAGTGGCAAAAAGTCATTTTAAACATTGCGTGCCACTTCTCACGGCCCCCTCTGCATCACAGGGGAGCTGTGCGATGTTTAAAATGACTTTTAATCACTGACCCAAGCACTTGCATCAGTGGCTAAAAGTCATTTTAAACATCACACGCCACTCCCCTAGCTCACAAAGGAGGAGCCGCCAGGCCCTGCTACATTTCCCACCCTAGACTTATACTTGAGTCAATACGTTTTCCCATTTTGGGGGGGTTAAATTAGGTGCCTCAACTTATACTCGGGTCGACTTATGCTCAAGTATATACAGTATATGAGGGGAAATGGGCATCCCCCCCGTTTTAAAATCCAGCTTTTCAAGTTGAAACCACTTGTTCTAAAATCTGTGAATGGAAGATATAGAAATACCCAGTTCCTTCCCTCACATTCTTCACAAATTAGAAACTTAATTATTACAAAAGCAATAATTTAGTGTCGGAATGATAAGCACCCTAACTCCAAAGAAGTTTCCATGGCACATTTTACATTTTTTTCTAACTTTCTTCAAAAAGGAAAATAAGAGAAAAGAAAGAACAACAGCATTTGAAACAATTGAATCAACTGAATAATGAAATATTACCGTTTGCAACAATGTTCAATCGAAGGGTACAAGAGACAGGGGGAAATGTTAGAAGTCATTTTCTATTGCTCATTATGAAGGCTTTCAAAGTGTAATTTCTGTGGAGCAGTAATTGGCATAATTGAAATGAGTGGGGCTTGGGCCCAGCAGAACTCTTTGAAGATTAGGAAATTAATCTCTAATGAGTCTTGTTAGCGTAATTCTTGTAGAGTGCTTTGGGGGGAAAACATTAAGTGCACCTTGAAAAAGTTATGTACTTTTAAATACAATTTCCCCTTGTTGCTTTTTTACAATAGTTTGGCACTGGTGATTTTATGGAGTTTAAATTTCTCTGTCAGCCAGAGACACCTACAGTGACATTTGACTGTGGATGAAATCTCATTGCTTAAGGAAGTCAGCCACAACCAGTCCATTGGATTAATGATGCCTACAGAGGAATGGATTCACTGCATCCCTCCTGATTGAATTCGTACTCTAAATGTCACTTCCAAAGCCAAACAAGAAAGCTTCAACCACTGTTTTGTACAAACACACGAAGAAGGGAAGCAGTGTGAGGAGGAGAGCTCTGCTCTCATCACGGCCATAAACTTACTGTATCCATATAGTGTAAGAGCCTGAGAAGATGTCCATTGGCGATACTCCATGTATGTTGGAAAGCTGATTTCTAGTGATTCTCACTCAAATGGTGGCTTCTATCAGCCATAGTGCTGGGATGGGCCCCTTTGTCTACCCAACTGGTTGGCATCACATGTGTGCTGCCTATGGGGCTGCTTGCCGGGGCAGTATGTTAGATAAGGCCTTGCCACATGGTGAGAGGCCTCTTTTTCAATCCATCCATCTTCCTTCCCTCCCTCCCTCCCTAATAAGAGAATGAGATTAGCTGGTTGTGTAAGGGCCGGATGGGAATTTTTGGCTTCTACTCAGATTGGACCAGAGTGGCAGTGTGTTTTTGCCCATCCCATTCTCTTTAAGGCTAAAGGGAGGCTTATAACCAGTCACAATTGGCAGGTAGTGCAAGTGGTAAATTTAAGTCAGGTGAAAGTTATTGAGTAATATACCCTTATTGAGCCAGTAGCCCTCAATATGAATTAGGAAATACAGTAGATTAGTAAATCAGGAACATTGGGTATTAGGTATAAATAGGTTCACAGATTAGGAATGAGGGCTGCCCAGACCACAGATTTTGGGAGGGTGCTGAACAGATGGGCAGCTCCTTTCTAATAATATTAGGTATCATTAACTGATCTGCTTGTACTACATTCAGGCCCCCTTGTTTAAGGGACGTTTAACAGTTGAATTGAATGGATTCATATCAATAAATTGTGGCCCAATATTAATCCCACAAATGTGTCTTGCCTCTTTATTTCCGGGCTGGGTGGACAATGAATAGCAGAGTTTTTCTGTTTCAGACCATTGTCTTCTATGTTTGGGGACGTGCCAGAAATGTTGATATGTTACTGTTTTCTCTTGAATCCCCACTGGCACTGGAGAGCTCACAGTCTCTGTCTGAAGGTCTGAAGTACATGCTGTTCCAAATCTTCCACTCTCACGTCACTGTATATGGGAAGGAAAAGAAGCAAGGTGTGTCCTTTTAGCCCAGTGTTCTCTGAATGGATAGGTCTGAATGATTCAATGGATTTAAATCATTCCTATCACTTCCCAATTTACTGTAGCTCCTTTCACTGGCAATGCAGGGGATTTTAACATTGTCTGTGCAGGAGCACATTTGTTTAAAATATGTCATAATGGAAAATGTGATAGGTGCTGCCTTATAGCATGAATGAGTGGATCTAGTTGCATTCTATCAGTTATTTGGGTATCTTGCTTGCCTTGCTGCACTTTCCTTTGGGTAAAAAGTTGTATGTTAACAGGTCTTCCCCACCGAAAGTGCACAACAACAATGGGGTGTGTGGAATGCCTTGGACACCTCAATTTCATGATGGAGGTGAGGTTTTAAGGAACCCGGAGGGTCCTCAGAGTGCTGCCTTGCTGAACTTAGCCAGGTGCAGCTAGACTATTAGAAGGAATATTTCCTCCAGGCTTTCAGCTACACCTTGAAAGTGGATTGGCCTCCAATCAGTATTGTCAGCAATGATTAGCTGGAGCTCTTTAGGGGATCAAAGGGTCAGCTCCTTTGATCCAACTGAGAAAAAGAGGATTCCCTCTTCCAAAAAGAGCATTTCAGTGCTGATATTATCAGTATTGATACGGACTACGAGCTAATAATCAAAGCTCTGCAAACAGAGCTAAGAAATAATAATTGAAATTCTGTGGCTTAGTGTAAGGTGTCACACTATGCTAGTAAAGACCTGGTGAGTCAACTTCCCCATAAGCCGCACAAATGGCAAGTCACAACAGAACTTATGGAGGAGCTTACTAACCAAATCCTCACTAATTCAGCAGGTGTACTTTAGTGAAACTTGGATATCAGACTATCAGCTAAATAAATTGCATCACTTATGGCAAATAAGGTAACATTGCAAATACATATAATAATAAAAAAAGAAAAGGTAAAGTTAAGTTAAAAGGTCCCCCTGCATGCTAGTTGTATCTGACTCTAGAGGTGGTGCTCATCTCTCTATTCAAGCCAAAGAGCCAGTGTTGTGCAAGTCCATGGCTACGTGGCCGGCATGGCTGCAAGGAAACACTGTTTTACCTTCCCACTTTTTATGGCAGTACCTATTTATCTACTTGCATTTACATGCTTTTGAACTGCTAGGTTAGCAGGAGCTGGGGTTATCAACAGGAGCTCACTCCGCTGTGTGGCACCCAGAATTTGAACCGCCAAGCTGCTGACTTTGCAGCCAACAGTTTTCAGCAGCCTTAGTCCACTGAGCCACCACGCCACTCTAAATAATAAGAGTAGCCAGCCTTTATTGGGGTATGTCTGTCTATGGGACAGACATAAACTTACTTTTTTAAGGAAACATGTGGTACAGTGGTTAAATTGCTATACTCCAGCTAAAACTGTGCTTATGACCTGAGGTTTAATCCCAGGTAGCCAGGTCAAGGTTGACTCAGCCTTTCATCCTTCTGAGATCGGTAAAATGAGTACCCAACTTGCTGCAGGAGAGGGGCAATGTGTAGCCTGCATAATTAAATTTTAAACTGCCCAGAGAGTGGTATAGAAGCAGAACACTTTGTTTTTCCTTTTTTAAAGAAGCAATGCAACAAATAGGAATCAAATGTTCTTCATGCTCCAAGGAGTAATGGAATTCCGATATGTTCAGAAGTTAGTTTTAAAGGGCATTTGAAGGCATTTTGAGGAATTTTCAACTGGAATTTTCTTGTATCTGTTTTTAAAAGGCAAGAAACTGAATTATAAACAACTCACCATGTTACTTGTCAAGTTTTGTAACGGATAATAATCACAGGTTATCTTTTAGA